>LPNX010820360.1:0-120275 GCA_001517045.1 Pseudotsuga menziesii | reverse complement strand
AGCATTTCAAGCATAAAAACATTAAACAGGAAATGAATATACCAACTGAGTAATTAACACAAATTAGAAATGAAACCAGTCAATAATCAAAAGGGCATATAGTGCAGATATTTCATAGTTCAGTCATCAAAAACACATAAGATTCTTTACACTTAGCTCATAAACAAAGCTTGATAGCCTCCCCTTGTCAGCAAAAATCGAACCCTTTGTCCTCTTTCAGACTTACATTTATCCCGTTCTTTCACAAACAGTTGCATAACTGAACCCTAAATACTTTTAGGTCATCTATCAAATTGTTCAATATAAACTAACATTATACAAAAATAAAATAAAATAACTTTTCAAACTAACTAATAACTGCTCTCCTAGTCTTTTGCTGCTTCAGCTAATAGAGCAATTCCCTCCAAAGCCCTAATTTTACTCTGTTTCAAAATTTCGATTTTCAAGTACTGATTTTTCGCCACGATCTCCACTTGCTCTACATGCATTTCAGGAAAAAACATGATTTGAAACGCCTTTGTCTCATTATGGTCTGCTATCATTATTGCCTCACTTCTGCAAGAAACCACCACGATTCACCTTCATGATGATACTGGCACTTGTCACAGTGATTAATATTTGAATGTTTCCGCAGTATTGGCGGCTTCCATCACTAACAACTAATCTTTCTTAACATCGGCGATCGGAGCCCCAAGACTGAACGAATTAGCACTTCCCATTACTAACTTGTTGGCAATCGAAAGCAGTAATCTCTAATGCATCGGAACCTCAAGACACTATGCTGCCACAGTGTCGGCACTTTAGACCACTAGCTTCACGATCAGCGATCAAAATATTTAGAAACTATCTTTAAACCATTAGCTTCACGATCGACGATCGAAAGCTTTATCAACTATTTCATCGGATCTTTAAACCACTATGCTACTGCAGTGTTGACGCTTTTGACCACTAGCTTCACGATCGACGATCGGAAGCTCTATCAACTATCTTGTCGACGCTTTAAACAACTATGCTGCCACAGTGTTGGCGCTTTAGACCACTAGCTTCATGATCGGCGATCGGAAGCTCTATCAACTATCTTGTTGGCGCTTTAAATAACTATGTTGCCGCAGTGTTGGCGCTTTAGACCAGTAGCTTTGCGATCGACGATCGAAAGCTCTAGGAACTACCTCACCGGATCTTTATACCAGATTGTTGTCACAGTGTCGATGACATAGAGAACTAAATCTCCGCAACGTTGAATGATGATTTTTAACTTTGCACGACTTTCTTGTAGCGCCTGTGTGCATTTGTTTTTGGCTTGTGCTACAATAAAATTCAAGTTAATGTTTTTCAAAAATTAAACTCATGATATAGGGTTAGACTTGATTTAGGGACCCTAAGCAAACTTTAATGCTATTTTTTAGACTTTCTAATCCATATAAGCCTTATATAAGCCGTTTGATCATGAAATCAAACAAAACATGTAAAAATAAACTAAAAAGAATCAAATAACATGAAAGCTAAAGGGAAAAAACTCAAACCATCCCAATCAACAAAATTTTCTAGGAATAAAAAGTAAAACCAAGCTTCAAAACATAAATAAAAGTATTAAAAGATGGAAAACAAAAACATGACCTAACATCTGGCTCCTGCTGCGGGATGAAGTCCTCCCTGTGAGGCTTCAAGAACCTGTAGACTAGTGCCTTCTGTCATTGAACTGAACCTATCTGTTACTCTGCAAAACATCCATTGGGATATGGAGTCTTTATTCAATCCTTTACACATTGGTATATACAATGAAATTCAAATCTCTTTCCTTCAAATACTGTAAAAGTATTTGAGGAACCTTCCATTTACTGAATTAAATTGTAATCCCATTTCCAATGTAACCAGGCAAAAATTTCATCAACCCACCAAAACTTGCTTCCAACTCCGAATATATGTATAATAAAAAATATTGGAAAACATGCAGAGTAAAGATTTAGCAACTTGTACTCACTTTCATCAAATGATGTCTCTAAGATAACATATTTGTAATTTAGTGTTGACTCTAAATAATCTGTCACTGGATCATAAAAATTTCCAAAAGTTACCTCTTCATGGTCTATGAAAAAGATAGGTTGTCCATAAGAATATTTTATTCCATGAATATCAAGCAGGAATTGGCAATAAAAGACATCAGGATCAGCCTGAATTTGCTCTGGAATTTTTTGGACAGTATCATCAATAATGTTAACAAGCTGAATCTCCTTTTCCACACTGTCTTCAAATGGATAACTATCATACATTGGCTCTAGTTGTTCAAGGATAATGTACTGAATGTATTCCTGAATCTGCTGATCAGATTGTGCCATATCACACACCTCACACATTTCTGGGTCTTTCTTTTGAATTTCATCATCATATTTATAAAAAATTAGAGCATCTTCATAATGGTTTTGAACAACAGATTTATCATAACCATGAATATAAGAAACTTTTGATATAACGTTAAAAATGTCAACAACCTGACTTTCATCAATTTTAATATCAAAACAAAAAGGACTAGAATATAATTCATCATAGAATTCTTGTCCTGAAACCCCAATCTCTTCATCATAACGAGAAGCATTCTGAGAAATTTCAAATGATGATGCTGAAGGTTCATGTTTTTCTTCATTACAAGGCTGATTTTTTTAACACAACAATGATTTCCAATAGTTTGTTGAACAAGAGATTGATCTTCAACATGATTAGCATTCAAATGATTATTAAGACTATTGAAATCATTATGAGAATATTCCAAACTATATCTGCTAATGTCATCACTAGAATAATCTTCAACCTGACTTAAAACAACAACTTGATTATCATAATGATCATGGAATTCTTCATTGACAGCAGTATCTAAAAATGTTACCTCTTCATCTTCAACAAATTCTGAAACTACAACTTCTTCATGATATGTTTTGAATCCTTGATTATACTTATCATCATGATTTTTTGAATCAGAAATTGTATTATAAAAATCAGCCTGCTCACAACAATCTTTAAAAAAGAATTCAACTGAGAACATATACTTACAATGTTTCCTAAAACATGTATGGAATTCTTTCAGTGAGGAAATGATAGCAGCGGGAAGAGAAAAGTACCATTCTCGTGCATCTTGCTCGAGTGAATACATGAACATCTTCATGCTGTATATTTAACTGAACCATATATTGATGAAATATGATGAGGTGATCTAAAGGATTATCCTCTTTGCTTTCTCTAAACCGTGGAAGACAATCTCCCCAAACATCCATAGTAGGTACTGGATTTGGAAAACCTGGAACATCAAAAAAATTGAAAGGTGCAAACCTTCGAGCCAGAATGGCTTCCATGGTCTTCGACCTCTGCATCTTGAACTAGTGGAGTCGCCAATCGATTTGTCAAGATAGATTTTGTTTTTCCTCCTCAGAAAGTGGAAAGGGTGACAGTAGGTCAAATTAATTAGGGCTGCATAAAGCTAGGGATGACTGTGATCTCCTAATTTTCTTAACTTCTTTTATAATTTTCTCTGGGTCTGAGACACCCAGGTGTAATGGTGAACTAGGTCTACTTCTTGTTCCAACTCCCTTAGTAGCCATTGTGAAATATTGGTGAAAAGTAGTCTTGAAGATTTGCTGGTTTAAGTTCACCTCTCAAAACCAGTGAAAAGATAAGTATCCCAGGGAAAATAGGTTTTCAACTTTTTCCTCGGCAACGGTGCCAAAGATGTTTGTGCTAGAAATTGTTCTCAAACTACGAAAGAACAAGCCAACACAATCTCAATAAACACAATAAAGTAAAATAGGGTTTTTTAGGGTTTTGGTTGAACAGTTTGAAGACAAGAGGGAAAACATTCATAATACCAAATCAAACACTAAATCATGAGCATTTGAATGACTGATATGCATAACATATAAACCATAATCCAACAGAATAAATACAATACCGAGTTTCACCCACAGTTAGCAAGCATTTCAAGCATAAAAACATTAAACAGGAAATGAATATACCAACTGAGTAATTAACACAAATTAGAAATGAAACCAGTCAATAATCAAAATGGCATACAGTGCATATATTTCATACTTCAGTCATCAAAAACACATAAGAGTCTTTACACTTAGCTCATAAACAAAGCCTGATAGCCTCCCCTTGTCAGCAAAAATCGAACCCTTTGTCCTCTTTCAGACTTACATTTATCCTGTTCTTTCACAAACAGTTGCATAACTGAACCCTAACTAATTTTAGGTCATCTATCGAATTGTTCAATATAAACTAACATTATACAAAAATAAAATAAAACAACTCTTCAAACTAACTAATAACTGCTCTCCTAGTCTTTTGCTGCTTCATCTAATAGAGTAATTCCCTCCAAAGCCCTAATTTTACTCTGTTTCAAAATTCCGATTTTCAAGTACTGATTTTTTGCCACGATCTCCACTTGCTCTACGTGCATTTCAGGAAAAAAACGTGATTTGAAACGCCTTTGTCTCATTATGGTATGCTATCATTATTGCCTCACTTCTGCAAGAAACTGCCATGATTCACCTTCATGATGATACTGACACTTGTCACAGTGATTAATATTTGAATGTTGTCACGGTATCAGTGTCTTCCATCACTAACAACTAATCTTTCTTAGCATCGGCGATCAGAGCCCCAAGACTGAACAAATCAACACTTCCCATTACTAACTTGTCTATGATCGGAAGCAGTAATCTCTAATGCATCAGAACCTCAAGACACTATGTTGCCACAGTGTCGGTGCTTTAGACCACTAGCTTCATGATCAGTGATCGGAAGCTTTAGCAACTATCTTTAAACCATTAGCTTCACGATCGGTGATCAGAAGCTTTATCAACTATTTCATCGGATCTTTAAACCACTATGCTGCTGCAGTGTCAGTGCTTTAGACCACTAGCTTCATGATTGACGATCAGAAGCTCTATCAACTATCTTGTTGACACTTTAAACAACTATGCTGCCACAGTGTCGGCGCTTTCGACCACTAGCTTCGTGATCGACGATCGGAATCTCTATCAACTATCTTGTTGATGCTTTAAACAACTATGCTGCCGCAGTGTCGATGCTTTAGACCACTAGCTTCGTGATCAATGATCAGAAGCTTTAGCAACTATCTTAAACCATTAGCTTCACGATCGACGATCGAAAGCTCTATCAACTATCTTGTCGGTGCTTAAACAACTATGCTGCCGCAATGTCGGTGCTTTAGACCACTAGCTTCGCGATCGACGATCGGAAGATCTAGCAACTACCTCGTCGGAGCTTTATACCAGATTGCAGCCGCAATGTCGGCGACATAGAGAACTAAATCTCCGCAACGTTGAATGATGATTTTTAACTTTGCATGACTTTCTTGTAGCGCCTGTGTGCATTTGTTTTTGGCTTGCGCTACAAGAAAATTCAAGTTAATGATTTTCAAAAATTAAACTCATGATATAGTGTTAGACTTGATTTAGGGACCCTAAGCAAACTTTAATGTTATTTTTTAGACTTTCTAATCCATATAAGCCTTATATAAGGCCTTTGATCATGAAATCAAACCAAAACTTGTAAAAATAAATTAAAAAGAATCAAATAACATGAAATCTAAAGGGAAAAAACTCAAACTAACCCAATCAACAAAATTTTCTAGGAATAAAAAGTAAAACCAAGCTTCAAAACATAAATAAAAGTATTAAAAGATGGAAAACAAAAACATGACCTAATAGTAGAAATACAAGTTTTTTGATACTATGAATAACAACACAATCGCAGCAAGCATTAACAAGACAAAAACGATAAATTCATTTTCTCTAAGAAAGAAGGATTAAATTTAATTTCCACTGAGTAAGACCAAATATTTTGTGCAGGAATAAATTCCTAAAAGGTAGGTCCCTTAAAATATGAAGACATTCACATGAATCATGATAATCTATGGAGACACCCATCAAACTTTTATCACACGAATACAATGAACCAAACTTGTGTAAAAAACCTATTCGTGTTATTGTCTACGACATATGGGAGATCTATATCGGAAGTATAGGTTTTCCTTATTGGTTTTGAAATAATGATTGCTAGGAAGTGGCCCCAACATCATGATAATCTAAAGAATTAATTCCACTAATAGACACAATATAAACGGTAAAATTCATGGATATAGTATCCCCAATATGTCGAGGTGATCAAGATATGGTTGATCAAAACAAAGATACTAAGAGATTTGTTTTGTGTGTGATACCTTTCAATCATTCTTGAGGGAATTTCATGTTGTTTCATGAGGGTTCAACTATATATCTTTCATACTACAAAGATAGCAGATCAATTTATCAAATGAGCATTATTGAACATTCGTTGATTGCTTGAGCATACAAGCATCAGATGTGCCACACCCCTGTGGTTTAGATTCTTTTATTGTGCATAGGCCTATAAAAAACCACTAACTTATACAAGAAATTCCCAAAAGATGAAAGGTATGCAAGCTTTACCGATGGACTAGCTAGCAAAGAAGTTCCAGAATCTGCAATAGAAACACAACCTCCAACACAGAAACTTGCAACTAAATGTTCATAAAATGCCATCAATATTTTCATAAGATTCCTTAAGAAGAAATCATGTGCCCAATTGAATAACATGGATTGTATACTGACCTGTTGATTGTTCATCAATGAGGAAGTCTGCCATGTCAAACTGAAGGAAATAACAAAATCGATTTATAAGAGTATATTAATCCCCTGACATACCTACTAGTAACTATGACTCATACAAAGAACATGGTATGCATGTGTTTATCCTTAAATATAGTCAATCTTAAACATGGAAAACTAACATGATTCTATTACATACCTTCCAGTAACCCTTTCGAGTAACAGGAGCATATTGATGTTTACCCTTGAAGTGATTAGGATCAACACCGCCAAAAGTCATGGCTGCAAATGGGCTTTCTTGAATAAAAACATTTTTTCCTTGGCAAAGAACCTCGAAACTTTTTCCAACAAATGTGAAACTGTTTCCTTTAGCGAAAATATGTCATACCAAATCTAGTGATCTATCATTGTAAATCAGTGAAAATGATTGATACTCTTTTTCAGGCCGTGGATACCTTTAGAAGATTGCCTGAAAACAACAAAAATAAACAGTTTTTATAACTTAAGCAGTCAAACAATGCCTTCAAGAAATAAAGTATCAAATAGATATTTATTTTTTCAAGCAGATCTCAATACTTTGTTACCATAATTATCAATGCAATTATTCTTCTTTTGTATTCCAGAGTTGAAATGTTAGCTCTAAGTGACCACTTTAAACTTGGTGATAAATTGGAAGCAATAAAGAAAGATATAAATGCCTAATAAAAGATTTGCACAAAGAATACTTTGTAACAAATTAGCAATTATGAGTAATAAAGTGCACAGTGATGTTGGGGGGAAAAGTTACAATGGAAACTGAAAATACCAATGTGCACCATGCCCAACTCATAACCTACATGGATAAGAAAAAATATAAACATAGGTTTTCCACTGCAGAATCAAACATGAAAGTTGAACAAGATATGAGATTAAGAAACAAATTACAAAACTACTGGAGAAAGATAAACTTGGGCAGATAACAATATACTCATGCGGAATAATAGGGAAACAATGCTTCAGATTCCATTTTCCTCACAAGTCTATCTATCTTTTTTTGTCTTTTGACCTTTCATATTCCCATCAAACTCAAATGCTTATCATATTTCTTGTAATGAAATTCCTACATTTAATTTTGTTGTCCTAGCTCTATGGAATTGGTAAAGTATTACCAAGGGGCCAGTTATCATGATAAATCAAACTATTTAAGGTAATTGTTTAGATCAGATATAACAAAGTTCGCCTCAATGTATGGTAATCATCATCATCAACTAAATGTATGTGTGTCAACATGCATAAATACCCAATGCATAGCTCAATCAAACAAAAGAAAACATAAATATACCTTGATTTGTGGATCTTCACATTGTCTTCTTATGCTTTACCTTTCAAAACATCATTCAACATACGTCATATTTTGTCCTGTTGCAATAGTTTCATGTTAGGACCCATGAAATAAATTTATGTTTGTTTATGAAAATAACAAAACCAATATAAATAAATACAATTCTAGTACAATGTAAATTACAATACCATTCAACTATTCACGTAAATTAATTGTTAAGAATATATCACCTGATAAAACATGGATAACCAAAAATACTATGTATATAAGGCCATAGATCTAATCAAAACGCCATTTCTTGCCTCTTAACTATGGAAATGTTTCTCAACGCTATCTGTAACAAGTTCCAATGGAGGAGTCAAATAGCAATAGTGAAAATTATACACTAAAATTATAGAAATAGGTGTTTTTTAATGTATTCTTCCTTACCATTCATTGAGCTCCTCTCTATTTCAAGAATAATTTAATATTCTCTACTAAAAAGGACCAACCAAATGAAGGTGGAAGCTCTTATGGCCCATCCCCCCCTCACATCACTCTCAACTCCCCAAACCCAATGCATCTAATTGCAAATAACAATTTATTTCACTATTTCACAATCCAAATAACAATGCATCTACAATGCAAATAACAATGCATCTACTGCTAGAAAAAGGTTGGTTTGGTTTCCGCTTCAGCCGTAGAGAGGATGCGGACTTCATCCTTAAGAAAGTCTGGAATTTTGGGAAAACCCCTTTTCAGCTGAAGAGATGGTCGCCATTATTCGACGCAGATATAGAGAGACTTGGCACAATTCCAATCTGGGTCCGTCTTCCAGGCTTACCTTTGGAATTCTGGAACTCGACATTGCTTAGTGACATCGGATGGGCTTTGAGGACCTTCATAGAGGTGGACCTCTCATACCAGCAAACAAAAATCAGGAAGGTCGCCAGGATCCTAGTTTCACTGAACATTAGAACAAGTATTCGGGATCATATAAACGTAATCTGGAAAACTAAGATAAGGAAACTGTTGTTGGATTATGAAGGACTCCCTTTTCGATGCCACAAGTGTCACGAAACAAGACACTTGGATAAGAACTATCCAAATTATGTTCCATCATCATCAAGAAGGAAGAAGTGGGTCAAACGAATAGAGGCCTCGAGCCAAAAGGGCATTGCTCCGAATCCAGTTCTGGTTGAAGAACATCGTGCGATGGAAGCTGTAGATCAGCCATTGGAACAATCAGAGGAAATGGTTGCAGCAGCAGATGAGGGACCACTTCAACAACCAGAGCTTCAATCGAGTTTGCCGACCTCATTGGGTATGAATCCCTCTTCACTTAGCAAGCATTTGAATGTTTTAACTTTAAATGAGGACAAAAATCTGCTTTCTCCTCACACAACCAGTCCCAACCCCACCCAGAGCTGCTCCCTTGCTCCCTTTCAAAAACCAACCTCGAAAACAAACTCGGCAATCTCCCCTCCCCTCTCAAAACCTGACTCGTCCAACCTATCCACCTCTATTCGCTTCCACCTTCGATCAAGAGACGTTCCAATCTCATTGAATCTAAGAGCCCCTGCTAAAGGGCTTGGGGTAAACCCTAATTTCACCTCCAAAGGCAAAGGAAGGGGAAGACCTTCGTATCTCTCCATGACCCAGAATAAGACACTCAGAGACTGGGCAAGTGGAAGACCAAAAACCCTATTCGGGGCGCTTAGAGCAGTGCAAAACCCAGATAGGGTTCCAAAATGAAATTTCTCTCTCTAAATTGCAGGGGTCTGGCAAGTACCCAGAAAAAACTTTCCCTAAAGAGGATGATTGAGGTCCAATCACCAGAAGTCATCCTTCTACAAGAAACCATGGGACCAGAGATGGAAGTAGAATCCATGTTATCCTCACTTTTACCGCTCTTTTCCTTCATAGCACAGAGTGCTAATGGACACTTAGGAGGGTTAGCAATTGGCTGGAAGAACTCAAGTATTAGATGTATAAATTCTTGGGGATCCTCCTTCGAGATAGGATCCCAGCTCTACTAGGCAGAGAGAAACGTAACCCTAACAATTGTCAACATCTGTGGGCCTTATTCTAACATATCAGAATTCTAGGATTCTTTTAGAAAATATGGGCTTATTAAAGAAAGAAAATTGATTTTTGGTGGGGATCTCAATTTCACCTTAGGAGCTCATGAAATCTAGGGGCCAAAAGCATGAATAGATCCTTTAGCCCCTTACTTCAGCAACCTCCTGGTAGACTCCAAATTAATAGATCTAGACGCACAGATTCTAAAGCCAACCTTGTCAAACAAAAGGGTGGGAGAAGAAAGAAAAGCGAAGAGACTGGATAGATTCTTGTTATCAGAAGATCTTTCGGAGGAAGATTTTATGTTCAAACAGTGGGTGGATTCAGGATTAGATTCAGACCATCAACCCATTTGCCTGGAAATCAGGAAACAACCAAAAAAATCGGCAATCCCTTTCGAGCTCTGTTCTGCCTGGCTAAAAAATGAAGAGGTAGTTCGTCTCATCCAATCAAATTGGATACCTTATCAGGAAGGAAATGGTACTAGGGCTGCCATTAATTTCTCTCAAAACCTACTCCGAATAAAAAATTACTCAAGGAGTGGGCAGTAAATAAGAAGAATTAGGATGATCAGGAAATCATCCAAATTGAGGAGTATTTGAAAGAAATCCAAAACGAAGAGGGGGGGGGGGTGCTTTCTCACTCGAGAGGACAGAGAGAAACTCTATTCATTGGAAGCCTCCAGGACCAAAATCCTTTTGGAAAGACACGAGGCGAGGTCTTGAGATTAAAAAGTAGAGCAATTTGGATGGAATGCAGAGATGATAATAAAAAATTCTTCCAGGCATTTGTAAAATGCAGGAAGCAACAAAATATCATCTGGGAGTTAAGAAAAGAAAACAATGAGACAACAAACACCTTTGAAGACCTAGCAGAAACAGGGAAGAAATACTTCGAAAACATTTTCAAAGAAGACCAACAAGCAACCATGGCTTAAGTAATCCGAATATCTCAGTGCTTCCCTGGAAGCATCAGCGAGGAAGACAATCTGGAGCTAATGGAAGAGGTTTATGAGGAGGAGGTAAAAGCAACTTTACTCAGTTTTCAAAAAGACAAAAGCCCGGGGCCCGATGGGTGGACTGTAGAATTCTTTCTAGCTGGGTATGACTCCATTGGCCCAGACCTATTACAACTGGTAGAGGAAACAAGAATAAATGGTGTCCTCCACGTTCCCTTGAACTCAACTTTTCTAACCCTAATCCCAAAAAAGGACAATCCAGGAAGTTTGGAGGACTATAGGCCTATTTCACTGTGCAACATAACCTATAAGGTGGTCACCAAGATAATTGCATAGAGATTTCAGAAGGTCCTTTCTAAAATCATTTCCAAGGAACAGTTTGGATTTTTGGAGGATCGATAAATTCATGAAGCCATAGGGGTTTCCCAGGAGAGTCTTCACAGTGCCAAAACAAAAAAAGAAAAGGGGGAAATCCTAAAAATTGACCTCTCCAAGGCTTTTGATAGAGTAAGCTGGATCTATCTCAGGCTTTTCCTCACCCATCTGGGCTTCAACTATCCTTTCATAAAATGGATTTTTGCGTGCATCGCAATTGCCTCCTTTGCAGTCCTCATAAATGGAGCAGCTTCCCCTTTTTTCCATGCTGAGCGGGGATTAAGACAAGGTTTCCCCCTATCCCCTCTACTCTTCTTACTGTTGCAGAAGGTTTAAGTAGAGCTATTCTAGATGCAAAAAGAAGAGGATTGTTTGAAGGAATCAAAATTACAACAAACTTGAGCATAACACATTTATTATTTATGGATGACATACTTATCTTTTCTAATGACTTAAGAAGAGAAGCAAAAAGGCTCTCAGAAATCCTAATCCTATTTTGCAAAGCTACAGGAATGAAAATAAATCTCCAGAAATCCTCACTTACAACAAAAAAATCGGAGGAGGATACTCAGAGATCTCTTCAGGAGTTATTCCCTTATCAACAGCTCCCCTTGGATGATGGAATAAAATGTCTGGGATTCAGACTCAAACCAAATTGCTATAAAAAAGAGGACTGGATTTGGCTGCTTACTAAAATGGAATCCAGAATCAACAACTGGTGCAATAGATGGCTATCAAGAGCTGGCAGGTTAGTATTGATCAAATTAGTCTTAGAAGCAATTCTAGTCTACTAGATGGCATTGACATGGATTCCTAAATCAATTCTGAACAAATCTCGAAGAATCTGCTCCACTTTTCTATGGCTAGGGAAAAAATATCAAAAGGTTCTTCCCTGGGTTAAATGGGACCAAATTGCAAGACCAAAAGCAATGGGAGGCTGGGGCATAAAAAACACTTCTTTCTTTGCAAAATATTTGGCAGCAAAAGTAGGATGGAGACTCATCTCAACTCAGAGCCTGTGGACAGAAGTCATCATCCACAAATACATTTCACCAACCGCAATTCTTGATTGGATCAGGGATATGGGAACCATAAAACCTCCAAATGGATCCATTATATGGAAATCCTTATGCAAAGATTTCTCACTTATTTCAGAAGGCCTGGTCTGGAAGATATGGGATGGCACAAAAGTCAGAATAGGAGTGGACCCATGGCCAGGTAGTGCTTAGAATCACATACTTCCTCAACAATTAATTCAACTAATCTATTAGAAGGGGTGTTTCCATTTGAATCAAATAGCATACCCTATCTCAACCAACATCTGGCATCAAGGTTGGAGGATAAGTCAGTATCTGGAGCTTCCATACGAATGGGAAAGGATATGGGATCAGTACATCCTAGCTTTGCAATCATCTCACATCCGGATAACCAATAGAGAAGATGAGTTGATATGGAAAAAGCACAACATGGGAAATACACCCCAAATCTTGGATACCAACAAATCTGTTTACAACACTTCCAGGAAAATAAAAAATGGTGGCAGAAAGGTATTTGGAAGATTAAATGCCCATTAAAGGAAAAAATCTTCACTTGGTGTGCACTTGCAAACAAAATCCCTACATGGGATCATCTACAGAAAAGACAGATAGCAGGGCCTGGGTGGTGCAGCTTATGTAAGGATGATGAGGAAAACACAAATCACCTATTCCTACACTCATTAGAGGAAATTTCAACTCAAAATGGGCCTCCTAAAATGAACTAATAAAATAATAGTTAAAATAATAAAATAATATTTATTAATTTTGGAGGAAGAAAAGAAAAAAACTACTTTTTTGTTTGTATTTTTGACATATCTCCCCGTGTTTTTACTCAAATTTCGATCGGGAGATCTCGTTGGATGCGGAATTTAATTCCGCATCCAACGAGTACCCACTCGGCATACTTTTGACGGACGCCGCTACCCCAAAAACAAGAAATACCTGAAAAATGGAATGATGACATCATCATTCCATTTTTTCAGGTATTTCTTGTTTTTGGGGTAGCGGGGTCCGTCAAAAGTATGCCGAGTGGGTTCTCATTGGATGCGGAATTTAATTCCGCATCCAACGAGCTCTCACGATCAAAATTTGAGTAAAAACATGGGGAGATATTATGTCAAAAATACAAACAAAAAAAGTAGTTTTTTTTATGATACCTATCCCCAAATTTATATTAAAAAAGTGTTTAAGACCTATACAGTATTTCAAATTTAAAGCAAGTTCATTGGTTAACACATGATGACATGGAATTTGAATAAAAGTTAAAAGGCCCATTTTGAGTTGAAATTTCCTCTAATGATACCTTTTCTAGACAAGTATGGGAGCACTCCAAATCTTTTACCACCTCCACCTTTAACTGGAAAGGCAGCACAGTGGAAGAGGCATGGAAGGACTGGTCCTCATCCCCTCAAACTCCCCAGCTCAGAGCCCTCCCGCTCATCCATTTTTGGGGAATATGGCTGGCCAGAAATAGGGTCATATTCCTTGAAAAATACAGCTCTCCAGAAGAGGTAGCAAGGAAGGTCTTGGATATTCTTTCTTACTTTCCTCAATCAAAGAACAACCCCTCTCCAAGACTCATTGTTCCTGAACAACTGAACAAAAACATCCCTTAATATTTTTTTGATGGAGCTTCCCAAAACTTAACATGTGGGGGAGGAGCAATCTTATACCTGAATCCAAAACACTACTTTCAAATCTCCATGGGGTTGGGAGCTGGTACCAACAATTACACTGAGCTTATGACCTTGAACCTTCTCCTTTGTTTTGCAATTGAAAGGAACTGCAAAAAGCTTCAAGTTTTTGGTGATTCAATGGTGGTTATAAACTGGATAAATAAAACTCAGAAATGCATAATTTCTACACTAGACACTCTATATGAAGAGATAAACAAGACTCTTTTTTTTAAATCAATCTCGTTCAAACATGTCTACAGGGAACAAAACATGGATGCGGACAAACTCTCAAAGGCGGGACTGAATCTGTATTTGGGACACTGGAAAATTATGGAGATAAAGGACACAGAGGCCAAGGAGTACCCTCATAGGCCTTTCCTTATTTTGCCTCACTAAACCACTGATATAAAAATTTTTTGGGACAGTCTACAAGCAACATGCAGCAGAATTCATAAATCATGCCAGACTCATCTTTTTTAACATGTACATAATCAGCTCAGAAGTCGAAAAACTGTTCCTTCTTGTATCGGCCTCAAATGGGTGTTTTTGTCAACAGATTCGACAGTCTATTATGACTAGTCATGGCTTCTCTCAGACTGACCTGAAAAGGAGAAGTAATTACATCAGCAATGATGTGTAAACAAGATGTAAATCTGCATAAAGCAGGAACAATTACATACTATTTTTTTGTATGTAGTTTTTTGATTAATACAAATCAACTTTTTTTCTCTAGGGAAAAAAAACAATGCGTCTACTGCAAATTATTTCACTCAATAGTTGAAAGATGCTTTCATTAAATTATTCTTTAAATCATTCATTAAACCATTCAATCATTCAACAACTGAAAAAACCATTCATTAAATCATTCATTAAACCATTCATTTAGTCAATGGCAGAAAAAAAAAAGATCAGTAAACCATTCATTAAAGAATTCATTCATGAAACAGAGGAAAAAACCATTAAATGTTTTTTTTTTTATAAATAAGAATTACTCAAAATTTGTTTAGCCACTTCCTTTTTACTTTTCTTCTTTTTAAATATTTAGTTAGAGTCACGTCTTCCGGAATCTGATCATCAATATCCCTACTAGTCTGCTCGCAAGCTTGAACTTTAGGCAAGGGGCGATGAATTTCTGCAATAATGTCAAAATATTTCATTAATATATTTATATTTTGATAAATACAATTAATTCATTTAAAAAAAACATTACGAATGTGTGTTTTTACCTGCCATGGGCACATCAACATGTTCAACATTATCTTGTACAGGCCTAACCTGTTCTGTGTTATCTGCATCTACATGCTCTGCAGTTGAATTGTGTAGAATTAGAATTAATGTTCATCATCTGCAATGGTCTATAAAAAATAGTAGCACATTAATAAATTCATTACTAGGATGAGAAGCATGATCTTCGTTTGGTTGGTCATGTACATCCTCGACATGAACGGGATCATTACTTTCCTACACAAAAGGAATAAATAATTTATGTTAATTTATTTATAAGGAATAAATTGCATGAGCATTAATAAATTATCATTAAACTATATAGTTTTTACATACCTGGGCACCAGATGGATCAGCAAAAGATCATGCAGTATGCCCATACAAGCTTCTCTGGTGTTCAACAATGGCATCAAATCCCTGTTCAAAGCCAAGCTTCATGTAATCCACATTGGGTAATTCTTTGAACCGGTCGGCCTTCATATTTGCAAGATGTCATTATTTTTACATATTTTTCCAGAACAAAACAAAAATAATAATCTATATGATATTTGGATGTGGATTCAGGTTTTGCGATACTTACATATCGGGCCGCTAAGTTGGAGTAACCACCAGGCCCAAGCTTGTGTTGGACATTTTTTTCAATTCTTGCCTTGGTGGCCTTAGATGTGTCTGAGAGCCTAATTAAGTTTTTAAATACGTTAGTCGATGTACCAAAATTAATATAAAAAATAGTAATAATAAGGCTTACCACTACATTTTGGAATGTATTGCATACCTCCCTATTCCAGATGGTGGTATCTTTCCTGATTTTCTCAGGCCCTTCTCTTTTCCATCTTCCACCAGGGATTTCCACCCCATAGATGGAATCATTGGAGGGCGCTCATACCTAGGGTTCTTTTCTATGTGAACCCTATACTGGTCTCAGACAATCTTTAGATGTTTTCCAGCCTTCTATAGGACCTTCGATGTATCGAAGGTATCTTTTCCGAAGAGACTAACCAAGCAATTAGTCACATCATCCTTTAAAGATTTTGGCTGCTTGTTCCACATTGTGCGGATGCTGGGCCCGAAGATCTCCAAGGCCAAATCATTCATATGTTTATAAAATATATCATTTCCTGTAAAACATTAATGTCATCATTAGTCAACATTAAAAAATATTATCGGTATATTAGACACAAATTATAAAAACTAAATTGAACAATCTATAATGACTTGGAATCCTCTATCAAAGCCTGCATCCACCCCTTCTTCTGCATCATTTGTTGTGGGTGGGGCAGCATCGGCTGCAGCCTCTGCTGCCCTCGAGGGTGTCGCATAGCGTGTTGCCGACTGTCCAATGGACAATATGGGAGCAGTATGTGGTGTATGTGGAGTGATTTTGTCAATGGGACCAACATTTCCTTAACCACCACTGATAATCTCCATAGCATGCTGTAAATACAAACCATTGTATTATAAGTTCAATAGCATATAAAATCAAATATTATAAAGTTTTTATAAATGAATTTACATTATTATTCGAGAACTTACATCCAATTGTTTACGTTGCTGTAACAACAATTGAATCCTTTTTTCGACCCGTTCTGTTTGTGGAACTGCCAATGTCAGAAGAATAAGTTCCTCATTTTGTTTTTCCCTGGTCTTTTGTAGCACCCTCAACGAGTTTGCAGACTCTCTAATTTCACTATCTCTCATCAACTGGGAGACCTCATTTTGTAAAGAGTTTTGAGACGCAGTTTCATAAACTGAATCCCTTGTCTGCAATTGAAATATAAAAAAAATTACTTAGTCTTTGAAGCAATAGTGTGCGCAAACAATTATATTAATAAAAATTGTCTATCATGATAGAGTCATAGTATTGCATCTAGGATTACCTGATGCCTAGATGAGGGTGTGGTCTGATCAACAAATGGGGACTTATCTCGACCAGCCACCTACAAAAAAAGTAGAGAACATTATCACAATGAACGCAATATGTAAAATCTAACAAATATAGAACAAAAATAAACACTATGCTACATGTTTTATATGTGTACATTTTTGAAGTTTTTAGAATGTGGAATTACATTTAGGTTTACTGGTTGCCTCGAGGCTCCATTCGTCTGATCAATAGTTGGGGACTTTCCTTGGTTAATCTGCAAAAAAAGGTAGACAACATTGCCATCATGAACGCAAACATAAAAATGAAAGAATACATAACAAAATAAACATTATGCGTCACGATATACATGTTTATGATTTTAAAGTATTTGAAATGGAGAATTACATTCATGTTTGGTTGTTGCCCCGATGCTGTAGTCGGTTGATCAATAGCCGGCTGGCTTCCCTGATCAACACTTTGCATGGAAAATAGACAAGATTATATAAACGAACCTAATATACTAATGAAAATACATAACAACATATCTGTATGTCCATCCTAAATTTATTACATTGGAAAAATCGATGTATACCTGCTGCCTTGACTCAGGTCAACAAACATCTACGGAGATGGAGGTGCCCCTGAGAGAACCCTGCATAAAAAACATACTAAAAGTTACCTAAGGAAACATGAAAAGTAGAAAATTACAATTATGTGCTAACGAAAAATCCTATAGATGTTAAAATAATTAATAAAAGGTTGGTTAAATTGTTTATTGTACCACAACCATACTAACCGTGTTTGTATCTACACGATTCAAATTGTAATTAATAAGCAATTCTTCGCCAACAACTATTGATTTAATTGCACATACAAAGACACGGTTTCCTTCACGCGACTTGAATATGTAGTTGGGTTGCTTTAGTGTAGACCCTGGTTGTGTACTATTTAAAAACCCCGCAATATTACCAGTTGTTTTTGGCCTTCCGTCCATGTACAACGTTGCTCCTTTATTTTGAGCTTTGTCTTTCAGTTGTATATAATTCGCTGACAACCCATATCTACGCATACTTCATGTATATTGGACCAGGCGCATCCAATCACTGTATTTGTAACAGGGTCCAACATACTCTATCAATTCTGTACATCTACCGTATCCAACCTTTATGCCATCCATGCAAAACAACCCCAATCCATGTAATGACAACGATGCAATTCTATATATCCTCTCATTCACACAAAAATTAGTGTTTACTTGTGGAAGATCCCTAGGCACCCATTGTTTCACTAGGTGTTGGTACCTTAAGGGCACGTCGATGTCTCCCACAGTCTCATCATCATAAGAACATGACCCCCCTCCTTTGGGAAAAAATTTCATGCTTTTATTGAATTTTCTTCTGATCTTCTGACATCTAGTTGATCTAGCCCTTGTAGACCTACTGGATGTCTCACTTTCCTCTAGCCTTCCCAAAATCCCTTCACTGGAGGAAGACAGGTCTGAAAAATACCTGTTTGGTTCTACCTGCACCATGGCCGAAAAAAAAATTGGCATAAGCATAGCAAAATACCAGCAAAAAAACTTGGAAAGAATTATAAGCAAAAAACTTGTTAAAGAAAAATCCTGTCAAGAATGAGTTTGGTTAATAGCTGTGGGAATTTGGTAGCCCTAAAAATTCTAATGTATGCCCCTCTTTTAGTTACATACAAGTCCCCATTCTCACTTATTGCTTGCGTTGCCTTTTCCTAACATGAATTGGGTAGGCTTCATAAGCTTGATATGTATGCTTGTGCCCATTGGACTTTGTCCTTTCAATGTTGTCAAGCTTTAGACGATCTGTTATGCATATGCAGCAAATATAACACTACAATTTATGCCAATATATGTCTGTACAGGGCCTGGAGGTTCTCCTTTAATGGACTATCTCCTTGAAAGAACATATCTTTGCATTCATCTACATTTACTTCGGATAGAAGTGACACGGAGTTGGTATGTTGGTCACTTCCATCAAAAAGCATCTTTGACATGAGTTCCTTTTTCAAGGAATCTTGGTTAATCTCCTCTTCCAAACTTCTAGGTCACTTTTCCACTCTACATTGGCCCGATTATTCATTTTCCTGGCCACTCCTCTCTCCTTACTCTACACTTGTTGTTGTTGTAACCCTTACTTTTGATGGTTGTAAGTGGTTTTTAGTTTTCCCATGAATGATGTTGTGATGTTGTAGATGATTATCCATTTTACCTAATATGTTTTATGATCTTTTCCATCGTTGCTAGGGTGCACATACCTGTTGTTTTTGGCTTCTTAAGCTTGAAAGCTCAAGGGCCTAAAAGTGCCTAGATCTCATCTAGGACCCTTTAAGAGTCATAATAACAACTATTGTTATAGGATGTTATTCTCCAAATGATACACCAAAACCATACTTATCGGTTAATATTTGTGTAGGGATGTTTTTCTGATCTCTCCCATAATTTATCATACTAATGGGATTGTGACTATCAAGTCAATGCCTTATTTGCATAGTGGCAATCCTACAACAATACACTGGAAATTCTAAAAAAATCTAATGTATGCCCTAAAAATTCTTATGTATGCCCCTCTTTTAGTTACATACAAGTCTCCATTCTCACTTATTGCTTGCATTTCCTTTTCCTAACATGTATTGGGTAGGCTCACAAAATATCATGTTATACATGGGCACTATGATGTGCTCACAAATATTTATATAATGTATTATAAATGTGTGTTCCTGAAGGATTTGGCAATATACATGGATGGGGACTATGTTTGGTCGCCAATGCTTTGATGTATCTGGAAATATGTTTGAAACATACATCACATATAGCAATTATGATGACATGTAGAATGTTGGAGCGATTATGGTGGTTGTCTATTTGGATATGCAGGTGTTCTTATTACTGACCTAACCCCTTTTCAACAATAATATTTGCAGATTTAATCAAGTGTGTTTGTATATACAATATAGAAACATATATCAAATATATAGAATAATCCTTGATCGATAAAAATATTACAATGAGCCTCGTGACTCGGACTCAAACTCGGTCGAGTCAACCGAGTGGACTCGGACCTTGAAATGATTCGAGTGACAAGTTTGGTACCGAACCAAGCAAGTCAGGGTATGACTCGACTGGATTGGTAACAAAATGGTCAATTCGTCCCAATTCGTACTAACTCGACCAAGTGAATGTGGGACTGCACACGTCACACATGACACTTAAATTCAAAAAAACAAATTAACATAGAAATATAAACATCGAGACTCCAAAGCTACTTCATTGTCGATTCAATTAGCTTTGTAGGATTCCTATACATCATAACACTATTTGGAGTAAAACAAAACTTGCTTTGTAGGCCCCAGATGCCACCCAAGTGCAAAATAGTCAATCTATAAAGTAGCCTCCAAATACAAAAATGTTCTTCACAAAATAGGGCATGAACCATGTGAACAACCTTCCAAGTGGACCAACTCAATGAGTAACCTCCAAGCATGTAATATATCTCATGAAATGGTGTATAAAAGAGTGTAAGCATGCTTCAAATGATGACTTTCTCCTTTGGTAGGGCTGAACACTACCCTTATTTATGTGTCTCCAAGGTTGAATGTTCCTCAAATAATGAGAGAAGGCCTTCCTCTAACAATAAACCAATACACCAAGGTGAATTGGCCCTCTTTAGGGCTTCCATTTTATGCACAGGGGCCCTTAATGCAGAACAAAATTGGTATTTTAGGGCCAACTGGGGTTGTTACTTCTCTTGTGCACAGGTCCAAAGATTTTTAGGGTTGTTTTGTGACCTACGGTTGTAAGGAAAGCCACCAAAGACTGTTATTTGCTACTGATCTCCTTCAAGAGACTGCCGAGAATCACCTAAAGAACAATCCAACTTGCTTTATAGGGTCTGAAATTAAATTATATTTGTTTTATTTAGGTTTGTTTACCCCCCTTTTGTGGAGAAAAAGCACCCATAATTCATGATATTGCTATAAATTGTTGATTAGGAGGTTGGAATAGCCCTTATTTATGCCCAAAATGAAGGTTTGAGGCTGTTGGAGTGCCCAAGCCTGCTCTTTATGTCCATATCTGTGCCCAGAATTGTTTGTTAATGTCATTTCAACCCTCAAATTCAACCCAATATTTCTCAAAGCCTATTTTTTCCGTTTTTCATCACTTTTCATAGGGATATTGATGCTCAGAACTGCCTTTTAACCCTCCAATTTGGCCCAGATTTAGAGGTAGGCATGTTTGGTGATGGATAAGTGCACAAGGGTGCCCAAGATGCTGAAATAGGGTTGCTTCATACCCTTTTTTAACTGTCAAACAAGTTTGTTTGTGCCCAAAATTCATTTGGATGCTGTTATAGGGCATATGAATGAGATTTTAGGGTTGCTTTCACCCACAGATTTCTCATTTTCACAGCCAGAATTGCAAAGACTGCCTCCTATTGCCATTGATCATCATCTTTTAGGGCTGCAATGTGCCCAGATCTGAAAGTTGGCCTACTTATAGCTGATTTGAGATGATTTACGGTTTGTTGTGACCTTCAGAATGCTCCCAAAGTGCTCAGATTTGTCCCTTTGATGCTCATACTTGATTCTAGAGTTGTTTATGCCCATAGGACTGCCCAACATTGCTCCTAGTGTGATAATAGCTGAAAATGAAAGGGCTTACTGCTGTTACACTCCATAAACTGTCCAAATTTCAAAACCAACTCAGAAATGCCTAGATTTGATTTCAAGATTACAATCATGACAACTTCACTCCTGGAGAGTGTGATTAGAATCACATGTGGACACCCATACAAAATGGAGGGTAACACTAAGGACGTTTTCTGATTTTGTGCTGGTTTTAATGCGTTCTTTAGATGTTTGCAAATTTGTAACTGTACACAAATTTTTTATTTGAATGCCAATATTTTGTATCTGCTGGTATGTTTTGAAATATCTTAAACCTTGTATTTTTTAGTTTGCAGCAGGAGTTTGTGGTAGGTATTTTATTCATTGTGGTCAAGGCATGAAGCTTTTGGTTGATTAAGGATTTTAATTATTCAAAACAAGTTCATTTTTGAAAATGACATTTGATTCCCCACCAAAGATATATCTTTTAATAATGCTGAGTTTAGCCAGCTCATACCTAGTGTTTCCCTGCTCTTGGGGGCTTTGGAGTGGGTATGAAACGTTCCTAAATGTATAGGTACAGTGGTGGGTACATGGAAATGTTTAGGGAGATTTTGTGATAGGTTTGACCTATTCCGAGTTGGCATTTTGTGGTTTAGGTATCTCTTTCAATCATCCGGCATGTCATCTCTGTATATAGTTTCCATGTTAGTGCAATGATTCTTCCCAATGTTTGATAGTTTCCCTGTGATTTCCATTACATGATTGCCATCTATAAACCACTATTGAGGTTTCATCATTGCTCCCATTCAAGAACAAAAAAGTAGACATGACTTCTCTTCCTAAATTAAGTCCACGTGCACATAATGACTAGCTTTGGTACTTCCTAACTTTTTAGTATTCCTTTTGACAACAAAAGTGAAACATGAAACAATATCCTTACTTTCAGCATCTTGCACAACTGATGGCTTTGATCGAAATGTATAAGTACTTTGTTCCCAAAGTAAATATCTTGAGACCTACGAATGAAGGGGAGTGAGATGAATGGTTGAAGGACTCCAATGGAGGATGAATTGATGCCCTGCTCCGCCTACCCAAAGGTCCTTTTATAATGAACATTATCCCTGACTTATCATTGATTTTTAGTCTTCTATTGTTCACCCATATTGATCTAAGAAACAAAGTTTTATGCTGATCTAGTATCTATATTCATGTCACAAATAGGTACCACCACAATAACAGAGTTGAGATATTTCAACTTGAATAGAGTTTTATGCTAACTTGAACAGAGTTTTATGTTAACTTGAATAGAGTTGGGAGATTTCAAACAGGTACCACCACAATAATGGAATAAATCAAACTAGTTGCTACAGGCATTCTTGGAGGCATATTTCCTAGTGGTAACCTACAACAATTATATATATATATAATCCATGGTGGTGAAGAGCAGGCATTTCTAGATCTTCTACTTGGCACATTCAGGAATGAAAAGAATGTTTTAAATACATTTATACCAGTCTGTAATATTTGCTGATTTATTCCTTTTAGCTTGTCATGATGATGCTTGTTTTCCCATATTAATTTTCAACCCTAAGGCAAAGCTAACTTGTTTTCCCATACTAATTTTCAACCCTAAGGCAACCCTAAGGCAAGCCCATAGTAGAAAGAACCAAAAAAGACTATTCCGCACAAATCAAAAGGCTCTTAAATTAACTATATCATGCCTTCCTCAATGATTTGATGAAACCAAGGGGATGGAAAAAGGTCAAGGAAACATCAAAGATCACTCACACCAGGGAATAATTATAAAGCTAACCAACTGTCTAAACCACAAAGGTCATCTTATCGTGTTAATTGTAAGAGGGGAGAAAAAAACCAGACACAATGAAAATTGACATAAAATGTTCAAATAAAAAATGAAGGACATCAAAATACCTAGTACTTGCTTCAAGACCCAAAGAATAAACCATAAGATTCATGATTGTCCATTAATGGCCAAGTATTACCTAACCCGATTTCCAGTGAACTAAGCACCTCATGGTCGAATCATGATATTGGGCCAATTTTATTATAAATTCCAAGAAGCAATCGATAGAGCAACCAAACATCCACTCTACAGGATCACCAAGAACTAACATCATTCAAGTGAAGGATGTATGCAGACTGCTGCAGACATTATATCTCTACTCATTCGATTTCCTACAAAGTTTTGTAGCTTGCTTAATTCTCCTCTCTGTTTATCATTTACGTTCAACTTCACGGTGAAATCAACAAGTCCAGGCAAATCTTCTAGTACATCGCCTTTACAATAATGGACAAATAATGATGTTGAGTTCTTGGAGATCCTGTAGAGTGGATGTTTTAACCTATTTAGTGCTATTATGTAGTGCATAACACAGCACTTCAGAGGCATATATCTCAGTGATAACCTACAACAATCATATATATATATATATATATATATATATATCTAATCCATGGTGGTGAAGAGCGAACATTTCCAGATCTGCTACTTGGCACATTCAGGAATGAAAAGAATGTTTTAAATACATTTATACCAATCTATAATATTTGTTGATTTATTCCTTTTATATTGTCATGATGATGCTTGTTTTCCCATATTAATTTTCAACCCTAAGGCAACGCTAACTTGTTTTCCCATACTGATTTTCAACCCTAAGGCAACCCTAAGGAAATCCCATAGTAGAAAGAACCAAAAAAAACAATTCCGCACAAATCAAAAGGCTCTTAAATTAACTATATAATGCCTTCCTCAATGATTTGATGAAACCAAGGGGATGGAAAAAGGGCATGGAAACATCAAAGATCACTCACACCAAGGAATAATTATAAAGCTAACCAACTGTCTAAACCACAAAGGTCATCTTATCGTGTTAATTGTAAGAGGGGCAAAAAAAATCAGACACGGTGAAAATTGACATAAAATGTTCAAATAAAAAATGGAGGACATCAAAATACCTAGTACTTGCTTCAAGACCCAAAGCATAAACCATACGATTCATGATTGTCCATTAATGGCCAAGTATTACCTAACCCAATTTCCAGTGAACTAAGCACCTCACGGTCAAATCATGATATTGGGCCAAGTTTATTATAAATTCCAAGAAGCAACCAATAGAGCTACCAAACATCCACTCTATAGGATCGCCAAGAACTAACATCATTCAAGTGAAGGATGTATGCAGACTGTTGCAGACATTAGAGTCTCTACTGATTTGATTTCCTACAAAGTGTTAGAGTTTGCTTAGTGCTCCTCTCTGTTTATCATTTACGTTCAACTTCACGGTGAAATCAACAAGTCCAGGCAAATCTTCTAGTACATCGCCTTTACAGTAATGGACAAATAATGATGTTGAGTTCTTGGAGATCCTGTAGAGTGGATGTTTTAACCTCTTCAGTGCTACTCTGTAGTGCATAACCCAGCACTTCAGAGGCATATTTCCCAGTGGTAACCTACAACAATCACACACACACACACACACACACATATATCTAATCCATGGTGGTGAAGAGCGGACATTTCCAGATCTGCTACTTGGCACATTCAGGAATGAAAAGAATGTTTTAAATACATTTATATCAGTCTATAATATTTGTTGATTTATTCCTTTAACTTGTCATGATGATGCTTGTTTTCCCATATTAATTTTCATCTTTAAGGCAACGCTAACTTGTTTTCCCATACTAATTTTCAACCCTAAGGAAACCCTAAGGCAATCCCATAATAGAAAGAACCAAAAAAGACTATTCCGCACAAATCAAAAGGCTCTTAAATTAACTATATCATGCCTTCGTCAATGATTTGATGAAACCAAGGGGATGGAAAAAGGGAAAGGAAACATCAAATATCACTCACACCAGGGAATAATTCTAAAGCTAACCAACTGTCTAAACCACAAAGGTCATCTTATTGTGTATTTGGGACGATTTCTTTGTCTCGTCTCCTTACCCTTGTAACAAGGTCCAAAGAGTAGCTTTTTTTAAGACTAACAGGAACAATGAGAGAATGGGTTTCATTGTTTAAATGTAATGTTGTATTTTGAATGAAACATAGAGTAAAGCTTATATTAGTTTGTGCATTATTGTTTGATTGATATAGTGTATCTTATCTATGAATGGTTTACCAACATGTCCATACCAACATGACTAATTAGGTATCTTATAGTTTCCTTTACCCATGAAATGATTGTTTCAATATTGTTTTACCAATGGCATGCCCAAATAAACCAAGAAATAATTTTTATGCATAAATATGTCCTCCAATATAACCCATATTTTCCCTTTAGTTCTTGTTACACCTTATATTATGAGGAAAAGAGCCCAAAACTTCATATTGCTACTCTTGTCTAGATTCACACCCATAACTGCTTAAAGGCATGTTCTATGTTGCAGGAGGACATGGACAGTCCTTAATTGTGCCCAAAATTGAAAATGAAGACTTATAGGGCCTGGATTTAGGAGAAGGGGACATTTACATCCCCTTTCACCAACAAATATTGCCCAGAATGTCTCTATTCTACCCAGGCTAACTCATAATTGTTAACTAAACACCTAATGCAAATAGGGGGATAACACATCAAAAGAAGAGATCAAAGTAGTGATAAAGTCCTTTCAGAACTCAAAAAATCCATTTCCTAATGGTTGCACGGTAAAAATTATTTGGGTTTTAACTTTTTATATGATTTAGTGAAGGAATACAAGTTGAGAGTGATGAAAGAATTCTAGAATTTCTAGTTATGCAGATCCATGATGCGATTAGGGTGGTTCATGAGGGTTCACACTGAATAAAATGAAACAAAATATCAACTATGGTTCTCAAGCTAGATTTGTCTAAAGGATATGGTAAGGTAAGTTGGCAATATATGATGTTAATGCTAATCTGATTGGGATGAATCTGGAGTTAGTATATTGGATAACAGGATGTTTGTCTTCATTTTTTTTTGCACTCCTTATAATTGGGTCATCCTCCTTATAATGGGAGTTAAGACATGCCTGCCTTATGTCAAGTTTTCTTCTCTTCTTATTGGTTAGTGATGACAAGAATGAGAGGAAACTTTGTGGAATAGTCCCTCTGTTGTGAGGATGAAAAAGGTCTTGAACCCATAATTGCAACCTAGCCCATTCATTTGTATAGATTGAAGTGGTCTTTTTTGAACACTAATATTATATAAGATGCATTTATTAAAATAAAATAAAGAAATAAAAATAGGAAATAAAAACAACTTGACTTCTTAATCTCCACTTATAAATTCAGGTTCAGGCCCAAAAGGTGGAGATGGAAATGAGCCATATGATGCAGCTTATACACATGATGATGATGATGATGTCCGTAACTATTTTTAAATAGAAATAAGATAAAAGAATAGGTCTAATTAAATATTTACCCTTCATTATATTTCATCATTGACGACGACAACGACGATGATGAAGACGATTCCAATGCTACAGATGACGATGACGATGATATGAAGTAATTAATTTGATCTAGGTTTAATTTTAATGATGATGATGGCGATGAAGATGATGATGATTATGATGACGATGATGATGATGGTGATGACGATGATGAAGATGATGATGATGATGATGTCAATGATGAAGATGACGATGATAATTATGATTTTGATGACGACGACGATGACGAGGATGATGATAATTATGATTTTGATGACGACGATGACAATGATAATGATGATGACAATGATCATGAGGATAACGATGTCATCTTCATCGATTATGATGAAGATGATGATGTTTGTGATGATTATGTTGATGAGGATGATGATGATGATGATGGTCATGATTATGAAGACGACGACGACGATGACGATGAAGATGATGATGAGGGTGATTATGATGATGATGATTATGATGATGATGATGATTATGATGTTGATGATGATTATATATGATGTTGATGATGATGTTGATGATGATGATGAGGATGGTGAGGATGATGACGTTGATGATCCACATGATGATGATGATGATGTCCGTAACTCTTTTTAAAAAGAAATAAGATAAAAGAATAGGTCTAATTAAATATTTACCTTTCATTATATTTCATCGTTGACGATGACGACGACGATGACGATGATACAAACGACGATGACGATGATATAAAGTAATTAATTTGATCTAGGTTTAATTTCAATGATGATGATGGCGATGATGATGATGATGATGACGACGATGATGATGATGAAGATGATGATGACGACGACGACGACGATGATGATAATTATGATTTTGATGACGACGATGACAATGATAATGATGATGAAAATGATCATGAGGATAACGATGTCATATTCATCGATTATGATGAAGATGATGATGTTGGTGATGATTATGTTGATGAAGATGACGATGATGATGATGGTCATGAAGATGAAGAAGACAATGATGATGATGATGATGATGAAGATGATGATGAGGGTGATTATGATGACGATGATTATGATGATGACGTCGATATTGATGGTGATGATGATGAAGATGAAGATGACGATGATGATGATGATGAAGATGAATATGTCTGATGATGAAGACAACGATGAAGATGATGATCAACATGAGGACGATGGTGATGGTGATGATGTTAGTAACTCTTTAAAAAAAAGAAGATAAAATAATAGGTCTAATTAAATATTTACCTTTAATTAATTATATTTCATCGTCTTCTTCATCCATGTCATCGTCTTCTTCATCCAAGTTGGCATCTGTATCATCAGATCTAGAGTCAACATTGTAAGGGTTGGCCATATCATCATCGTCATCATCATCATCATTTATTCTCATCATGTCATCGTCGGTATAACTTTCATCGGCATTGTTTGCTACATCATCATCACCTAACTCATGTTGATCATGCTCTATGTCATCATATACTTCTTCCAGATAACCCTCTTCATTAGCATCGTTTAGGTTATACTTTACCGGCCTTCCCCTTGGATTGTGTCTCACAACAAATGACTAGCGCGCTTTACCTGTAACCTCTGAGTAAAATACCTGTTCACATTGGCTTGGAAGAACATATAGCTCTGTTCCTAGCTCAAACAACCTTGTGTTTACCATGGTAAATCCATTATCATGTTCAATAATAGTTATATTGGGATCACGTTGATTCAATCCTAACCTGTACCATTTGACAACGAATAAAACTACCTTAAAGGATTTAAAGTCACATTGTATAATATCTTCCGAATACCCATAGTATCGATTTTATGACACTTCTGGATGTCTGTTAGTTCTAGATGAAACATTGGTAACCTCAAAGACAATAGATATCCCAGAATATGATGTTTTCTTTATTTCATCCAATTTTTTTGATCCGATATTTACCTCCTTTGCAGACCATAGCCTTATGGTGTTTTACCTGTAATAAGCAATACACGAAAATATTACACAACCATTCAGTCCTTATGCAGCAATACATGGAAAATAAGAACATGTACGTCAAAATGTAATTTGAAAAATAAAATATTTAGAGGGATTGATTAATTATATGCTTGCGATTTTATCTTTTACACCATATGCCAAATCGATTTTCCTTTCTGTTAGATTTATATCTCCATTGCGGTGTGCTGCTTTTACCAATGAAGCCACACCTTCCCATGATATTCCATGACCCGATTGTTCGCATCATTCAATCCATACCTTCATCCATTCAAGATTTTTTGCAATGTATAAATGAATTGCATCCCATTCTCGACCAACTGTTTAATGACAATAACCATTAAAATGAAAGAAAGGTGTAAATCTCCTTAACAAAGTATATGCTCTTAATTGAAGCAATTATAAATAGAAAATACAATTAGAATATGAACGATATAATAAACATCCACTATCTAATAATTACCTTTCAGCTTCCTCAATCTACCTTTCCCTTTCAGTTGCTCCCTTTCAAATTTGTTATTGGAGTCCGGATCACAAATGCGACGTAAATTGAGCTTTGACGCTAAAATAGGAAGATATTCACTAACATACAACATGTTTTGGTATACCGTATATCCTTCCATCATAGAACCCTCAGCATATGCTCATTGTCTCAGCAAACCCTTCATAAATTTCAAGTGCCTCTCAACCATCCACTTGGACCTTGAGTTCACAGGTCCACACAACTCAATCTCCTCAACTTGGTGTATGAGGTAGTGTTCATGTGCATTGAAAAATGCCGATGATAGATGCTTCTGCATTTCACACATGAGGCAAGGAATTTCTCTCCTCCAATACTTTATATCTTCTTTATGGATTTCTTTAGATGTCAACCATCTACAAGTGACGCAAACCAATAACGATATTTAACAAAAATAAACATTAAATTACAATATATGTTGAAATAGTGCACAAAAAAACAAATATAAATTATACGGAGAATTAAAGAAACACTAAGCACATGCAAGTAATTGCATGTTACCTCATGTATTTACCAAGATTATATATAACTTGTTTGACATTGTTGTCGAAATTGTCTGGGAGAGAGAGAGGTAGAACATACTGTATCAACATACAAACCATGCCATTTATTAAACAAAGAGTATACAAACAAGAAAAAAAAATGCAGTAAAATGAAAAAAAATAAATTATATGGACATAACAATAATAACTACCTTGATGAAGACATGCCAATCATGTGTTTTGACCCCCACAAAATCACCTTTTTTGGTTATGAGTTTCTTCAAGTTCACACAAAATCCAGTGGGAAATTTAATTTTCCGCATTACTTCTTTGACAACATTGCTTTGTTGCTCTGTAAACATCCATGGAATTGAGTTTATATTAACTTGTTCTCCGTTGCTATGAAATTGGATGACATCTTTCATTGCATGGTTGCTTTCTTGAATGTCTTTGCAAGCTTTCACAACTTTATCTTTCTCCCTCCTTAGCTTTATTAGTCTCCATAAGGTTTCAGTAACATTATTTCCAATATGCATTGTATCAAACAAATGAGCAATTTGTAGGTGCTCATAGTAGGAAAACCTGCTAAATTGAATAGGATAACTTTTCATTCCTCATGAAAGCCCATTAATGCTTTCATGATCATGATGGACATCATGAATATTACTTTATAAATAAATTACATCATAAATCAAATATGGCCACTACAGTAAACAACTCACAATAAAAATTAAAATGCATAACAATTCATATACGATGATCCATACGTTCCATGATGACGATTTCTATTGCATTGCATCTTCCAAAGGTGAGGTGTCATTCTTCGTGGTTTTAATGCAATCTCCTGCTTCCCATTGAAAAGTTTTTTTCAGTTGTTCTATACCTGTGATTCTTAGAGAGGAAACGCCTATACTCATCAAACACCTCCTTTCTTAAACTTTTTAAACGATGAGATTTTATCTTAGGACCACAAACTGGACATGCACATTTACCCTTTGTTTGAAGACCTACAATATTTAGATATGGAATATCTATGTCAAATATATTCATATATAAACTATTCTAACTACTCCATATAATTAAATGCAATTAAACTGGAACTTAAAATTACAAACCACAAAATGAAGTTAATCCAGGGGCATCGTGTATTGTCCATACAACCATTGCATGGAATTGAAATTGCCTTTGTTGTATTGGTCTAGATACGCCATACATAGTGATTTCATTCCATAACTTCAGTAACCCATCTATAAGAGGTTCGATGTATACATTCATATCTTTGACTTGGAACTTACCTGATTGATTTGAAGTACATATAAAATATATCATTGTGAGAACCATTAAGATATATAAACCATGCACAAGAGTAAAATAATAGATATATATATGAAATTAGGAAACATAATACGACAAATGAGATTCCACAACTACATTATAAATAACATGGTTGTAGACAAAAAAACTTGGAATAATGATCGACAACATTATGTGCCTTCTTTATTGACAACCATGGAGGAATGTTATTGTTGATAACAAAAATAGGCCACACCGTGTAAATGGATTTCATCTGTGCAAATGGATGAACACCATTTGCTGCCAAAGAAATCTAAGATTTCGTGGTTCTTCTTTAAAGTGATGCCACGTTTCCTCCATATCTCTAAAAGCAGAACCATCTGCAGGCATTCGAATAACATCATCTTGACTTCTGTTCCTGGCATGGTAATCCATAAATTGCACTATGTTTTTGCACCTGAACAGTCGTTGCAAACATGGAATGATGGGAATATAACGAAGAACCTAGAGGCACCTTTTTTGTTACTTAATCTGTACGATATCTACTTACATGACATTCCGGACATTCTGTTGCAAATTCATGCTGATTATAATATATAACATGGTCATCGGGGCATGCATGAATTGATTCATAATGCATTCCAATCTCTTTCATGATGGAAGATTAATCTTGATATGTGCAAGGTAAAATATTTTATGGTGGTAACAAAACTTCAGCTATCAAGCTACAAAAAAATAAAAAAAATAGTTAATGTAATAAATAAATAATATTAACAAAACATGCTTCATATCTTCTTATTATCAAACGAAGATGAGTCGAGACGGCTCTCTCGCGGCTAGGGCCGAACCCTAGCCGCCCAGCGCTCTCCTCAGGCTGCTGCATGCGCCCCCTGCGATTTGGAGTCTGCGTGAAGCTGCGATTTGGAGCAGCGTGAAGCTGCGATCTGGAGTTTGCGATTTGGAGCAGCTTGAAGCTGCACCTTCTGCCTCTCCCCTCTGCCGTGGACGGGTCATGCCTCTCTCCTCTGCCGTGGCCTCTGGTGGACGGGTCATGGATCCGTTAGAGGCATTCAAGGTTCTTGTTAGATCTGCAGGTTCTAGGGCAAAGGCCGCACCTCCTGCCAAGTTTGTTAAAAAGATGGAAGAGATCCCTTCTCTGGAGCTCTCCCCTTCAGATCCGTGCCGCATGGCCCTTATGCTCTCAGAAAAATCCCTCATAGGCAAGTTCACTGGTATGTGGCCTAGTCCCAAAGCAGTGGATCAATGGATAGCAGAACGTTGGAGCTCCCTGGCGCCCTCCCATATCTCTTTATGTGCTGCAGGAAGAGGGTTTTTTGTGATTATCTTTGAGAACAAAGAAGAGCGGGATCTAATCTTCAGATCTGGACCATACTTCATGGGATCGAGGGGGCTGTTCTTAGCTCCTTGGTCTCTGGACTTCAATCCTGAAGTAGAGATCACCGCTGCCCCGGTTTGGGTCTGGCTCCCCCATCTTCCCCTTCATCTCTGGGGGAAAATCTCCCTTGCTGATATAGGAAACAAGCTCGGCTGTTTCCTGGATAGCGCGGAGCCTAAAGGGGATCAGTTCACCTGTGCGCGTATCTGTGTAGAGGTCAATCTTGAGAAAGGGCTCCCGGAAGCCATTCAACTCACCTTGGGCGATTGGAGTCACATCCAAGAGCTGGACTATGAGCATTTACCCTTCAAATGCCTCCGGTGCCATGTTTACGGGAATTTTGCAAAAAGCTGCCCCAAAGCTCCGGTGACGGTGGCTCCTCCCCCAGCCAATGGGGCAGACTTCCAGCCAGTTTCTAATAGGCGAAGGGCTCCCCGGAGAAAATACTCCAAACCAGAGGTGCCCACCGCAGAGGAATCAGCCCCAGCTAATAAAAACAGATTTGAAGCCCTTCAAGAACCGGATGATCAGGAAACAGAGGCAGCAGTAGCAGTTGAAGAGACGCCGGAGCCAGGCCCAGGTCGGGATACTGAAGCACCTATAGCAGAAGAGGTTCCAGAATTCCGTGCCCCCCCTGGTACGGCGGAAGACCCTTCGAATGAGGCAGATATGGGAGGCCCTCCAACCGTTGGACTTCCCAAAGTGGCAACCTCTCCCTCAGAGTCTTCTGCAGTAAGGAGGGCTTGCTCCCCTTCACGGTCTTCTAGTGATTCCGGGTCAGTGAGAACTTCAACTACATTCCCCTCTCCTCCTCGTACCAGAGGGCGAAGGTCCAACAAAGAACGAAGGAATCTCGAAGCAGCGTCCAACATTGCCGAGGGCTCCCAGAAACAGATGGATTTGTTCATTTTACGAAATCTCTAATGTTTTTCTGCATATTTCTATGCTCACAATTTGTGAGAGTCTATCCTGTTAAGCATACTTTGAAATCCTCGAAGAATAGTTGTCGAAGTAAATGGGATCTTTATCCCAAGAAATTCTTAAGGAGGCTGACAGAACTGTTAGAGGTCATCATCCCTCCATATTTCTGTAACCTTGGATTCTGGTTTGCCAGAAAGAGTAATACAAAAGTCCCATAACCGTTTCTGTTAAAAAAACAAAAACAAAACATGCTTCATCCGTATGATGATCAATAATGAGTTAACAATATAATTATTAGAGGAATACATATAAACTTTATCACGATCCTATATATGTGATGGATTATTTTACATACCTTAGCATCTGTGTGATTGCAATGTTTGAAAGACCATTCATAACCTTCAAGTTCATTATCAACAATACAACAGAGAGAAGATTTGTTTAGGAGCCTTCATAAAGGGGTTCATATGCCTTATCAAGAAGAGGTATATCGTGAACATCATCAAAGTCATCATCATTTTCATTATCAATGTCATCGTCATCATCCATTCTAACATTAAATGAATCATGGATCAATGTATTTGTACCATCATCTTCAATTACATTATCAGTATGATCATCTTGTTCAATATGATCATTCACTTATTCTCCATTAAACATACACGCTCCATGATCCTGATCCTGAACTTGTTCTGAAAGCACTTCCTCTAGACGATATGCTGTAGGGTGTCTTTCCTTTAATATAAATACATGGAAACATCAATAGATATACATTAATATATGAAAAATAAAAATAATGCATACAATTACCAAAACAAATAATATAATAAACTTTATAATGCTAAACCTACAAATGGACGATATTCGTTCCCCCCCTCAGCGTGTCCATGTTCCTTGCAATGTTTTGTGGCTGTTGAGATAAATATTATTCTCCTCTTAAATCCCCTACATTGAGTACATGGACAATAACATTTTCCATCACCCCTTCGTTTCGCTGCATCCCATAGTCTAGCAAGCAATTGTCAATTGTCTTTGTTTAGATCCGAAATATTTCTATTTGACATTTTGTCACAAACTTCGTGAATGAATATTACCAGTTGTCTTAAAAAATCAAGTTCCACGCATCAACATTTTGTCAAATGGAGAGAAGTCAAAGAATAAAAAAATCTTGGCAAACTATCTGTCGAAGAAAAAAAAATCCCACAACCACTCGTTGAAGAATAAAACAATTCCTGAAAATGTCCGTCGATGAACAAATAATTTTCGCAAATCATCCATCGAGGAACAAATAATTTCGCAAATTGTCCGTCGCTTCTACAACAAACATGTCGAAATGTTTACAAAAAATTATATTTCTAATGGCTCGGCGTCGAATATTCAACACCTTGAACATAGTTACCATGGAAAATATGGGACCAAAAATTTCAAATCTTTCAAACCTTACATTATTTTAAAAAAAAACCTACACATACTGTCGGATATCCGACACTATTGGGTCGAAAAACTGACACTCTTGGGTCGGATATTTGACACTCCAGGGTCGACATACTGTCGGATAATCGACACTATACCGTCGGATATTCGACACTCTGGTGAGTCGAATATCTGACGCCTTATGTGTCGGATATTCGACGGTGCTATTAAAATTTTCGGATCGTCGTTCTTCTCAATGATTGCTGTCCGACACATCCGTACGAAATGTCGGATGACGTCGGATTCTGACATCGGATTTCGGGTTCAAATCCTGTTGTGCTTAGATAGATAGGATTTGAAGGAATGATCAATGGTGTTAAGTACATAAATGAAATGAAATCCGGATTGGATAATCTTGACGAAATACAAGGGCGCTTTCAAAACAAGAACGTTAGTCCATTAAGCAAACTATATGTAGCTTATCTAACCATGCATGCATTGATTTCTGAAGACATAATTAACTAACTAATTAATTACGGAAAATCAATTAGTGTAAATTATTTACAAGAAAAATGAATATGTGATATGAAATAAAACTATAAAAAAAGTAACTATTACAAGTTAGTATGAAAATGCATGAATAACTAAAACTAATTTGATGAATAGGTAAATTATGCTAGTTGTATGCAATGCATGTAAAGAAACCTATAATTCAGTTTAATTCTTGTTTTTTAAATGCACTCCAAATTTAAAGTTCATTGATGAAATAATTAATGCCTAATAGAGCAGAAACTTAGCGTTTTGGTTGGGAATGCAAAAATGCAAATATAAATTGAATTTCTTTTACTACTAGGTAGATTTTTAAAAAGTTCTTGAATGTGTAAAAGGAAATATCCAATTTCACCCAAATTCATATTTTTACTTGCAAATGGAAAAATTAGCCTGGTTTTTGGAATAATATTAATTAATTAGCAAGGAACTTGGTGGATTAGTCCTCTAGTAAAATCAAGCTCAATAACTTTTGCAGACTATATAATATGACATATCATAATAAAAGGTACATGACAATTAATCCAACCTGAAAAATAGAGCATCAAAGAGGCCTATGATTAAAGGTGAGAAAATCAGAATTGTATGTACAAGTCAGTAAACAAGATATGCCCAAATAAGATTTTTATTCATGGAATGAATTTTGACAATCATTTTGAATACAATAGGTCATGATCGGTTCAACCCCTAAGAACAAGAGTTTTACGAGACCCTATGTAGCTCTTAGCATTCCAGGTTCACATGGGTGAAACCGATACAACAAGAGTACTCCCCGAACACATTGTGTTGATGGTGGCCTACACACATGAAGACATCAGTTGTAAAAAAAGGAAAGTACAATGCGTGCAAGAAAACAGAATGTACATCCGGTAGAAGGACACTCTGCCTTCACCCTAACGGGTGGATTTGAAATGTAGTATTACTAGTAATCGTCACTTGTTAGGATCATGGATAACCAAGTATGAAAGGGAAAAATGCAGCCATGGAACCTAGCAGTACCCGCCTCTTACCTCCAGTGTGAGAAGTGGTTTGAACGATAACTTCGTTTCAGTTTTAAAGACTACATACAAGGAAGGAAAAGAGCTTTGATTGTCATGGAAGTTCAATGTTCGTGCGTTTCTTGGAGTTCAATTTTTGTGTATTTGTTAGAAATGAGGAAGGTGAATTGCATACAATCAACATTCACCTTAATCCTACAATAATTGGCTTGAATCTTTGTCATGATGATTTGAGTTTAAAGTCATTTGCATCATCATCACTGCAACCTTCTATTCTTCTTCTGCTATATCCACCTGCAGGTTTACAACAATACTTTGGAAGGCAGTATGAGTGGGTTGTATTCCACCTTCATTTGGTTATGTTAGTAAAGCATATTTAAAGGAAGCACAAAGAAGACATTGGCCATGTTTATTATGCTTGTACTTGGATATGATTGGTTTTACAACCTTAAATAAAAACAAAAGAACCTCGACATATAACCAACAGAAAAACAAGCGAGTTGTAGTAGACGCCTCCTCCCACGGAACAAATATATAAATGGTTATATGGGCAAAGAAATCACAGAGCTTGAACATACTACCCCTTATAATGTACTTGGATCATAGATGTTCACACTAAATTTTGATGAAAGAGTGAACGTTACTAAGAAGCAATTCGAATTGTGAGCACTTGTCACTCTAAAGTCTTGAAAATCAAATCTTCCTCTAACCTTGAATGCTATGGAATTCTTCATTGTGGGTTGCCTCTGCTTTCATGTTTTTTTTTTTTTTTTTTTTTTGGTGCATCTCCACGATGACTTGTACTACATACATTATTTTCCACCTAGTACATTGTATATATGTTGGATAATTGGTTTTGACCCCATTTTTATATATACATTATTATTATTATGTTTATTGCTTATGCATGGTGCATGTCCCTTTGTTCTCTACTCGAGGAAGACTCTGAAAATGCCTCTTTCACAACAACCTTTTCCTCAAACATGTATAAGTCCCACTACCTTTGGACACCTCTTGTCAAACATGACTGTCATTTTGAGCATCCTCAGCATTGAACAGTCAGTGCTACATTAGGCATGCCCACCAAAGTCCACCTTCCATCATTCTCCTCGAACCGTCATAATCACTCTTGGGCGCCCTCAACGCCTCCTTCAAGCACCTATGGTCCTGCGTGTTGCAGCAATGGCATGGTATTATTTTTTCCATAGGAAGGCCCATGTGGAACGAGGGTTTGCAAACTTTCCCTCGTACATCAAGTTTTCAATCGTAAATACTCTTTTTTAAAATTTCAATTTAAAAATAGAATCATGATAATTAGGGTTTCAAATGTAGTTTTAATTGGTAAAAGGGTTAAAAAGAAATTGGAAAGCATTATATATATATATGAAAATCAATCGATGATAGGGGTATGCTTTTTTTCTTTTCAAAACTGAAAAAGGAAGCGGAAGGATAAAACGTCATAAAGGATATTTAAAGGTTTTTTTTAAGTTTTATATAAAATTTATAAGGAAATAAAGTGGATGGGTAAAGTATATATATAAGTTAAAAAGATGGGATTTGGGAGAGAAAGGGATGGGATAAATATAAATTCGAAAGAATTTTAGTGGACAAAGGGAATGAAAGGGGCTCAGGGAAGTAATCAAGCTCAATAACTTTTGCAGTGTTTCACCTTTGGCATTGTGTTCTACCAATTTCAAATCACGTTGATGTTGACCATCAACTTCTATGACCCTTGATAGAACTCTTAGAGTGTTTGCATTTTTCATGGGGTCTCTTCTTTGAATTGTCCTTGTCTTCTTTCCCGTGGCATGAAACTGATCCAACCTTCATTTGTCTTTGTAACAAGGTTAAAATTTGGATGAGATGAGGGTTAAGTTGTTTTGCTGTTCCTGAGTCGTTAACATTCTTTCGTTGTCTACTCTACATCTCTGCACCTCCATCATCAAACTCTTCATGGTATAAACAATATATATTGGTTCATTGTTTATTCTATGTCCATTATACTCTATATCTTCATTGCCCACATTGATATTTAGACCTTGACCTCTTCTTCATGACTACGTGGGGTTTCACTGTCTTCCATTTTTGTTGCTTCAATATTGCTCTGGAATATGTTTTGGATTATAAATAATGTAGGCATGTATCTGCAATGTGTTTAGATCATTAAATTTTATATAAACCCTTTTTCAAATTTTCGTATTTTTTTTCATGCATATAGACATTTTTGAAAATACCCATTTGACAATTTTTGTCAAATTAGGCTATAGGCCCATTTTCTGTTAAATTTCTAGGAATATAAGAAGCACTGAATCATAATTAGACCCACTGTACTTATTCTCATACTGATCCTCTTTCCAGTGACTATACTTACGTTCATCTCTGATATCATGGTTGAAATTTGCATCTCTCTAAGATCACAAATTTTTCCATTTTCGCATTGTTCTCGTATTTCCAGTTATTCTTAAGGACCAACTTCTGAGACCCGCATAAGAAAATTTGTAAAGAATTAGAACAAATTTAGTATCTAGCACTGATATCCATACGCTTCCAAGACTCAAATCTGATGCTCCCTTCATATTTTATAAAATGATGAAATTGCCATCTTTTAACTTTTGCAATTCTTCCAAACTTGGAATTTCATTGAAAACTGCTATGTTACAACCTAAGGATTTTTGGAAAAATATCCTATAAGAAAAGTTGTTCACCTTGATGAGTAGGAAAAATGTTGAAAAAAAATGTTTTCCAATTATGAGTTCTTGGGTTATAATTTTTCCTCCAAATTTTCAAAAATCGACCTTGCGCATGCCTAAATAATGGATTTTGAATTTCTTTAACATCTCTTCTTCACACCCTTTGGAATTTCACTAATTGTCACCTCAATTATTTTCGTGGCTAGTAAACAACTACACTGTAAAATTTCCATCCTAGTTTGAGACACCACACATCCTCTTGGTGTTGGTCTTAAAAAACCCTATTTCCAATTTTCAGCAAAACTTGGAGTGGAATATGATGATGCCCTCTCTAGAAATTGTGTGGCCTCCATAAATGGCGTTGGAATGCCACTAGTTTCACCCACTTCTTCTCTATTATGGCTTAATCAATTTTCAAGCTCTAATTTTTTTTAACCTTTCTAATTTTCTACTAATGTGGCCTGATGTTGACGTCACAAGGTGCTGGCATGTCCTAACATGTGTCTATTCATCTACCAGTGTGTTCATATGTGTTTCCCTTGACATGGCCATGCCACCCTCCACCAAACTTCATGTTACCATACCATTTGCCATTTCATTTTTGTTAAGTCCACCCTCAATGATGGTTTCGACTCAATGAGAAAGTGGTATACATAAACCCCCCTCACAAGATAGAATGCACCAAAAAGTTAACTATCATGCACTTTGGAGAATCAAAATAAATGTTGACATTTTATTAAGTTTGCACGATCAGATATAGGCTTCCAATCTATAACAATCTCCACCGTAATATTTACCCTTCATACATAGGTGTCACTCATGCATAAGGCTCTTTCCTAGCACTACCACTTGTTCACTTACTACATGTGGTTTCCCCACGTCATACCTCTTCACCCATGTGGCATTGGTGGGCCCCGGACCAAATTTCCAAAAAAATGAAAATTTTCATAAATACATGTTTTTATTTATGCGACAAGTGACTCTGATGAAATATACATGTGGCATATTTCCATAAACATGTGTCCAACCCGAATTTACACCTAGCCTTTTTCTTTCCGACAAATGGCCACCATAAAATTACATTTGGAACCCATTGTCCCACCTATAATTATCTGTCAATTGATGTTTGTACCCTATTATCATAAACTCCCCACTTTTGTCAATTCATAGAATTATGTATTCTTGGCTCTTTCCTCATACTGGTAATTTTCCGTTAATAACCTAACTGAATTTTTTTGACATTGATGCAAAATTTTGCCCAATTTTCTTAGGACTTGAACCTTCCATTCACTATTTTATTTATTATTAGCTTCCATGCTAGTTTTCAAAACAAAATATGAGCACTTCAAGTGAAGAATTTGTACAAGATGTTTTGTCAAATTGTAACTTTACCCATTTTTTTCTAAAACTCGTAAATGTTACCACAATTGCTATCTAAATTCAACCCAACCATTCAAACATTGATCTAGTAATTTACTTACAACTTTGAATTAAATAATGGAAGAATTTATCATGGTTTCCCAAATATTTTTCTCATGTAATTTTCGTCAAACACTTCTTGAGCAAACAAAAACTCCGCCTGTTGAATTCAATTTCTCCCCATGCAATCCCAGTGTCACAACCTCTAAATTTTATACTAATCAGTCACATACCCAGTGACCTCACCATGCCTTTGGGGCCATGGGGTACTCAAATAACTTACAAAATTCACCATTGATACCCAAATTCATTTTTCATAATTTTATTATCAAATTTACCATAGAAATTAAATGTATGGTTCCCCAAACTAAACATATGCATATACTAAAACATACATGCAAATTCTATCATTAATTATCTCATATCTTTCCATGAAATCAATGCAATCAGATATTCACATAACGATAAATTAAGCAATATGAATAAAAAATATATTTACATGGAATTTCATACTCAATTAGAAACTTATCTTAAAACGTCCTCCAACTTATTGAAGTCTAAGGACGTTCCTCCAAGAAGTAGACACTCTATTATACTAATTATCTCTATAAAATAGGACACCCTTGAGCTGGGGATATCAATTCACAAGAAGGAAAACTCAACCCAACACCTTAGCAAATTCACAGGGTCCCCTTCTCTAAGTTAATAGTCCCTCAAGAAATCCTCTGTAATATCCCAAATCTCGATATTTTCTATTTCTAAACAATTATGCTGATACAACTGGGCATGCAAACTGCCATGCAAAAATCCCTATTTTATAGGAAAAATTAGGGTTAGGGTTTGCGAGATAGAATGAACACTTACCACTGATAAGCCAGTCTGAACTACTCCAGAGAAAGTCTGCCAGTACTGCAAGCTGGATCGGAGAGGATCTGAGCTCCTCTGCTTCAGGTGAATTCCCCCAGCAGCAAGACGCCCAAGTAGGAAAGTGTGACGCCCTCAAGGAAGGAGGTGTCCAATCGGACTGAGAATTTGCAGGACTGATAGTGGTTCAGTGTCGGAGAGAATTCCCAGAGCATGCGAAGGTTCTGAGATCTCTAGGTAGGGAAGCGAATCACTTCAGAGAGGCAGCTACTCACCCCTTGGAACCCCGAAACGGCTGATAACTGCTTTGGATGAGCACTGATGGATATGAAACTCGCTGGGTACTGGAGTATGAAGCTGATGATGAGAATGGTGCCTGAGTTTCGGAAGGAAACTGAGATCTGAAGGCCCAACAACTAATTAGGGCTTTCTGGCTGAAAACCCCCTCTTACAGCTGCACATGTGTCCCTGCAATGATCTATACCATATACTAGATAACTGATGAGTGAATGAAGAACAAGTGGTGAACCTGTATGGCTTACCCGAAATAAGACTAGGACAAATGTTTCACTGCCGAAATCCTGTTAGCTGAATACTCTGTCTCCAACCCAACCTATTGTGCTGCACGCTGTGCTACTATCCAAGAGCTCCCAAAATAATCATAATCAAAAGTGAAGTCTCCTTTCGCTTTATCCTCTATTTATAAAGTTCAACTGCACAAAACCTAATCTTTGACCTAATTAGGTCACTTTATCTTCTAATTTGCCGTTGACTTGCATGCATGCGGATGGAGACTTAAAGAGTGCATGCATTATTAAATAATGCTAGGATGGCATGCACGAAGGTGGCCTTTGGCCCCGGTGGCCCTTCTCGACCAAATGATGATGCCCTAGATCTTCTATGGATGGCATCAGTTCTTAGCTGATTCCCTAGTTGTCGGTAACCGCTCGAACCCACAGGAATCGCATAGGTTAGCGGTTTTTGGGCCTTAAGGCCTAATTGGAAGAGGACATTACAGTCCTCCCCGCTCGAGATTGCTTGTCCTCAAGCAAATTCAAATTGGGATGCTGCAATACCTGTTCACCTTCCCAGGTGGCATCTAATGGCGGTAGTTCCTTCCATTGAACTAAGTATTCCCTGATTACCCTGTTCTTGAGCTTCAACTCTCTAGTCTGAATGATCCATTCGGGAATCAGTATCAGCAGTCCTTCATCATCTAAAGGAGGCAATTCGGTGGATGGAGCAATGTGTTTCCCAAGGGTCTTCTTCAGGCTAGATACATGGAACACGTTGTGAATTTTGCTTTCCTGAGGAAGTTCTAGTTCATATGCCACCTCTCCCACTTTTCGGATTATTTTGTAGGGTCCATAGAACTGGGGTTTCAACTTCTTTGCTCCTTTCTTATTAAGCGAGGACTGTAGGGCTGGAGCCTTAAGTATACTAAATCCCCTACCTCGAAGCTTCGTTCAATCCTGTGTTTGTCGGCATACATCTTCTGTTGATTATGGGCTGTTTGTAAATTCTCCTTCAGTATTTTCAGGATGTCCTGACTGTCCTGTATCCAATCCTTAGCCTTAGGAGCCCTACTGTCTTCGAATTCCAAATCTGCATAGTCCAAGGCCTTGTATCCATATAATGCCTTAAAAGGAGTCATCCTAATAGACATGTGATAAGTAGTGTTGTAGCAATACTCCCCTAGGTGTAGCCATTTGATCCAGGTCCGCTGCTGCCCTGCTACATAATTCCTTAGATACCCTTCGATCCATTTGTTGACTATTTCTGTTTTCCCGTCACTCTGGGGGTGATAACTCGTACTAGTAGCCAGTTTGGTCCCCACCAACCTGAACAGTTCCTGCCAGAAGGCACCCGTGAACCTGCTATCCCAATCACTGACAATGGTCTTAGGCAACCCGTGTAACCTGAAAACCTCCCTGAAAAATAACTCCGCTACTTGAGCTGCCGAGTAGCCTGATGGTATCGAGAAGAAATGTGCAAACTTGGTCAGTCTGTCAACTGCTACATATAAACAATCCCACCCTTGGACCTTGGGCAAGCCTGTAATGAAGTCCATGGAGATGCTCTCCCACTTCTGTTCTGGAATCGGTAGTGGCTGGAGTAACCTTGCGGGGTGGGTTTTCTCAATCTTGTTCTGTTGACAGGTGCTACATTCCCGAACATGCTGCATAATCTCCCCCTTGAGGCCCTTCCAAGAGAACCTCTCTCTGATCTGCCTGTAGGTCTTTAAGAAACCTTGATGCCCTGATAAAGGAGAATCATGGGCTTCCTGAATGATCTTATTCCTCAATGTGGATTCTGGAACGAGGTATATTCTGTCCTTGTAAGAGATGATGTCATCCACAATCCTGTACCTGTCATCCTGAATTTTCCCGTCCAATAATTCGCAAGAGAATTTATTTTTGGAGTATTCCACTAAGAGAAGTGCCCTCCAGTCCGTGGATATACTACTGAGAGATAATGGGGATGGATGCCTGGATAATGCATCAGCTACTACGTTATTCTTACCTTTCACATACTCGATCTTGAAATCATAGGCTTATACCTTGCTGACCCATTTCTGTTGTCGCTCATTCAGTTCCTTCTGTTCCAAGAAATAATTGAGGCTGTTATGATCGGTTTTGATTTTGAACTTACTGCCCACCAGATACTGTCTGAATTTTGTGAGAGCATGCAAGATGGCCAGCATCTCCTTGTCATATATGGAGTAATGGCGCTCGTAGTTCTTCAGTTTACGGCTCTCAAATGCAATAGGGTGATGATTCTGCATCAACACTGCTCCTAACCCTTCCCCTGAGGCACCACATTCTACCACAAAAGGTTGTGAGAAATATGGTAATGCCAGAACTGGACAAGAACTCATAATAACCTTCATCTCCTTGAAAGTTTTATGTGCTAAGTCTATCCAAGTGAACGCTCCTTTATTGGTGAGATCTATGAGGGGTGCTGCAAATTGGGAGAATCCCTTAACGTACCGCCGGTAATAAGTACACAGACCTAGGAACCCTCTCAACTCTGTAACTGTTTTTGGCGCAGGCCAATCTCTGATAGCTCTGATTTTCTTCATGTCAACCTGTACTCCTTCTGTATTGATTACATCTCCTAAGTACAACATTTCTTTCATGCCAAACTCACACTTGGACATTTTTGCATATAGTGAATGCTCTTCTAAAATACTCAATGTTTCGTCCAGGTGTTTCAAATGTTCTTCCCAAGTTTTGCTGTAAATCAGGATGTCATCAAAGAATACCAGCAAAAATTTACGTAGCTGTGCTTGGAAGGTATGGTTCATGCATGACTGAAAAGTGGCCGGAGCATTGGTTAGTCCGAAGGGCATGACTAGAAACTCATAGTGACCATAATGACAGCGGAAAGCTATTTTGGAGATGTCCTGGTCCCTTACCTTGATTTGATGGTATCCCGAGCGAAGATCGATCTTGGAGAAGTATTGAGCTCCCCGAAGTTCATCCATGAGTTCGTCAATTCTTGGAATGGGATACCTGTTCTTGATGGTCTTTTTGTTAAGTGCTCGATAATCGATGCACATACGCAGAGTACCATCCTTCTTCTTAACCAGAACTACTGAAGATGCAAAGGGGCTAGAACTGGGTCGTATATAACCAAGCTGTAGTAATTCTTTGATGGTTTTCTCAATCTCATCCTTGTACCTCTTGGGATGCCTGTAAGGAGTGGTGATGACTGCTTGTGTTCCCTCCTCTAGCTCGATGATGTGTTCAAAACCCCGGTCTGGTGGTCTGCCTAATGGAAGGTCCCGAAAAACCTTTTCGTGTTTCTGTAGCAAGGCTTGAATGTCACTGGGGTGTTGTGAGCTGGTCTCTGGGGGTTTCCTGAAGGTGACAAAACATTCTAAAACCCATTCTATATCATCCTGTCAGAGCACTACCTCCATTCTCTGTGACGAGACAGGTTTTGGGGGATAAGTGTTCATGCCCCTCAAAACTACCCATTTGCCATCTGGCCCCTGGAACTCCATTTCCATTGCCCTATAGTCTGTAGTGTACTTCCCTATAGAGTAAAGCCACTGAACACCCAATACCACATGAGTATCCGCTACATCCACTACATAGAAAGAGTCTGTCATCTGATAGTTACCTAAGGAAACATTCAGTTTTGGGATCCAGTAGTTGCACTCCATGCTGGAGTTCCCAGCTACTGCTACAGTGAATCCCTTGAACTTCTCGGTCTGAATACCTCTCTTGGCTACCCAAGCGGAGTCAATGAAATTGTGGGTGGCTCCCCCATCAATCAGTACTCCTACTCTATGACCCTGCACTACTCCCCTGACCCTGAGAGTATGGAATCTCGGTACTCCAGACAATGTAGCAATGACTCCCTCTGGTGTATCACCCTGGTGTGATTCCTCTTCTATGGCCTCCTTCTCATCGTCATCCTCATCACTGTCTGAATACACCTCAATGTAGTGTGCCTTCGCCTTCCCTTCATACCTGTGTCCTGGTACCCATGGTTCCTGGCAGGTGAAGCACAGCTTCTTTCTTCTCAAATCTTTCCTGGTGTCCTCATCTAACCAGGCTTTCTTGGGCACATCCTGATGGAAAGGTTTCCTGTCCTTGTCCCTAACAGGAAAATTGGTTTTCAGAGGGAATTTGTTTTTAGGGACTGAATCCTGAAGATCCCTTGCCTGGATAATAGCATCCTGCAGAGTGAGGGGTTTGTAGGCTTTCACCCATCCCCGTAGTGGCTCTATGAGGGCCTCAATGAATAACATAGTCAATATGCTCTTTGACACATCTGTTACCATAACGGCTAGCCTATGAAATTATGAAATGAAAGATTCTGTGCTACCAGTCTGCTTGAGTTGAGCCAACTCCCTGAAATGGATCTCTGGATCTTTCCTGTCAAACCTCTCCATGAGTTTCTGAGTGAACTCACCGTAAGAATGTATGGTGTTGTGACCCAATTTCACCAATCCATGGTACCACCATTCGTGAGCTTCTCCGTCCAGGTGAAGTGTAACCAACTTAATGGCATCTATCTCTGTCATGGGGTTGAGTTGGAAATAGGTATCCAACTTTTGGACCCATGTTCTTGCTGATCCTCCACGAGTCCCATCAAATTTTGGGATGGTTAACCTGCCCACGGTCTTCTGCAGCTCATAGTTGTGATTGAAACCCTTGTTGAAGTTCCTGGGCCTGTTTCTACTCTTCATGTTGCAGAAGTCTGAGAAAGACATGGCAGCATGAAACTCATCCCCTAAGTCTCTGTACTCCTGCAAATAAGCCCCAAAAGGCTCACTGGGTTCTACCTGCATGACTGGGCCCCATACTGTATCTGCCAAGAAGTGAGGCATGGTAGGCCTGATAGTAGGTCTGCTGTATATGTGCGGAGTGTTCTGGATGTTGGTGTACACCATATTTCCACTGCTTCTTGAAGATCCCCTCTCTACCGGTGAGGGAGGTGTACTGCTGATACTTGGTTCTGGTTTCGCTGACAGTCTGTTGATTGCATTGAGGACTTCTTTTTGTCCTTTGGCTAAGTCTTGAAATGCAGAGACCAAGCTGCGAAACTCCATCCGATCCTCCTCTTCTCCCGTTCCTTTTCCCCTATCCGAATGTATACCTGTCTGTTCCACGTCTAAATTGGTATCTTCTAGTTGGATATCTTCAAATTCTTCTGTGTATCTACTCTTCCCCCTCCTATAGGTTACAAAAGGATCTCCTTCTGTATTCATCTACTTTTCATCTCTTAAGCCCACAGCTGGCCAAGAAAATAGCTTTGATACCACTGTAATATCCCAAATCCCGATATTTTCTATTTCTAAACAATTATGCTGATACAACTGGGCATGCAAACTGCCATGCAAAAATCCCTATTTTATAGGAAAAATTAGGGTTAGGGTTTGCGAGATAGAATGAACACTTACCACTGATAAGCCGGTCTGAACTACTCCAGAGAAATTCTGCCAGTACTGCAAGCTGTATCGGAGAGGATCTGAGCTCCTCTACTTCAGGTGAATTCCCCCAGCAGCAATACGCCCAAGTAGGAAAGTGTGACACCCTCAAGGAAGGAGGTGTCTGATCAAACTGAGAATTTGCAGGACTGATAGCAGTTCAGTGTCGGAGAGAATTCCTGGAGCATGCGAAGGTTCTGATATCTCTAGGTAGGGTAGAGAATCACTTCAGAGAGGCAACTACTCACCCCTTGGAACCCCGAAACGGCTGATAACTACTTCGGATGAGTACTGATGGATCTGAAACTCACTAGGTACCGGAGTATGAAGCTGATGATGAGAATGGTGCCTGAGTTTTGGAAGGAAACTGAGATCTGAAGGCACAGCAGCTAATTAGGGCTTTCTGGCTGAAAATCCCCTCTTATGGCTGCACACGTGTCCCTACAATGATCTATACCATATACTAGATAACTGATGAATGAATGAAGAACAAGTGGTGAACCTGTATGGCTTACCCGAAATAATACTAGGACAGATGTTTCACTGCCGAAATCCTGTTAGCTGAAGACTCCGTCTCCAACCCCAACTGCTGTGCTGCTATCCAAGAGCTCCCAAAATATCATAATCAAAAGTGAAGTCTCCTTTCGCTTTACCCTCTATTTATAAAGTTCAACTGTGCAAAACCTAATCTTTGACCTAATTAGGTCACTTTATCTTCTAATTTGCCATTGACTTGCATGCATGCGGATGGAGACTTAAAGAGTGCATGCATTATTAAATAATGCTAGGATGGCATGCATGAAGGTGGCCTTTGGCCTCGGTGGCCCTTCTCGACCAAATGATGATGCCCTAGATCTTCTATGGATGGCATCAGTTCTTAGCTGATTCCCTAGCTGTCAGTAACCGCTTGAACCCACAGGAATCACATAGGTTAGCGGTTTTGGGGCCTTAAGGCCTAATTAGAAGAGGACATTACATCCTCGATTTCCTTATAAGGATCTAGCATAGGCCGTTAAAGGAATCTCTATGTATACACTTCAAGGAACTTGGTTTTAGTATAGGTTCTCTCACAACAAAGCTCAATCCCCCAGCACCAGTATCCCAGGATAAAATGCATTTGCAAATCTATAATTATGAATGTCTTTCGGTATAGCTCTAGGTTCTGGTACATAATGATGGTCTCAATGATTGATAGCATGAGTGAATGAACTAGTTTTTCAATAATTGTATGCATGTTGAGAACTAGACAAATGGCATGCATTGATGATGAGAACTAGACAAGTGGAATACATGGGAAGTTCTCTTTTTCCCCTTCTAATCCTTGTCTTAGGATAATTAACTCAAATTTATGGCTAATGTACTTTAATAAAGAGGGATTTATAATTCTTAGGATAAAAGGAATAAAAAGGTTAATGACCTAAATTTATAAATCACTAGGGTCATGTCCCTCTTAAAACCCCTTCTCACTCCCCTCCCTTGTGGAATCATAGTCCCCATCTCTTCTTCATCCTTCTTCATCCACAATAGTCCTGGTTTTTATATTACACATAAAATGTACATAATCACATCATCTTGGTCATGCTAGACCATTTAAGTTTGAATTCTATCCATTTCATCATTACATTTATAGCTACATCATTACATGTTGGGATTAAAAGCGAGTGTTACATTTTCCTCCTCCTTAATTTATGCACCATCCTCGGTGCATATCAGCACAATGTATGTGTACAAAATTTCATCAAAAATTTCAAAATAGCTATGGATATGCCTACCGCATAACATCCTCAAGATCCCACATTGATTCTTCAGGGCTGTAATGGGTCCATTGGACCTTTACCTGCTCAATGGCCCTGTTTCGGAGAAATGTGACTTTTTTGTCCAGGATGTGCACTAGCAGTACTGATATATTTCCTTATGGTACCAAATAAATCAAATCCCAATTAATAATGTGGTTAGGATCAGGAACATACTTTTTCAATAATGACACATGAAACACATAATGCTCTTTTATGCAAGCTTGCAATGCAATCTCTTATGTGACATGCCCTATCCTATCTAATATTTCAAATGGCCCACAATATCTTGGTGATAAGTTAGGGAATATCTCAATATTAAGGGAGCTCTTCTTCGGCCTAATTTCTAGATACACATGTTCACCAACTCTAAACTCTCTTACTATTATTCCCTTGCATGCATAAATTTTTTGCCCATCTCGTGTTGTTTTCAAATTCCGAGTGACCTTAACCATTTTCTCTTCCATTTCTTTAATCCGTTATGGACAAATTACCACTTATCTATTGGATTATCCAAACTAATTGGAGTAATTCATTTTAAACCATACAAGGATTCAAATGGACTAAACTTTAAAGATGCATGATATCCATTATTGTAAGAAAAACCCACCAAATGCAAGTAATCTTCCCACTTGGATGGTTGATCCATCAGATACATTATGAGAATATCTTCAATAACATTATTAACTCTCTCAATCTGCCCATATGGCCGTGGTTGATATGTTGTACTCATATTCAGATTTGTTCAAAATCCTTTAAATAACCCTTTCCAAAAATTTGAAGTAAACTTTGGATTTATGTTTGAAACAATTGCCTTGGGTATTCCATGTAATCTTTCAATCTCTTTCGTATAAATTTATGCTATGTTATATACATTATGAATTGACTTGATTGAAATGAAATGCGAGACCTTTGTTATCTTTTCCACCACTACCATGATTGAATCACGTTGTCTTATTGTCTTGGGAAATTTGGTGATAAAATTAATTCTCACCACACCCCATTTCCACTTTGGCACTTGCAAAGGATGAAGAAATCATGTTGGATGTCCATGCTCAAGCTTTACTCTCTGACATTCCATGCATCTTGTTAAATACTCAAAAATGTCTTTCTTCATTCTTGGCCAAAAGTATTGACTTCTTACTGCTGTAATAGTCTTTAGATATCTAAGATGTCCTGCATATGGAACCTTGTGTATCTCATCCATTACTAAATTCCTCAATTCAACAAAATTAAGACCACAAATTCTATTATTATTCATAAGAATCCCATCATTTTCTATAATGCATCCTTTATATTTATGTTGTATAATTTCTTGTTGTAGTCCTTTTACCTAAAAAATAATGTTGATATGAAATAATTGCGTTAACAATTCTGGATTTTACGTATGATTTGCACATGCTAATGATTGTAGCATGCATTGCATGTATTCTTCTTCCAAGTGCATTAGAAACCTTGAGCAAGGTATTGCAAGTAGTTGGTAAAAGAAAACATAGAGCCTATTTACCCCTCAAATTGTACCATGCCATCTTCTAGACACCATCCTCGGTCAATGGTACTTCACAGTCAACTATGTCTCTTTTATGACACCCTAGTAGTATTTAGTTGTTCAAAATGTAAAGGGTTGAAGGGTAACCCTTGGCATGCCACACTGTCCCATTATATTAATGATTGAATACCCAATGATGATTGTCTCCCATTGTGGTAAACAATCCAATAGGTTATACAAAAAACATATATGAACAGTTCCATATGTTCCTTTTTTTGGGAAATTTGGAAGCTAAAACAACTATGTTTCATCTTAAATTGACTAACCCATCTTGTTTAGTTAACTCAATTGATATTTATAGCAATCCAAAGTATGATATCAATACCATCCAAAACATCTCTATTAGGAAACAAAAAAAAGTTGTATGGACTGAGAGAAAAAATGTCCAAGCACACACCATACTAGTTCAATTGTTATTTTCTATATATTATTTTATGAATAGGTGGTTGTGATTTGTCCTATTGTACCCCACCATTTTCATAATGTGAAATTGTCACCCAATCCCCGTACGTCGAGGGATGTATGGCATCTCCATCATATTTAGGCCAACTGATCGGGGTTCGATATGAGTTACTAGGTGTTAAGGCGTTAGCCCCTTCAAGGAAACACCTAATTACTCGAAGTTACCATGTGTTAAGGCTCCCTACCTATGAAACAATAAAGTTGTTGGGAACTAGAATTGGATTGCAATAGATTTTGATAAATATGCAAAAATAATGCAAAAACATTGATTTGCACCCAGTGAAATAGAAAAAAAATAAAACACCAATTACTAATGTTCTTGCAACCTAACATATCGAGACTAATCAAGTAAAGTAGAATTTATTTTAATTCAACAAATCCTTTTTCTAAATAAAATCCTGATGCCATGTATTAATGGTCATATATGAATCCACATAAACCATCAAATGTATATGCATATAAATCCAATGATATATATGTCACATATACTTCCATTAAGTATACAAATGCACATAAATCATCAAATGTATATACACATAAATCCAATGATATATATGTCACATATACTTCCATTAAGTATACATACCATAGTTCTTATTGTTTGCCTTTCTTGTGAATTTGTTTTTCAAATGCAACTTATATTAATATACGTTTAAAGGAAAGTTTCATTAAATTCAAATAATGTAACTTTATTATTAGTTAATGGATTGATACATGCATAGAGGACTTGCACCAACTAGTGAGGATATCGTATGAAACTTCAACACATCTGGTTGGTGCACACACACACACACACACACACACACACACACACACACACACATGCATAAAGATAAGTTGATTAACATTCGAAACAACATTAGTGGTTATGCATAGATATATAAGGGCTTCACTTGATGTTCCTACTAGGTTAGGGTCCGTAATCAGAGCCGTCGGGGTGCGGCTCTTTCGGGTGATCCTCTTGTGATTTCTTCCTGTGGACGTAGCAACTTTTCTCCGAGTTTGTGAACCACATTGAAAAAAAGAATAATCATGGATTTACAAGCAAATCCAACTCAATTCATGTAAAAATTTAGTTAAAACATATATTGGTTCATAAGCATCAAAAGCCTTCAGGGCACTTACAATGTGTAATTTCAACAAATCACTTTTACCATTCTAACAATACAAAATCAAAATTAGTCACATTCAATTTAAAAGGAGATAGAAAAATACACCGAATAAGTTTGATTTATCGACTATTTATTCTACTTCATGAAATTATATGATTAATGCATATTCATTTATAAATAGATTTATCTAATGTTGTAACAAACTTTTTTTTATTGTCAAAATTTCACAATAAAAGAAATGAAGTTCCTATCTATCTAAAACCTTGATTAAAATTTTGGTAGAATTTTGGTAGATTGAGTCCATTTAAATTTGAAAAAACCCTAAAAAACATTATTCCATCATACATAAAACTTTGATCATTCTAGAAATTTGACCATACCAATTTTATTTTTTAACAAAATTCTTATTAAATTTTTAACTAAAACAAAGATAAGTTTGCTATAAAATTATTTTACTCCTTTATCAAACTTATTTTACTCCTTTATCAAACACACAAGATTGATGCATATGTAATTTAAATTTCGTTATTATTATCATGATAGTATTTAATTTATAATATGGCCAACTTATTATAATAATAAAAAACAAAAAATTTACTCCTTTATCAAACACACAACAAGATTGATCCATGTGTAATTTAAATTTCGTTATTATTATCATGATAGTATTTAATTTACAATATGGCCAACTTATTATAATAATAAAAAACAAAGTCTACTTCGTGGCAATGTTGATTTGTAGTTTGTTATGTCATTTGTATTGGTTATTATTAAGTTACACTTCTATATTAAGATGATAGAGATAACCAAAATATAGGTTTATGTAGAAAAATAATGAATAAAAATGAAGTTGTGATGCTGGTTTGTACTGTATTGTTTTTTTTTATAGAAATAATTACTATAAAAATAAAATGAAAAAAAGTTACTACTACACTTTCTAACTATTTAATACAAACAAAAAATATATTCATCAATCCAAAAAAAATTCAAAGGGTTTCTGGAAAACTGTAAACTAGGTCTTAATGTCCCTATTTTTAAAAATCTATTACTACTAATTATATGATTTGTATACAGATATAAAAATTGATCCAATAAAAATAATGTTTTAGCACACTTTCTAACCATTTAATACAAACCAAAAAGACATTATCAATCCAAAAAGTTTTCAAAGGGTTTATGGAAAATTGTAAACTAGGTCTTAATGTCTTCTTTTTTAAAATTTACTACTACTAACTATATGAATTGTATATAGATAAAAAATTTGATCCAACAAAAATAATGTTTTAGAAAACATGTGAAGAAATTAAACATTTTTGTGTCCCTTCCCTAGCTAGGGATCCTTTCTTCTTCTCACCATTGAACATAATAGAGAGGGATATGTGTTCCTAGCCTATTATTTATGTTTCTCTACTTTTCCTTCTTCCATGTTTGTTACTTGGTCTTGATTAAATCAACTTATTGAGTCTAATGGGGAAGTGCATTTTCTCAACTCCTCAAAGCCAAGTTTTTTCTCCAACAACATATGATGTACTTTGTCTTGCACTCCTTTATCATGTCCTCATGTTCCTTTTCAACTATGTTTTTGACTTTATTAGGTGTGTTTTTGTTGCATATAGTTCCCCAACATAATTTTGTTCTCGTTCTTATTTACAGTTCTCCCATTTTCTTATATCTAAAGCAATATTCTCTTGTCTGTCATCAGAGTTCAAGGCTTCGGACTGAATCATGTAGGTTATAATTCTCATAGAATACACATGAGTTGGATGGTCATGGTTGCCCATGAGGTCAAATTGTTAGTGAAATTACAAGACACGTTCGCAAGAAACATATGTATACGGGATATAATACAAGAATAACAGAGGACCCATTCTTGTTGTGGAATAACTAGGTTTTGCAAATAATGCCTCCTAGATATAAATGACAAATCAAGTAAATGATATTTAAATCATCAAATTGTGTCAAACACCTCAAGACATTCGAGAGTTAGCCGAGTAATTACTTGAGGCCATTGCTTGAGATTGATTATGCCCCTTGGGAAAGAGGGGCCACCATAAGAATGTTGCAACTGTATCCAAATGTTTTCCTAAGTATTCTACTTAGGATGATGATATCGTGAGTCTCAATCTCTACAAACCAACATGCAGAATATGAACCCAATGTCACAATTAACATCACCATAGACACAACATGTCTTCACTCTCAGGATTAAACCACCACAACTCAATCGAAAGAAAAAATGGACCTTGTATTTCATAACCATGGCCTAACCATCTAGATACCCATCCCTTTTGAGGAGATAGTCCCACACGGTCTACTTCATCCCATATTGACACAATTCATTAAGGAGAGTGCTCATGAGATCAAGTGGAGAAGCTTACATCCTACCCATCTATTTATAGATAAATGCATGTTGGTGTGGCCTTGCCACTTGCACAATTGATTCAATGATCTCATTAAGTGTTTGATTAGTCGATATAATACTTAGGGGAGGTTGTTATTGAACTCCCCTCCCCCATTTTTCCATAGCTTTCCTAGTGCTAGGTTGTAGGCCTTACTAGCCATAGAGTCAATCCTTTATTTGAGCCTTCTCAAGGTGTGGTAGAACTTGATGTTTTGTATCCATTCTATCATATTTTGAATCTGTTTAAGTAACCTATTCATGTGCACTTCCTTTGCGAGTGTTTTGTGATCCCAATGACAAATGGCTCTCACTAAATTGCGTACCACTATCGTGATTTTTATGCCTTTCCTCCTCATAATCAATATTCCTTGCCAGAGGGACGAAGATTTGACATGATTATTTGTTATTTCGCCTATTCCCCATGCGAATGAAGTTTCTTGATTTCCCTTAGGGTAAAAAATAACCCCCATTCTCCAAGTCCTGCCACCCCTTGTTTGTATTGTATTATTACTATGTATTGTTATTATAAAGTTCCATTGAATATATTATATAAAGTTACTAAAATGACTTAGAGACAACAAAAAAATATAGATTTTAAATAAACAAGGGGAGTTGTAGGGTAGCTAGTCCCTACTTAAGGAAACAAATAAAGTGCGCTAATGCATCATGGTTATGAAAGGATAGTTCATTCTTGATTTAATGCTTAAGCCACTTTAACACAAATAGGATAGATGGTTCAAATGATTGAGATTTACCAATAAATTACCGCTATAATTGAATTACAACAACTAAATATATATTGTTCAATAACTTGGAATTATGCTATTATCAATGCTTCCTCAATTTTCTTGTCCATTTGGAAGTAAGTGGTATATTAAATTTTATCCAAAAAAATATTTGTAGAGATGATGATAGAGAAGATGAAGTTAAATATTGAAAAATAATTCTAACCATATATATTAAAACATAATTAGTTCATTGCTTTATTTTTTAACATTTTTGTGTCTTGTTTACAACCACATTAAACTTAATTGAAAAGAGACTAAAATGACCATGTTTCGATCCTAAAACTGTCTAATCTACTCATCACCACTTTTCATTTTAATTATTCTTTAAGTGATGTGAATCATAACACGAGAAGCAATAACATATTGAACTCAATTAGTAAAAGTTGTGAAGCATAAGAAAAGATGAAGGATTATTTACTCTTTATGTTGGGTGATATGTATATAGCCATTGCAATGATGGGTGTCAAATCATATTTTAATATATTCTAAATCTAAGTTACTTAAATATGTGTAGGCTCAAGCCCATGGGGGGGCAGAGCAAGTGGTGAAATTTGAAATAATATAAATGGTTGTGAATGGAAGGTCTCATGTTCAAATCCCCCCAAAATCACATGTGCGCCATGGTTCGGGCACTGTGGATGCACCTAGGGGTATTATGGTAGCAGGATTGGATGCCTAAACCCCATGTCACACGAGTACCATCCCCGTCCCTAGTTGTCGATTCCCCTATATATATATATATATATATATATATATATATATATATCTGTGTGTGTGTGTGTATAAATATGTATGTATGCATGTACATATATACATATATACATATACATACATACATAAATAGTTCACTTAATTTGCGTACATAACAATTTGTATACCCTTATGGGCCCTCCTACGTTCTGGAGTCATATTTTTTTTTCTTATTTCCCCTCCGAGCTCAATGAACCATCACCATAAGCAAAACCATTAAGGAGGGGAGGCACAATTGCATTTATAAGTTAGATACCCTTGTTGTGCACAAACAGTGCTTTGCTTCACATGTGTGCCTTTCAAAGTGGCTTTTCTCCTCAATTAAAAGTGCACTAACATCAACAACCCGTAGTTGTGAAGGAAATATGCTCTTCCCTTTAGAAGACAATGATCTACCTCTCTTTGTCCTACATAACAATTTAATGACAAGTGTAAAAAATAGTGCATGAGTTTGCATAATATTTTGAGGTCCCAAGTCAAATCGTTGTGCCTCACTAATGGATAAACCCTTCAACACAATGATTTCCTTTTCTTGGCATAAGAAAACCATTTAATCTTGCACGTGGGTCATTCAAGATGGTTACTTCTCTACCCATCTCAACACAATATTCCCAACAACCTAATCACTAAGCAAACACAACCAACTTTCAATTAAAATACGATGATTGGCCTTTCTGGCATGGAGAATGATTTTATCATAGATGTAGGATTAAGATTTGGTGAAGTTACATAGTAATTCTACCCGAGACAAAGAACTCAACCATCCCCAAGATAAATCATTATGGTAGAATGGAAAATTTTCCTAAGGAGCTTCCTATGTTCTCTATGTGCTTTGAAAGGAAGTGTGGCTTATAGTGCTAGGTTTAGGTTTGAGTCCAAACTGTGGCTTGTGTTATTTAGAATGGGTGATAAGAGGTTATATCTAATCCTCTGCTAGTTGGGGCTCATAGTTTCATTATAACAATATATAATAATTGCACATGAATGAACACATGGGTTTGGGATTTCCTCCACTCATTAATCATACTTACTTATGTTCTATATATTCCCACTACTAGATCATTCACTAGATATGATGCGGACCAACAACTTGTCATGGATATATGGTTCTATTTCTTGATATGAAGATAAATTGCATCAACACCTACTACTTAGATTGGTCACTAAGTGATCCACCCATAGAGATGTAAGTGTCCACTAGACAAACTATCTTCTTCTCTTTCTCAAGAAAATGTCTTTATCCCTCCATGCAAAAAATTAATGCAGGGACCATTGTTGGCAAGGGGTTGGAGGTAAGTGAGTTGCGCAGCATCTAAGATGTTGCGCATATTCACGAGGCACCGCCCAAGGAAAAGATAGCGCGATAGGTGGAAAATAGTCCACTTTTTATATTTTCATGTCACTTTTTGTACTCATTGACCATTTCTATTGGTCCGTAGTGGTTAAATTAGTTATAAGTTTGTTGGAAGTTAGTTAGAAGTGGACATTGAATGTAAAGGCACAAGCCTATAAATAGAAGAATTATGCATGTAGAGATATATAGAAATAGAGCAAGATAGAGGGAGCAAGATAGAGAGAAGTGAATACTGGATCAGTGTCTGTTTTGATCTACAATTTGTGATATATAGAAATAGAGCGAGACAGAGAGAGCGAGATAGAGAGAAGTGAATACTGGATCAGTGTCTGTTTTGATCTGCAATTTGTTATGGGGACTTAATACAATGAGATGTGGATTGATCTAAGCTTCTGTTGTCTTTGTTCTTTTCCTGCTTTTACATTGCTGCGATTCTGATGCTGAATGATGAATAGATATGCACATGAACGAATAATAAGATTCTTTTGAATACTGTAATTTTTTAGATCTGTTTTTCCGCACTAGTAGATCTGCTGAAATGATGAATGAATAATTACAACATGATGAATGGTTACAACACGGACACATGAACTACAACAATGACACATGAAGGAGTACCATAAGATAAAAAAAAATTTAACAAAATAATCATGTTTTAAAAAATATATATATAAAAGATTTTTTGTTTCTGAGCAAGTAAGAAAAGTAGATCTGGAAATTACAATGATGAATGTCTGATGCCCTAACCCTCCTCTATACTGCGGAAACTTGGTTCTGATAGCTCTCCCTTGGACATCTCGGGTGAGACCTCATCCACTCTGTGGGTGTTGTTGGACAGGGTAAAACTTGTCCGGGTCGATGCTTAAGGAGATCATGACGTGTTGAGTGTTGACAGAGTCGAACCCCTATCAACTGGGTTTTCTTGGTCAGGATCGCGCCAACAAATGGTTCCGTTGTCTGGACCTCGTTGTGACTGAGAGGAGGGCATGTGGAACTCGAAAAATGGTTACCCAAAAATGGATGTGGCATCTGATGTGACCAGAACTTCAAGAGTGGTTTGATCAAAAGCTGATAGAATTTGTCAAGACAGAAAATCAGAACCCTGCATTGACAACAAACAAGTGGTTATCAAGGTATATCCATGGCGGTCCACACGAATATTTATTCGATGAGTTTCCTATCATATTGTATGAGTGGTTGGCGAGATTCACATACAAAAAGACGAACTTCCAAGGATGAGAACCGACGTCCTGGACCCCTGAACTGATCCAGGAACTATAGGAGACTGACAACAGAGCGTCGCGCGCCATCGAGGTCTGGTTGGATAGTATCCTAGAGGGGTATATCATCGAGTTCATTGTCAATACCAATAAATATTACAGTGAAGCAGAAAGGGAGTTCTTTAACGAACCCAGAGGTAGGTTCTTACTATCGCTTCAGTTGTCAATTAAAAATGTTGGTTTGCGAGAAGGGTATACTCAAGATGCACCTAGAGTAGTAGCACCCCGGTGTGTGGAGGCTGTGGATACCACGACCAAGGGGGGAGATGAATGAGAAGGTAAGGAGTAGATGGGTGCAAGTTTCGACAAGATTGTGAGCAAAGTCGAGGAAGAAAGTGGTTGTATAAGAGGAGGAGCAAGGTTCTGACTAGAGAAGAGGCAGAGGACAGTGGGAGGTCCTGTTGCAACCGGAACTCAAGACCGCGAAGGACAACCACACAGGACGAAGCGACCCTATAGTGACGACGAGGACGACCAGGCCCAGGCTATGCCCATAACGATGGTAAGATAAAACCCTGGAAGCAACGTACCCATGCTTCCACACACTACTCCAAACTCAAGAAAAACTCCAAGTCCCACGTCGACTTGCCCGACAAGCCAGAAACAGTCTAGTAGTAGATCGACATATGTTGGAAGGTGGCCCAGGATGGCGGGTGATGACATGAAGCTACCATTGTTCCATGGAAATGGGACCAATGATCCCGAGCAGTACTAGTTTTTATGTGAAATGGTGTGGACTATTAGACATACCACTAACAATGATGTAAAGAAAGGGAAGTTAGTGACTACTCCGAGGGGTCACGCGCTCGATTGTTTTATGGAGTTTATCCAAGTTCCTCAAGGGGATTCGACAAAGACATTGGATGAGATACGGACGGGACTAATTGAGAAATTCAAAAAATTGAAGTCAAAAGCACAATACATTATAGAGCTGAAGGAAACTAAGCAATTTCCTAATGAGACTGTTTGGGACTTCGACCAGAGGTTCAAAACACTGATGGCTAGAGTCAATTTTTCTATGAGCGATGTTCAACATAAAGAATGGTTTATTGTAGCATTGGTTTCTTGTATCCGACGACCATTGATGCAACACAAGATAACGACGCAGAGTGAAGCCCTAGAGATTGCGATGAAGCTCGAGGCTTCACCTATCAGGGAGAGTGCAGTTGGGATGAATCAAATTTAGGTGCAAATCGCGAACCTTACACTCTAGCTGTAGGATATCAACAGAGGTAAGGAAGAACGTGCATATATTTGGTGTACTCGGTGTCATGCAGATGGCCACACCAAAGATACTTGTCCCAACTTTAGAAACTATCTGTTATCTGGAGCTCCAAACCCTTTGAGTAGTGGTGGTATGCCATGGTGTCGCATATGCAAAGTCTATGGACATCGACATGAGCAATGTAGTAATATGCAAAAGATGGTATTGAATCCTGCCAATTGATACTGTTCATTCTATCGCTCAGTCGGGCATGAGGATAGAGACTGTCGGGCATACGATATGCTTCAGGACAGAACATATGATTCATATTTTGTGAAGGGAAAAGGTCAACGTGTGGTACAAAAGCAGCAATCACAGCCTTAGATGGTCAATTCTCAACCATAAACACAGTACACACCACCACCACCAATGCAGTTTTTGCTACCGCAACCACAGCTACAGTTCACGCCATAGCCACAGTTCGCACCACAGTAGCCATACAATCACATACTGATGGCCCAGGTGCAGCCACAAAACATTCAAGCAGCGCACTTTGTTCAACAACAACCAAATACCCCATCGCAGCATGTATTTCAGCCACAGTACCCACAACAGGGGGGATTCCGCGGAGGATTTCGAGGCCAAGGGTGAGGTTTTGGACGCGTAGGAGGATGGTTTCGTGCATTCGTCCAGTGTTATAATTGTGGAGGATTTGGGCACTATCCGAGAGAATTCCCACACTTGAAGTGCTTACTTATGTATTGTGCAACGATTGATCAAAATGTGGAGAACTTCCCGTAGTTAATCACAAGATGGAAAACCAGAAACAACCCGCAGTTACAAAATCAAGCCCAGTTGCAAGCTTAAAATTAGATACCAGCCCAGAACCAGTTACAGAGCCATGCTCAGAATCAAGTTCTGCTCCAGAACCAGGCTGTGAATCAGATGTTGAACCCAGCAGTGAACCAGAATATGCCACTGGCTTAGACTCTGCCGATTAACCAAGCTCAAGGTCCAACAGTTGTGACGATTTCAACAGAGCCAAGAACGCAGAATGTCGACGTTTCCATTGTAACTCGCGAAGGTGTGGCGACAAGAGATGATGGAACCTAGCTGCAAGTTCGATTAGCTAGAAGAAGAAAGCAACAATTGATATTGCGACTGAAAAAGAGACGTTTTTTGAGACACGGGATGTGATCGAACGCAATCTAGGTAAGTTGCCTGTCTATGAAATTCCATCCGCTTTTGATTTATCCTTAGAAGTAGGACCATCGTGGCAGCATGGTACCTTGCAACAACTCTTTGAGAAATGCTTAGCACTAGCACGAGATCTCGAGGCTCTCATTGAGCTTGGGAGATTGTTGTACCATTCAGACAAAGAGCTGAAGGACTCCGTAGTAAAATCCTTGCAGAAGAAACAGATAGGTAAAGAGATGTGTATGAATATCCATATTGGTGACTATGAGGTGGACTTAGTCATCCTGGACCTGGGATCAAATGTGAACATCTTGACTAGGCAGACCTGGGAAAATATGGGGAGCCCAACGATGGGTTGGTGCCCTGTGCAGCTGCGATTGGCGAACCAAGCAAAGGTGCAACCCATTAGTCGGGTAATGAATTTGGTTGTCGAAGTTGAAGGTATGAGAACACGGGTGGACTTTGATGTGATTGAAGTTATTAATGGGGAAGGCTCCTATCCCACGCTACTGGGGATAGGATGGGATAATGACAGTATGGTCATGATTGATTTTAAGAAGCGAATGATGACATTCGAAAATAAGGATATTCAAGTCATCACACCCATGGATCCAACTGAAGGCCGAAGATACATTGAACTTGTGAAGGATGAAGTTGTCAAGGGGTGGGATCATGTATACAACATCTCTGAAGACTTTATCCACCCAACATCCAAGGGGGAACTTGGATGGCAGAGCACTAGCTCTGTGTCCTCTGATTCTAATGACACGCTAAAAAATTGGCAAAACCGCATGCATGAGGTATCCTTTAGAAAGTGTGGTCAAATTACGCAATCTATGCGTTTTGTCGCGACTGAGATAATTGAATTGCCATAATATGAAGGGTTACCAAAGCTGTCTGCATTTTTAATAGTCTTTGAAGAAAGAGTCTCAGAGCCACAATGACTATTTGCCATAGAGGAAGCATTGACAACTACTCCAGCCCACTCGTGGGAAGCTTATAAGAGAACGATTACCAGGTGGACGTAGTGTCGCAGGCTAATGGCAGCCTGTTTTGGTACCACATAAGTGTACCACACTGGGAAGTACGATGGACAACTTGACCTGAAAAAACCATTTAGGGGAGTGTCAAGCATTATGGGCAGCGTGTCCAAAGGATGAATGGGTCCATGCCTTTATTATTACCTTGGAGGAAATGTCGAGGTCCTGGTACGTAGCTGCAGAGCTGCGCAGAGAAATAATTACCTGGGAGGAGTTGACGGTGTGTTTCGGCCATACTTTTAGTTTTGCAAACATGAATCCTGATGTCCACAATGCACTTCAGATCATTCGGGATGTCATCTTGAAATTTGTGCCAGTCGCATATCCTGTGGATCCGCATGCGCATTGCCACATGCAATTGATGATGGAATGCTATAACATATCGGATGAGTCGGAGGATGATGATGAGTTGCAGAATATTAAAATTCCAGAGACTGAAGGGAGTCACGATGTCACAGCACCAGATGTACCGACCGGTCCCATGTCTCAGTCGGTGAAGATTAAGAAAGTTAACATTGGGACGGAAGAGAATTCGAAATTTGCAAGTGTTGGGGACTACTGAGATGAAGAGACCATGGCAAAGATCACCGATTTGTTGCATGAGTTTTAGGATATGTTCCCAACCAAATTCTTAGAGATGAATGGGATATTGGTTGACCTAGGAGAAATGAAAATCCCATTAAAACCTGAGGCAAAACCGGTGCGACAGAGGCCATATCGCTTGAATCTTCCATATAAAGAAAGGTTCAAGTTTGAACTTGACTGGATGCTAGATGGCCGGATTATTGAGCCCGTTGAAGAATCATAATGGATAAGTCCTATGGTGGTCTAGGAAAAGAAGACTGGTGAAGTGCGGATCTGTGTTGGCCTCAGAAAATTGAATGATTCTTGCATGTATGACCCATTACCAACACCGTTCATAGATGAAGTCCTTGAAGGAGTAGGTGGCCAGGAGATGTATTGGTTCACAGACGGCTTTTCTGGGTACCACCAGATTAGAATTGTAAAGGAAGATCGCCACAAAATAACATTTGTTACAGAATGGGGCTGCTACCACTATACCAAGATGCCATTTGGACTGAACAATGCACTTGACATATTTTCCCGGGTGGTCATCGCGGCATTCAAAGACTTCATTCAGAAGTTCCTCTAGGTATATATGGATGGTTGGACAGTGTACGGTCTAATCAAGGATCACTTGGCCAATCTTTGATGGATGCTAGAAAGGTGTCGACATCATCAGATCGTGCTGAACTCTAAGAAGTGCATCTTTTGCGCACCGTTTGAAATATTGTTGGGTCACATCATGTGCAAACAAGGACCGTTGGTTGATCCTGCAAAGATCGCGCCCATTCTGAGCTTGTTGCCACCGACCAATGTCAAGATGCTCCGGGCGACGCTTGGACACACTGGGTACTATCGCAAATTCATTAGAGGATATGTCATGATCATTGTCCCTATGGAGAAACTGTTGAAGAAGGATGTTGTGTTCCTGTGGAGTCCCGAATGCCAAAATAGTTTTGACACGCTGAAGGCCAAGATGGCTTCTGCATCGATACTTGAATTCCTAGATTGGAACAAGGATTTCCACGTTCATGTTGATGCATCTTCTATTGTGCTAGGAGTAGTACTCCCGTAGCTAGGAGACGTTGACTTGGATCACCGTATTGCTTTCACGAGTTGGAAGCTATCATTTACAGAGAAGAATTATACAACTACGGAACATGAAGGGCTAGCGATGGTTTATGCACTGTAGAAATTCAGGCATTATCTTCTAGGAGGCCACTTCAAAATGTTTATGGGCCATTCGGCTTTGAAGTATCTGGTCAATAAGGCTGTTTTGGGGGGAAAGATATGCAGATGGCTACTCCTCTTTCAGGAATTTGATTTTGAGATCATAGTGAAGTCGGGCCACTTGAATGTTGGTCCCGATCATTTGTCAAGAATTGAGACGGGAGAAGAACCTACTAACATTGAAGATGGAATTATAGATGCACAGTTGTTTCAATTTGAAATGGTAGATGACCATTATGCTCCAATAATCCAGTTCTTGGCAACCGGAGTCGCACCAGTAGAACTTTCCATAATTCAGAAGAAGCAGTTGGTATTTAAAGATTATGATTTTCAGTTGATTGTTGGACACTTGTATAAGATAGGACCTGATGAAATATTGCGACGTTGTTTCCTACTGCATGAACAACAACAGATTCTGGAAGAAGCGCATGTTGGAATAGCTAGAGGACACTATGGAGGTCGGGCTACCGCGCAACGCTTTGGTGGCCCACTCTTCATACTGATGCGACAGGTTATGCACGCAGCTGTGATGTTTGTCAACGCATTAGAAAACCATCGCGACGGGATGAGATGTCGCTTGTACCACAGGTAACTTTGCAACCTTTTGATAAATGGGCTGTAGAATTTGTGGGTCCAATCAACCCACCTGGGAAAAGAACTGGTGTGCGCTACATAATCACTGCGACGGACTATCTGACAAGATGGGCAGAGGTTGCACTAGTTTTGGACGGTACTGTTGCGATGGCAGCCAGATTTTTATTTGAGGATATTGTGACATGGTTTGGGTGCCTGAGGATATTGACAAGTGACCAGGGTAGTCATTTTATCAACCGCACAGTAAGAGCACTGACAGAATAATTTTAGGTTCAGCATAAAAGAGTACACCATATCATCCGAAACCTTCAACAAGATATTGGAGCATGCACTTACCAAAGTATGAAACACCAACTGAGATGACTGGGATTTGAAGATCCCTATAGTAATGTGGGCCTATCACACCACCTATAAGACATTGACGGGGCACACACCGTTCAAACTAGTCTATGGGCAAGAGGTAGTGATGCCTATGGAATACATCATTCCCATCCTGCGCATTGCCGCTGCGAGAGGAATGGATGATGATGATGCACTAGAGGAGCGCATGATGCAACTGATACAGCTGGACAAAGATCGGTTCATTACAAGTTTCCACCATCGCGTTGAGAAATATCGACAAAAGGCATGGCATGATCACCACATAAAGACTAAAAAAATTCAGTAAGGATATTTGGTGTTGTTATACGACAACAAATTCTTGAAGCATCCAGGTAAGATACAAATGAACTGGATTGGACCCTATCTTGTCAATTCTATTACCTCCGTGGGTGTATTTCAATTAAAACAGTTAGATGGCGCAGTACTACCAAAGCTTGTGAATGGAAACCGCTTAAATCCCTATCATATGGGGGAGGGACCGCACAATGCCTCAAGCACTGTGCACTAAAAAAAAAGATTGGGTGCAAAGAGAGAGAGAGAGATAGGATATATAGAAAAAGGAAGGTGTGCCTGAAAGATTAGGACCATGCAATATTAGGGGGTAGTTGACTCAATAATAAGTAGTTAGTGCACCTGAAAGTTGGGGCCATGCATTATTAGGCGGTAGTTGACTCAACAATAAGTAGTTAATTAGCCAGGGCGAGGTTACGCGCCAGGATAGGGCTACACCAAGAGACAAAGGATGCAGATGAGAAGGAACAAAGGATGCGGATGAGAAGGGACAGATGATGTGGATGAGAAGGAAGAGGTTGTGCGCCAGGAGAGGGCTACGCCAAGAGAAAGGGGCTGCGCCCGAGAACGGCAAGGGGTTGCGCCACAGAAGGTCGTCGTGCAAGAGTGAGTGGCTCGCATTGTACGGAAGATACCATGACGGTGACTAGACATCACATAAATACTTAATCACGGTTGTCAAAGAGGGAAACAATGGCCCAGTTGACGTCATGTCTCATGATAGCATATCCGAGAGGCGCGGTGCCAGAATCATCGGTGTATTTGGCACATAAATGAATGATTTAGTCATAATGATGCACCCGAGTGATTCAAGATGTAATTTGGGGGGAAGATGGTGTTATAAGTCAAGGACTGGTAGACGCGTGAGTACCATTAGGCTGTGCTGCACTAAGCAAAGTTGCAGAAGGGTTAGGATGGCTAATTGAAGGGAGCTCCACTACTTAAGGCAGTGGCCATCTAAGGGGCAATGCAGGCTACCCTTGATACGGGGAAGACTGTGAGTGCAAATGTTGTCTCAGCAATTGCAAGTATGTGGGTTAGTTTTCCTGAGACGGAAGTATCTGGTAAATTCGACCTTGGCTATATTTCTCCCAGTCGGTTTGAGATGTAGACTACAATACCCACGAGGAATCTGGAAGGGGTTAGAGTTATTTCCCCACTTGACTAAGTCTACAGGAACAGGGAATCGGCCAACCTCATGTAGTCTGGGTTGAGAATGAATGCAAGGAATGACATGGGTGCGGAAGCAGGAATGGCTCCAGAATTTGCAACTGCAGACAATTGTCGGCCCGCAGGACACCTCCCGAAGGGCGACGACAAATGGAGAATGATGTAGTATTCATAGATGCTGGAGCACGATGACATTGCAGGACATTGAGGTATGCCAAGGTCCTCCTTGGAGGACGCAGTTGCAGTCAACTACACAATTCAGCAAGTTCAGAAAAGTCGCCCACTGTTGCCTGTGAAAGGTTTTCTGAACTTCAAGTTATTGAGTACACCATGCCCGGCTGACGTGGCTCGAGGACGAGCCACAAGACTATGTTAGGGGCCTGTTGGTAAGGGTTTGGAGGTAAGTGAGTTGCGCAGCATCTAAGACGCTGCGCATACTCACGAGGCACCGCGCAAGGCAAAGATAGCGTGATAAGCAAAAAATAGTCCACTTTTTATATTTTCATGTCACTTTTTGTACTCATTGACCATATTTATTGGTCCTTAGTGGTTAAATTAGTTAGAAGTTTGTTAGAAGTTAGTTAGAAATGGAAATTGAATGTAAAGGCGCAAGCCTATAATTAGAAGAATTATGCATGTAGAGATATATAGAAATAGAGCGAGACATAGAGAGCAAGATAGAGAGAAGTGAATACTGGATCAATGCCTGTTTTGATCTGCAATTTGTGATATATAGAAATAGAGCGAGACAGAGAGACCCAAATAGAGAGAAGTGAATACTGGATCAGTGTCTGTTTTGATCTGCAATTTGTTCTGGGGACTTAATACAATGAGATGTGGATTGATCTGAGCTTCTGTTGTCTCTCTTGTTTTCCTGCTTTTACATTGTTGCAATTCTGATGGTGAATGATGAATAGATCTGCACATGAATGAATAATGCGATGCTTTTGAATACTGTCATTTTTAGATATGTTTTTCCGCACTGGTAGATCTGCTGAAATGATGAATGACTAATTACAACATGATGAATGGTTTTGTTTCTGAGCAAGTAAGAAAAGTAGATATGAAATTATAATGATGAATGTCTGATGCCCCAACCCTCCTCTATACTGTGAAAACTTGGTTCTGACAGCTCTCCCTTGGACATCTTGGGTGATACCTCATCCTTTTTGCGGGTGTTGCTAGATGGGGTAAAACATGTTCGGGTTGATTCTTAGGGAGATTGTGGCGTGTTGAGCCTCGATAGAGTGGAACCCCTATCGACTGGGTTTTGTTGGTTGGGATCACATCAACGACCATCTAATGAGGTAAAACAATCAAAGGAGGATGTGTACATTCCATCCAGTAATAAAAATGTCTATCAAGGAGCTCGATTAACTAGCTAGTGAGGCAATACACTTAGCAACAAAGAGTGTGCATGGAATGGTGTGTACGTTCCGTTTAACTATTGTACAACTTCAAGGGAAAATTAGCAAGGGCATATGGTCTCTTGAAAGGATAATATGACCTGTCTACAATTATGACAAGCAAAGAAATCACCCAACATTGAAAGGAATCAACCCAGCAATGTCAAAAACACATAAGAATTGATAAAAAATCCCAGGTAAAGGAGTAACCCACCCAACCAAATGGAAAATTACATAACAAGGTAAGATAACATCCTAGCTGAGATAAACATGCCTGAGGAAAAACAAATTTTCCTTAGCGGTGATAAAATCACCCCAACCAAAACAAAATCCCCCTAGTGACACATAAACGTGCCCAAGTAATACAAATGCATCAAACAATGAAAATTCGCCCAAAAAATACAAATTCTTAAAAGCAACTCAATTTAGAAACTCATGCATAAGTTCAACAATGCTTAAATTCAGTCCCTTGATCTCTAAGATTGGTTGGGAATCCAATGGATGGGATTATCTCACATAATGAAATATGCAAAAAATACACTATTTAAGATACCTGTAGCTCACAAATTAATTTTCATAACTCATTCGAAGCCATTAATGACACACAAAATGTGTTAATCTACACAATAAGCAAAGTAATACCACAAAAAATATACACATAAAATATTGCACATTGAGACGGTGTTTATCCTGGAAACCCAAATGGGAAAACCGACATTCAATGGTTATTTAGTATTTAATTTTGGAAATCTATGGAATACAATGCAACTCTGGGCTCTTTGGAACTATCATCTCTGTTCTAACAACAAGAAAAAATCTCTTTGATAGTCTAAGTGAAAGGAGATATAGGAGATTTGGGTAATGGGAAGACCAATAGGCCTGGCCTTTCATTTTCCATTCCCCTTTCCTATTTTCATTTTCTAATTCATTAAATCCTGTCTTTTTTTCCTTCTCTTTTTCTTATTCACATTTACGATTGCATTATCTTTAATGTATTTTCTAACCTTTATACATTGCCAAATTGCATTGCAAGTACTGAGTATTACAACCATCAATTTGTTCAGTTATATTTTTGTATCACACCTCTCAATTGAGAGTATTTTTGGTTTCCAAAAGTTTAGAATAATTAATTCTATTGAAATTACTTTAACATAATAATCAAACAATCTCCATCGTCCGTCCCTGTTAACCCATGTGATTTCTAGCTATGGTTTGATAGCTATTACAATTATTGAGTATGTTTTTTTGTTCCTAAAAGAGAGAGAAATTTGAATAGGGTTTTAATGTGATAGTTAGAGAGAGTGAGCATGAAATGGTGCTAATCCCAAATAGAGTTAGATACCCAGGAATGATACAACATTAGGTAACACACTACTGGGTAGTTGACATCTAACCTTGTTTCTTAGTCTCAAAGAATTTTCATTAAGTGAAGAAGGTTTTTTTAATACGTTTTATCAAGTATCTGTGTTGGGGAAACATGCATGCTATAATCCCATTGTAGATCAAGTCAACACGCCAAAAACCACATGCATACACCATCACTTTCATAATGTTAATGTGTGTCAACCTCATCATGTAAAAAGAAACCGTGGTGAACTCTTAATGCATCTTCAAATTAAAACTTTCTCCATTGTTTGTAATTACTAAGTTGAAACCTAACAAATCTATTGATAAATTATGGTCAAATGAAAGTTCCCTTGATATGAGGTCAAATAAACTACCAAAAGTTTTATTGGTTGAGATAAAGTTTTTATACATCTTCCAACGAGAAATTTGGGAAAACTTTGGATAAACGGTTAATATCTGGTTTGATTGACATGTTGTTTCCGATATGGTTTATATATGTTTTGATTGCTTGTGTAATAGAAAAAGGACAAGTTATTTCCTATAATCCCCACAACTTAAAAGCAAGGACTAATAATTTCATGCATCGTAGTGAGGTAGCCCAATATGGGGTAGATGTTGTCACACAATGTAAGTGACAAACACATAATTTTTGGATATCATATGGCGCCTCAATTTTGAATTTTAAAGAAAAACTATAAAAAAAATAAAACCATCATAAAATATGATTCTATCTAATACTGAGAGGGATCAAATTTATTTAAGTGTGTTGTTTTATTTAATCTTAATTTTTTTACACATCAAGAAAAAAATTCATATTTCAAGAAATTTAATTCCTGTAATAATACTCCATAAAATAAAAGAGTGATTAATAACAATCTATGACTATGGTAAACAATGTTCATTTACTTAATATTCAATTCAATACAATGTTAATGTAACAAACAATTTTATATTTATTGAATTTATCATCTTCATGTTGTTTCCCAAGCTCAGGTTGGTATGCCAATAGAATAATAATAATGACACAGATTGGTTTGTCTTTGCCCTGTTCAAAATTTTAAGGTGAAAGAGGCAAGTTGTTTATGTCAGTTGGTCAATTTAGATCCTATGATTGTCTACTAACATCAGTTACCAAATAGATGGTGTCTTCATGTTCTTGCTCAAGATTACAGTAACAGATGTGAGATTTATTTCTAAGGTAAGATAAATCTTGCACTGAAACTAATACCCTTAAAGACATGTTCATCCATGGAAATCCATGCTGGATGGGAGAGGGTTTGTCAGGGTACGGGAATTGTACTATTTTTCTTAGATATAAGCCTTTTTTGGAAAAAACTAAAACAACACGTGCCTCTATATGCATCAATTTTCCTCGTTAATATAGTTGTTTTCCTACATCAATCCTTAGATATTACCAAAATGCAAAAAACCAGAACTGACTTCTATACATTCTGAACCCAAATGTCGTATAATATAATGCAACTTTTTTTATTACTTAAGTCTAGAATTCCTAACATGCGATTTTAACATTTCATGCCAAACTAGTCAAGTAGGTTTCTCCTCACCACTCTAAAAGACAGTTGAACCCTCCAATCACCTGGGAATTTAAGAGTTTAAACAATTTTGCATCATCAACATCTCAACATGATTCCCTCCAAAAACTTGAACACCACGACCCTAGTCACCTCGAGGTAATCGACGACAAAATTGATGGAACTCGAGCTCAAATATTCACATAAAATGTAAAATGACGGCAACAGACCCAAAGAAAGCTCGTAAAGGATAAAAAAAGAATGCATCATAGTCAAAGGATAAAAAAACTAGTTGTAGGGTAAGATAACATCCCAGCTGTGATAAACACGCTTGAGGTAAAACAAATTTTCCTTAGTGGCGATAAAATCACCCCAACAAAAACAAACTCACCCTAGTGATAGAGAAACATGCCCAAGTAATACAAAGTCACCAGTCAGTTAAAATTCACCCAAACAATACAAATTCTTTAAAAAAAAACTCAATTTAGAAACTCATGCATAAGTTCAACAATGCTTAAATTCAGTCCTTGATCTTTGACATTGGTTGGGAATCCAATGGATGGGATTATCTCACTGTTAGAGCCACATTAACTCATTAAAATAATGAAATATGCAAAAATTACACTATTTAATATACTTGTAGTTCACAAATTAATTTTCATAACTCATTGGAAGCTATTAATGACACACAAAATGTCTTAATCCACGCAATAAGAAAAGTAATACCACAAAAAAATACACATAAAATATTGCACATTGAGACAATGTTTAAATTGGAAACCCAAATGGGAAAACAAACATTAAATGGTTGTTTAGTATTTAATTTCAAAAATCTATGGAATACAATGCAACTCTAGGCTCTATGGAACTATCATCTATGGGCTAACAACATGAAAAACCCCTTTGATAGTCTAAGTGAAAGGAGATATAGGAGAGTTGGGTAATGGGAAGACCAACAAACCTTACATTTTATTTCCCATTCCCCTCTCCTATTTTCATTTTCTAATTCATTAAATCTTGTCTTTTTTTCCTTCTCTTTTTCTTATTCACATTTACATTTGCATTATCTTTAATGTCTTGTCTAACCTTTATACATTGCCAAATTGCATTGCAGGTACTGAGTATTACAACCATCAATTTGTTCAGATATATTTTTGTATCACACCTCCCAATTGAGAGTATTTTTGGTTTCCAAAAGTTTAGAATAATCAATTCTACTGAAATTAGTTTAACATAATAATCAAACAATCTCCCTCATCCATCCCTATTAAACCAAGAGATTTATAACTATGATTTGAGAGCTATTACAATTATTGAGCATGTTTTTTTGTTCCTAAAAGAGAGAGAAATTTGAACAGGGTTTTAATGTGATAGTTAGAGAGAGTGAGCATTAAATGGTTATAATCCCAAATAGAGTTAGATACCCGACAATGATAGAGCATTAGAGAACACGCTACTGGGTAGTTGACATATAACCTTGTTTCTTAGTCTCAAAGCACTTTCATTAAGTGAGGAAGGTTTTTTAATTATTTTTATCAAGTCTTTGTGTTGGAGAAACATACATGCTATAATACCATTGTAGATCAAGTCACCATGCCAAGAACCACATACATACATCATCACTTTCATAACGTTGATGTGTGATAACCTCATCATGTAAAAAAACTGTGGTGAACTCTTAATACATCTACAAATTAAAACTTTCTCCATTGTTTGTAATTACTAAGTTGAAGCCTAACAAATCCATTGATAAATGATGGTCAAATGAAAGTTGCCTTGATATGAGGTCAAATAAACTAACACAAGTGTTATTGGTTGAGATAAAGTTTTTATACATCTTCCAATGAGAAATTTGGGAAAACTTCGGATAAATGGTTAATATATGGTTTGATTGACATGCTGTTTCCTATATGGTTTATAAATGTTTTGATTGCTTGTGTAATAGAAAAAAGGACAAGTCATTTCCTATAATCCTTGCGGCTTAAAAGCAAGGACTAATAATTTCATGCAGAGTAGTGAGGTAGCCCAATATGAGGGAGATGTTGTCACTTAATGTAAGTGACAAACACATAATTTTTGGATACTATATGAAACCTCAATTTTAAATTTTAAAGAAAAGCTATAAAAAATTAAAACCATCATAAAATCTGATCCTATCAAATACTGAGAGGGATCAAATTTATTTAAGTGTATTATTTTCTTTAATCTCAATTTTTTTACACATCAAGAAAAAAATTCATTCTTTGAGAAATTTATTTCCTCTAATAATACTCCATAAAATAAAAGAACGACTAATAACAATCTATCACTATGGTAAGCAATGTTCATTTACTTAATATTCAATTCAATACAATGCTAATGTAATAAACAATTTTATATTTATTGAAATTATCATCTTCATGTTGTTACCCAAGCCCATATTTCTATGCCAATAGAATAATAATGATGTCACAAATTGGTTTATCTTTTCTACGTCCAAAACTTTAAGGTGCAAGAGGAAAGTTGTTTCTGTCAGTTAGTCAATTTAGCTCTTATGATTGTCTACTAACATCATTTCTCGAATAGACAGTGTCTTCATGTTCTTGCTCAAGATTACAATAAAAGATGTGAACTTTATTTCTAAGGTAAGGTAAAACTTGCACTGAAACTAATACCCTTAAAGCCACGTTCATCCTCAGAGAGCCATGCCAGATGGGAGAGGGTTTGTGGGGTAGGGGAATTGTACTATTTTCGTAGATATAAGCCTTTTTATTTCAAAAAAAGAAAACAACACATGTCTCTATATGCATCAATTTTCCTCATTAATAGAGTCACGTGCCTACATTAATCCTTAGATATTACCAAAATGAAAAAACCAAAATTGACTTCTATACATTCTAACCCCAAATGTTGTATAAAATAATGAAACCTTTTTTATTACTTAAGTCTATAATGCCCAACATGAGATTTTGACATTTCATGCCAAACTAGTCAAGCAGGTTTCTCCTCACCACTCTAAAAGATAAATGAACCCTGCAATAACCTGGGCATTTAAGATTTTAAACAGTTTTGCATCCTCGACGTCTCAACATGCTGCCCTCCAAAAACTTAAGCACCACGAACCTAGTCACCTCGAGGTAATCGACGAAAAATTGACGGAGCTCGAGCTCAAATATTCCCTTAAAATGTAAAATCATGGCTGCAGCACAAAGAAAGCTCGTAAAAGGACTAAAAAAATGGTCATAGTCAAAGGATAAAAAAAATAGTGGTGGGGTTAACGACGACATACTAACGATGACTCCGCCATCATTACTCCCAATATTTCATGCGAACCCTGGGGCCGGTATTAACCACATATAAACATTTCAATCCCTTGTTAAAACCCCAGTTTCGAACCCGCATCTAAGCGGCCACTAATCTCCGCGAAAACTGCATGTACTTTGCTGTGCACCGTTGTACAACAATACAATGCACTGCATATGTGGCAATTTTAGAAAATTGTTATATAAATTATTTTTATTATTTTTAAATTATGATAAAAAAATTCACTCCACCAAGGAATTATGTCCCATTCGAGCTGTACTAAACCTAAAAAAATAAATAATGTAGTTTAAAAATTGTTAAATTTATTTTGATTTTTTTAAAATATTGTGGTTAATACCAAGAGGGATCCAATTTCTTAAGTTGTAATTTTTTTTAATATTAAACTTATGAAATTTGATCTCTCTCTTTCTTGATAGATTCAGGTTTAAGTTTTATTTATTTTTTAGGCACTACTTTTCATAATTTTTTATTTTATGAGCCTTACATATATTTTTTTCAATTTTATGAGCCGACATGTATTTTTATAATTATTTTTTATTTTTTTTATTTTTGGTAAGTTACGTTATGTTACAACATCTCCCCCATACTGGGTTGTAGAGCACCTCTCTCCTCTCAATGCAATTATATCCTTCATGAAGAGGACCAAAACATGTTTGCAATATAACCTTCAAGACCGCAACAAGCTAGCCCTTCAAATCTACAATAGAACCTTCAAGAATAGGATGAAAAAGGTGCCTCTTAAGTCTGTAATAAAGCTATAGAAACAATCATCCATAGACTTCATTTGTTTGCTTCTTCAAATCCTTAATATCATCATCATTTTCAAACCCTAAGTCATTCCAAGAGAGGAACCCTATATCATTCCAATAACATCACCATAACCCATGCCAATAACATCATAATAATCTATGACAATAATATCACCATAGTCAATGGCAATAACATCATAATAATATATGGAAACAACATCATCATAATCTATGCCAATATCACCATAATATATTGTAGTAAAATCACCATAATATATTCCAATAACATCACCATAATCTATGTCATTAGCATAATCTATGCCAAGAACATCACCATAATATATTCCAACATCAATATAATCTTCAGCTTTAAACTATTAAGTAACCCTTACTCCCAGATGACATATCTCTAAATGTATAATGAACCAACATCTAATTTTTTTACCAAATGTACTCACACATATCTCCTACCTTCTCATCACCATGGTCTTTAGGGAATTCTTCACTCTACATTATAATCACTTCAGGGGATTCTTCACATTTCTCATCATCATGGTCATGTGGAAACATCGTCATGACTTTAGGGTCTTCTTCATACTTCCCATCATCATGGTCTTTAGGGGCTTCTTCAACGACTCCACATTATCATCACTTTAGGGGCTTCTTCACATTTCTCATCATCATGGTTTTGTGGACACATCATCATTGCTTTTGCGGAATATTCAACGGATTTAGGGGCTTGCTCCATTTGTATACTCCTCAAAGTGGGCATGTGGAAGCAACCACATGTTATCTCATCCCATGAGGTCCATGCTTAACAAATACACCTTAATGGGACCACTTTGGAGTTATATACACTTATGTCAAGGCTCCTTTAAGGATCTTAAAGGATTCATCAACATTACTCAAACAATCTCCTTTTATCACTGCCACATCATCATCATCATTGCCACTTTGACATCAATGACAAATCACTCAACAATCTCATAAGCTCATGATGTAATATCAATGACATAGATATCTTGACCCTATTGACATCAATGACAACTTTTTCCAACAAGTTAGTCATGCACACTCTCCAAATTGTGTTACATTGACTCCAGACTCCCCAATAACTAGTTATGACTGAATGAGGCACGTGCAACTAAGTGAATGCACATGTATGAGGAACAAATCCCTAAAATCATCCAAGGACAACACTATTGTCTCGTAATAAGTCAAAAAGGTGCATGAAGTCCATGAACAATTGAGTAAACTCCCCATATTCACTCCACAACTCTAACTTGTAATGTGAGACTCTAAAATCAAGGAAAATAAGCCCTAATTGAAAGAATTTGCGCTCATATGCCAAAATAGACTTCAGTAATTCTAAAAATAGCAAGTTAGGCCCTTACATGATTTGAAGAAGCTCCATGGTGACTTCGGTGATTGAATTGAATGGGGGTTTCTGCACTAGAGTCATGAAGTCATGGTATAATTCATTGGGTAGGAGAATGATGTTATGGATAAGTTTTTTTTGCTCTGACAATTACTTTCCCCTCATGTATTTTCCCTGTTTTTTTCACTTGCATGCTATACAATTTCTTCTTTGACTGTTGTTTTATCTTCTTTACACCAAGAGAATGCTTTCATAGCACACTATCCTTTAGCAATCGGTGGTTTAGTCCCTTGATCTCTGAGATTGGTTGGGAATCCAATGGATGAGATTATCTCATTGTTAGAGCCTCCTTAGCTCGGCAACACGACGGAATATGCAAAATTTACACTATTTAAGCTACCTATAGCTCACAAATTAATTTTCATAACTCATTGGATGCCATTACTGACACACATAAGGTCTTAGTCCACACAATAAGCAAAGTAATACCTCAAAAAAATACACAGAGAAAATATTGCACATTGAGACAATGTTTATCGTGGAAACCCAAATGGGAAAACCAACATTCAATGGTTCTTTAGTATTTAAGAAAATATTGCACATTGAGACAATGTTTATCTTGGAAACCCAAATGGAAAAACCAGCATTCAATGGTTCTTTAGTATTTAATTTTGGAAATCTATGGAATACAATGCAGTTATGGGATCTTTGGAACTGTCATCTTTGGGTTAACAACGAGAAAAAATCCCTTTGATAGTCTAAGTGAAAGGAGATATAGGAGAGTTGGGTAATGGGAAGGCCAATAAGCCTCACCTTTCATTTTCCATTCCCCTCTCCTATTTTCATTTTCTAATTCATTAAATCTTGTCTTTTTTTCGTTTTCTTTTTCTTATTCACATTTACGTTTGCATTATATTTAATGTATTATCTAACCTTTATACATTGCTAAATTGCATTGCATGTACTGAGTATTACAAACATCCATTTGTTTAGATTCATTTTCGTATCATGCCTCCCAATTGAGAGGATTTTTGGTTTCCAAAAGTTTAGAATAATTAATTCTACTGAAATTAGTTTAAAATGAATAATCAGACAATCTCCCTCATCCATCCTTGTTAACCCAAGAGAATTATAACTATCATTTTAGATATATTACAATTATTTAGCATGTTTTTATGTTACTAAAAGAGAGAAATTTGAATAGGGTTTTAATATGACATTTAGAGAGAGTGAGCATGAAATGGTGTTAATCCCAAATAGAGTTAGTTACCCGAGAATGATAGAGCACTAGAGCACACACTATTGGGTAGCTGACATCTAACCCTCTTTCTTTATCTCAAAGCACTTTCATTAAGTGATGAAGGTTTGTTATAAGTTTTATCAAGTATATGTGTTGGAGAAACATACATGCTATACTACCATTGTAGATTAGGCCAACATGCCAAGAACTACATACATAGATCATCATTGTCATAACGATGATGTGTGACAACGTCATCATGCCAAAAAAAACCGTGGTGAGCTCTTCAAAAATGAGTGCAAGTTCATAGTATGAAGAAATTTGTCATAAACATAAAATGTTAGTTAACTATTGTTAATTGGGAGATAGCATTAATGCATCTCCAAATTAAAAATTTCTCCATTGTTTGTAATTACTAAGTTGAAACCTAACAAATCCATTGATAAATGATGGTCAAATGAAACTTTCCTTTATATGAGGTCAAATACACTAACAAAAGTTTTATTGATTAAGTAAAAGTTTTTATACATCCTCCACCGAGAAAATTGGGAAAACTTTGGATAAATGGTTAATATATGGTTTGATTGACGTGTTGTTTCCTATATGGTTTATATATGTTTTGATTGATTGTGTAATAGAAAAAAGGACAAGTCATTTCCTATAATCCCCGTGGCTTAAAGGACTAATATTTTCATGCAGAGTAGTGAGGTAGCCCAATATGGGGGAGATGTTGTCACGCAATGTAAGTGACAAACACATAATTTTTGGATATCACATGCCGCCTCAATTTTAAATTTTAAAGAAAAACTATAAAAAATTAAAACCATCATAAAAGCCTATTGAGAGAGATCAAATTTATTTAAGTGTATTGTTTTCTTTAATATTAATTTTTTTACACATCAAGAAAAAATTCATATTTCGAGAAAATTAATTCCTCTAATAATACTACATAAAATAAAAGAATGATTAATAACAATCTATGACTATGGTAAGCAATGTTCATTTACTTAATATTCAATTCAATACATTGTTAATGTAACAAGCAATTTTATATTTATTGAATTTATCATCTTCAAGTTGTTGCCTAAGCTCAGATTGGTATGCAAATAGAATAATAATAATGACACAGATTGGTTTGCCTTTGCTGCGTCCAAAACTTTAAGGTGGAAGAGGCAAGTTGTTTCTGTCAGGTTGTCAATTTAGCTCTTATTATTGTCTACTAACATTGTTTCCCGAATAAATGGTGTCTTTATGTTCTTGCTCAATATTACAGTAAAATATGTGAAATTTATTTCCAAGGTAAGGTAAAACCTGCACTTAAACTAGTACCCTTAAAGCCATGTTCATCCTCAGAGAGCCATGCCAAATGGGACCGGGTTTGTGGGGGTAGGGTTTGTGGAGGTAAGGGAGTGAGCAACAAAAAGGAGCTTAAGGGGATGGTGAGGCACTTGAAGATGGATGGTCATAGGGGGTTTGTTGACAACATTAATTCCCACATTACCCTTAAAGATGCTAAACGTTAGGCCCTTTTGAGAACCATTAAGGGGAAAGGGAAGTAAATTTCAAATTTGTTTAGTGATTATGAGATGCACTTTAATATTATTTTGGGTCTATCTAAGGATGTTCAATCTCAAAAGGTCCATTATGTTTGATTGTAGCTCATGGAAAAGGACAATTTGTTAAATGTACAACATCAAGAGTCATTCTCCATAAGACTTGTGTTGTATCAAATCCAGAACTTATGTTGTATTAAGTTCATAAACCTATTCATGAGACTTCTGTTGTATCAAGTCCAGAACGTATGTTGTATTAAGTTCATAAACCTCTTCATGAGACCTGTGTTGTATCAAGTTCGGAGCTTATGTTGTATTAAGTTCATCAACTTATGTTGTATTAAGTTAAGAGCTTGTAGTGTATCAAGCTAGGTAGTTGAGGGTATGAGAGATGTATGTTCTATGATCTTATGTTATATTAAGATTAGGATCTTATGTTGTATTAAGATCGGGACCTTATGTTGTATCAAGGTCAGAGACTTGTGTTGTATAAGTCTGGAGCTTATGTTGTATTAAGTTCACGAGTCTTGTGTTGTATCAAGACTGGATCTACTATGTGATGTATGGCTAGTCATGGTCACCAGATGCTATAAGTCTCATTTAGGGATTAGCTACCCCTAGAGTGATTTACTTTAGCATATGACTATATGACCCAAGGTAATACATATGATCATAGGCTGGAAATAATTCTTTTGAGTATGATATGATAAAGATGATTACTTAAGTAAATACTCATGGACCATGTAGAATTAATTAAGTGATAAATGAGATGAGCACAGAGATAGAGTAAATATTTGAATTGCCTATGTCAAACCTCCATTGAACTCGAATTGCAAAGACATCAATTAAGTCCAAGTTGTGGAAAACAAGTTTCAGTTAATTAAAGAATCTATTCCTTAATTTATGCAAAGTGGTTGTTAAAGATGACACTGATGGTGAAGCACTAGTTGCATTATGTTCTATTTAGTTCAATTCAGTTACACTCAGTTCAGTTCAGTTCAATTACATTCAGTTCCATTTCAATTCAGTTCAATCAATTAACACTCGGTTAGAGGCAATTAACACTACTGAATTAATGGAGGGTGCATATCTTCAATGTGGGAGACAATTACGAGGTGACAACTTGGCACCAAGTCAAGGAAGTCGTAAAGGGTAATGTGGGAAGAGTGCACAGAGTGTGCATAGTGTTCACAGTGCCGAAAATGCATGCAACCATTTGCTCCCTTCATTTTATGACTGAATAAGCTTGTTATTAGAGTGTCATGCACTTGGCAAGGCTTTGACAGTATTTTGAGTGGTTTTTATTCTCTAGTGCTGCTTAGATATCTCTTATCAAGCTATCTGCAAGTGTTGTAAAATCACTCTGCCATTATCTATCATACTCAAAGGATTGTTTGTGGGGTTTTTCAACCTTCAGATTTTGGCAGGTTTTCCCAGGGTACATCATGTGTCTTATGGATTGAATGATTTGTGTGTTTGAATTGTTGTCATGAGACTCTACATGCATTGGATTTACATCTAGAAAAATTACACCTCCAGAAATTTGATTGACATAGATTTTTTAATTACTTTTCTTTTGGTTTAATTTTTATTGAATGAGCCCACATGATTTTTTTAATTACTTTATTTTTGGTAATGTAATAGTTAATTACTTTTTATTTTTGGTAATGTAGTGTTACGATACGATATGTGACAACATCTCCTCCACACTGGGTTGTAAAGCACTCCGCTCCTCTCGGTGCAATAATTGATTAAAGCCTACAAAGAGGTGTTTCAAGAACCACAATGACTACCACCCAAGTGAGAGGTAAAACACAAGATTCTATTGTTGTTGAAATTGCTACTATTAAACATTGAATTGTATAAACAATCCATTATTGAAGTAGATGAAGTGAAGAAGTAACTATAGAAGTTAAAGGCTGGAGCAGAGAGTTGTTAAAGCCCAATAGATAGCCATGTGGTTCGCCATGTAACTAACTTTGGTGTAAACAATTGAGTGTGATGACTCACTTCTCTCGTCTATCAGTGTCATGGAGAAGACAGGGACTGTAAGAAAGCTGCTTACTTACGATGCCAAATGTTCATGGTCAACTTACCCTTACTTACCATAGGCAAACCAGTTAAAATTGTCCGGATGATCACGTTCGAATTAACCCTTATCATAGGCAAACCCGCTAAAATTACCAGTCCAAATGATCATGTACGAAATCCCTGACGGCTCCTTTATCGCACTTCACTAGTGCTATAAAGATTGTTTTGAATACATAATAGGAATGCTATATAGAAATGCAGTAGTCTAAACGTTTTCAAATTTTTTTTTTTTTATGGCTTGTTTTTCACATAATCATGGTGTCTTTAGGCTATTTGATGATGCTGAATCCCGTTTGTGCATTCAAAACTCTTCAAAATTCAGATTTGAAAAAAAAAAAAAAATTCACCAAAAAGTACGTTTACCAATAGTTTAATTAATAAAGTGCAGTGTTCATATTCACACAATAAAATGATTTCGGACTACAGTAAACCACACCAATATCTTAAATGGGAGCTGCATCAAGAGAGAGTTTGATTTAACAAATCTAACAACCAGAAGTATGCTCATAGACAGAAGCAGCAGAGAATCAGTCAAGTGCCAATATTCCTTCCATTGAAATTGATAGGGACCAAAACAATTGCCCTATATTTACAGGGCAGCTGTTACAAACTAAAACTTTGATATTTCCGAAATAGATACACAAGCACTGCAACACACTGCTGACATATCTTGACCTACCAAAGTCTTCAAGAAAAGAATGCCGCCTGCCAATCATATGTGGCAGACTAGTTTAAACTAAAGGAGATGACTTGTATATAGAGGCAACATGGAAGCAATCACATTCCATAGCCAAATACTGCTCGGATCTTATGGAAAATAAGTTCTTTCCAACCTCTCTCGGTGTTCTCGACAACTGTTGCATTGCCATACCTGTCATGATACCACATGTATAAACTAGTTAATAACCTAAAAAATTTATGGAAATCAACAATCTTGAACAGCATTCAGAAAACAATCTCCTTACTACGCTTTGACACTAATTGGCCTATGGGATTCAGTGCTCATAAATAACATTCCTCGGTTCTTTCTTAAAGAAGCGATCTAGAAGAGCAGTTTTTTATGTCCTGTGAGCGTCTTTCTTTAGGGAGCATCGTGTGATGATCCAGACATGGGTGTACATAGATATGAGGATTCTGGGCAGGTTCAATTGTGATTCCAGGCAGGCTTCAGCATTTACTTTTCCTTGAATCATGTGTAATGTTATCAAATCTATCTAGCAGCTCAAAAGTATTTATAGAACATACCGGTCTTCTTCAGGTACATCTGTTTGTGTCAGCTTCATGATTGTTCCTCCAATATCAGGTTCCTCGAATGTCATATAAACCTGCACAAAAGCCACCGACTAAGATAGTTTCTTCATTGGCAAGTTGCAAACAAAGCTGGCTAATAGTTGGCATGACACAAGTTATCTTATCATCACACCAGTGGTATATACAATTTAAGTGTGCTGTTTTTATCCTTGTATACAATGGCCTTGTTGGCACAAATCAGTGGGCCTTCTAAAAGTATAGCAGTTGTCTATGGATGAGACATGTAGCATGCACCGGAGGATGTGCTATAGCCTAAAGACTTTAGGAATGATGATAGTACCTTATGTTTATAGGCAGATTTTGAATGGAGTCCATGCTTTTTCTCTCCTAGCCATAATAAAATTATACCTTAAAGTTGAGAGCATCTTCTAGGAAATATCAATCTATGCCTACCAGATAAGTTAGAACAAATAAAAATGAGACCAATACCGCTTTCCAATGGTTGATAGATTTATGTAGAATGCATCATCTGGATTATTTACACTCAAATACTATAATTTATTAATTTGGTTAATTGCTGCAATTTACTTCAGAGAGCTAGTTCTGGGGCAGCTATGGAAAAAGGAAAATTCAATTTGGTTAGTCATATCTATCACATATTTACTTTAATAGACATCTCTGCAGAGGGGCATAAATTAAGTCATCAATCAATACTATCAAATTACACTTCTGCTAGGTGTATAGCTTTGAAGGTGTCTATCCCAGAGGCCATAAGGTGAAAACGACCAGCTATTGGTCAATATTTCAAGTCCTGCTGAGTTGCACGGTGAACCAATACACTCTAGTGTACTTGGTGGAGACAGGCCACTAGTATTCTGTTTGAAAGACAGAATATGAAAAATAGGAACACGTAAATTTACCCAGTTACTGGATACGTCCTTGTGTAGTCCCATATCCAATATGGATATGGCCCAGATTAAGCTATGTATCCTGCAAGGATACATCGCAGACACCACTGGTAAAACAAGAAAAAAAATGAATCTAAGGCCTAAAAATTAAAAGGTACCATATAAACAATGTTCCCCCAAGTTTCTGGGACATGGGAGCATGGAAGTGGGGAAATGTAGGTTGGGGACATGTTGAGACCACCCCCAAATTTTAAGGAAATTCAGGGGGAACGGGGCGTCGAGGTCATTAAAATTATAGAAAATATAATAATATTATAAATCTAGGCAATAACAATTCATCCTGTATAAATATAGTTCAAGCCGCTCCTTGTAAATACAGTATAATTCTTCAATGATTCAACACACTTCAACATTGTGTAAATCCATGGCATAGATGTTGTAATGGGGAAATGTGACCAGCAGACCCTATTTCTTCATAATTCCAGAGGGCATCACATTATTTGAGGATTTCAAGCCCAAAATACAATTATACAAGAGTGAACTATTAATCCTAGATTGGGATCGTATTCATCAATAGCAGCATGTGCCTGCCTCTAAGCTTTTAGCCCTTGCCTCTACCTTGAATCTCGAAGTTGATCCTCGTAGGACATTACTCAACAGTCAACACCCTACAATTTTGATGAAACTTCATAAACCAAACATTAAAATAAGGTAGAATTAGAAGAAGAAAAAAATCCATGCTTAATAAGTGATTTTGCTTGACTAAAGGGTACATTTAGATTAAGGTCACGATAGAGGAGTTTAACAATTAGCACCACCAACATCAAAGTACATAGAGAGGTTGATGTGCTTGATTAAATGACAATCCCTTAACCTCATACATGATAAAATCCAGTGGAAACGTTGCAATCCTGAAATCCTGAAAAACTGTGTTGAATTCTGAATGGGATCTAAAATTCTACTTTTTGCATTTGAACTCCGATGAGGTTGGAACCACTCTCAAACATCCTGAAACAATTAATGGTAATGTTAAAAATTTAAGTAAAAGGAAAGAAAATGAAAGATAAGGAAAATACCACTTTTACTACATTACCATTACCATTAAAGAAAATGAATTTAACATTACCATTACTACTGGAGCGCCTAGGAGTCCCCCACTTCACCGGTGCGCACTTCAAAACAGGGGGACAATTTCCCCCTGCGTTTCCTTGAGTTACACCAAATTGGAGGTGTGGAGAAACGTTTTGGAAGGAGCCCCGGGGCATGGGGAGCGAGGGGGGCGAGTCCCCGTGGAACACTGCATATAAATGAGAAGCAAATGCCTTTTCACAAATATTATACAAGTTTGGGCTACTGTTGTGGATTTGAAGGTGCTTTTCATATATATGGGCTAATTTTCACCATTGTGAGCCAAGTTCACAGAGTATCTTCTTCATGTTTGTTGATTTAATTTTATTGTGCGCTGATATTAAGGAGGAACTTCTCAAGCCTGGACTGACTTCACCTCTCATAGGCATATGTGCAATGCATATATTATATATACATATATATTATTATATAGAACCCGAATTCAATGACTTAATAAATAGAGCTTGTGGTGTCTCTGCACTACACAGCTAGAGTTTTCACTAGCTACTGCAGTCACCCAACTTACAGAATTTGGCATATCCAAGCCCTCTAGTTCAATAATCTGCAGATCTTTCCGCCCCCTTATACTTGCGACTCTGTCTGCAACTCAGTAGTTTCTTGGTGTCTTTTTTGCTCAGATCACGGTTCTTTTTGCAGGCATTCCATCACTTCGTAGGGTCTTGTTGCGAATGTTTGCAGTTCATTCATTTTGGTGTGTTAGGACCTCAATCTCGCCATCATGCTCACCGCTAGTTCAGCTTGTTGGATTCAGTTTTCCTTTCGTGACCAGTCTATTAGATCATGGTGGCATCAACCTCTGCAGATCACTCTCAACCAGCTCCATCCTTTCATGAAAGGATGGCTGCAAAGTGCAAGCAAAGCCATCTGGTAAGCCCTCATTTTATGTTGAGAAACTCACTGAAACCCTTGTTGTGTTTTTGGATCTAGCTTTTGTTCAAAAGGATGTAGATTATTTCGAGGAAAGAAACTTTATCAGTAAATTCATAATATGTGGCCATTCTCTTTGGGATTCACAGAAGCGGGTTTTAGATTCCTGGGACTCCCTTCTGAGGGACACTGGGGATTCACCCTACAGCTAAGGGTTCTTTTACTATTGAATTCATTGATCCCTCCGATAAGGCCGAAGTTATGGAAGAAGGCTTTGGTTCTGGCCCCTGAGGGAGTGCAGGCCTTGTCATGAAGACTTGCAGCCTGGTTTTGACCCCGTTTAGAATCCCTGAATGCTGTTCCTGTCTGGATTAGGTTACCATGTCTTCGTTTGGAGTGTAGGAACACCAACATTCTGAAAGCAATTGGCAGTTCAATAGGGAGGTTAACTTGAATAATGGAATACCAGTAGACCTCATTCTGAACTATAAAGGAAGTCAACAGACACAGCAACTTGATTTTGTGTGGGTACGTTTCTGGTGCCAAAGATGCCTCGAACATGACCATGTTGTGGTTGTCTTCCCTATGTCTTCAGAAAATATTTTGAAAGTTGAAACATAAAATATCATCCTAATGGAAGGATCCTAATGGAGGCTCCAAAGGAACTTGAGCTTCTTGAAAAGCCAGCAAAAATTTCAGGTTAAGTGAATTCAGGGGAAGTTCATCCTTGAGCAGCAGAAAGATTTAGTAGCCTCCCACGAAGCAGTCAATGCCTTGAAGGCCCTCACGATAGGAAATGGATTTGCTTCCCCATTTAAGGGCTTGTAGCTCTCCAACAGTTGATATTGGCAGCCGTCGCATATGGAATCTGTTGTGATCTAGATGATCAAGGTTGGACAAGAATTTAAAAAATGAAAGAATAAGCTATCCAAGAACTCGGGCCATATGATTATTCGCACAAGAAGAAATAAAGGATAACAGCTTTTAGTCATAAGGGACTGGATTAAATATAATGTACATGTTCTAAAAGATATCATCCATCAGTGCATTGGCCCCTTCATAGTTAGTGATGACTGTGATCATAAACCTATAATATGGGTTCTCTGCAACCAGCTCCAGCTCCACTTCCAGCATCCTCTCTTGTGATAATTTTTTTGGTTATGAACTGTGTTACAGTTTAGAAACATTCTAAACCGTAATACAATTTATATCTACAATACGACTCACTGCAGAAATCTACATACTCAAAAGATCCATCATCCACTCCTCTCTTTCTTTAGCACTTTCCTTTATATCTTCTCTTTGCTAGATGTTTTTTGGTTTTAGCTAGACATATAATTCCATAGTTTCTGCTCTCAGGGGTTGTTTTTGCACTCACATATAGTTTCATAGTTTCTGATGTTAGTGTTGCTTTCGCACTCCAAACACAATGTGCGGGTTGCTTTGGTATAATTTCCATTGACCTACATTTACACTGGGTGTGCATTTAGTACTATTGACTAAACCTTCACCTTGACCTACTTTAAGGTAGGACATTATAAAATTATCTGGGAATAGGCTAATCTTGTAGCAATCTTCCCTCACCCTGCCTGAATCTGCCTGAATCTGGTGGCCTAACAAGTCAAAGTTAGGATTGATTTGTAATTATTATTGATTTTCCAAGCATCTTGGTCCATTTAAAATGGGACAAAACCCCTTGTAACTATGATTGATTTTCCAAGCATAATGACAAAACAACCACTGGGCAAGGTTCTGCTATGCATGAAACAAGAAACTTGGATCATGTGGAACTCGGGCTACCCCTAAATTTTAGCCGGATTCAACTCCAATTTTTAGACTGACAATGGGGACCCTTTAGCCTATTCCAGATATCGAAATTATCTTATTATATTTTATCTAGGCAATATGTTTTACTGTAAATTTTAGCCGGATTCAACTCCAATTTTTAGACTTACAATGGGGACCCTTTAGCCTATTCCAGATATCCAAATTATCTTATTATAATTTATCTAGGCAATATGTTTTACTGTAGCTCCCACTCTGAACATGGATCATATCGTTTATACCATTTTTGATATTTTTTCAAATATAATCCAAATTTTTGAATCTATGTTTCCTCCAGTTTGTTGTATTGTAAAGAAAATAATTTTGTGTTGCTGTTCATACCCAATCCATGGAATTTATAGATTCACACTAAACACAAGCATAGAAGTAAAACTAGAAATTAACAAATTTGTTCTCTAAAACATCAGGCAATGTAAAGGAGCTGAGCGCGAGGATATACCGTAGAGTAGTGACCATCAATCCAATTGTTGAATCTCCACTTTTGGACAATGAGCTTCCCTTGCTGGAGCTCCTGATTGACGCCAGTGATGGCCCCGTCGAAGAGCGAGAACGATCCGCCCACCTCTCTACTGATATTGGCATTACTCTGGGAGAATCCTTTCCACCGGTTGTCGTCCATGAGAATATCATAAATATCACCAGCCCTGCAATTAAATTTCTCAGTAAACGTAATCGTTTTAAATCCCTCTCTAACAGGAGGCTTTGACGGGATGTGTTTATCGACAGGGGGAGCAGCTTTGGTTGATTTGGGTGGCGTTTTGCTCTGGAGCTCTTCTTTAGCTGGTCCACCGGAGGCCATGAGATCGACATATTGCCTGACTCTTTGAAGTATGACGGGTTTCCCTTTCGAAAGAAAGGCTTCTCGGAGGTGTACACCAACGGGGCCGTTGTCGGTGAGGGTAATTTTGATGTCGGGATCTTCCCCCGCCCCGGCATTTTCGTCGGCAATGTAGGGCAATTCCACCCGGCCCTCCACCTTGGCGAGAGTTACGCCTTGGGCGTCCTTGGCCTCGCCCTCCCAGAGGACCCTGACACTAATTTCGTAGCCCGGAATGATCTTCCCCTTGCGAATATTGACGTATGCCTCTCCGTCTACCTTCTCCACCTTGGTCGTCCTAATCCACAAATTCCCCTCTCCGCTCATAATGTCAATGTCCTCCAGGAGGTAGGATAGTGTCTTCTTTGACCAGTCCAGGCAGTCTTTCTCCACCCAATGCCAGTTATGGACATTGGTCCCATCCGGCCTATCCTCCACGATCCATCTCTTGTCACCTTGCCCAAATTTGGCCATCAAATCCAATCTTTTTCTAATATATTCACCGAAATGATCGATCGCCTTCTTTTCTAATCTATTCACCCAAATGATCGATCGCCTCCCTCCGCAGAAAACCGCAGGTCAAAATGCAAAAGAAGAGAAGACTGGAATGGACGAAGGAATAACAGAACGGTTTGGGGATATCAATATATATACATCGATGAGTGGGGCATGGTGCTTTCAAGGTTTTTCTAGATGCTTCTGTGAAGGAGAAGAGTCTGGAAAATATATTACCACACATTTTCTTTGAGAGGTGACCATCTTCGTCGGGTGTCCCTCGATTCCCTTACTATTTCCCATTTTCCAGGATGGTAAAATTATGCAGGACGGTCCCGTCCGGCTATTTCGCTCATTCGTTCATTTACTCACGTGTTTTGGTACACAGCGATCCAACACATACTCCACTCCGGGGCCATCTACCCGACGATTCACACCAAAACTTAACTATCGACACATATTCCATATAGAAAAAATGACTTTTCCATTGCCTTGCTTCAAACCTTTTGTTTATTCAATTAGACGCATGAATTTATCTTAATCTTGGATCCAAGAAAAACAGAACTCTATTCATCTAATAAAAAAAATGTATTCCGACCTTTCCAATATGTGAAAGAGAACGCTATACATCTGGTCAAAGTCTTCTTATGTAATATGTCTATGCTTTTTAGAGTCTAGGTATGTCTCTTTAGGATCGATAAAAGTCGATATTAAGGATTAAGTTGTTTCAAATGAGGGCTTGGCTCAAGTCGGTATTTAGGGTTCAAGTTGTCTCAAGTGAGGGTTTGGCTCATTGCCAAGATTGAAAAAAGACTTTAGTTATGGTGTAAGTGGTGGCTCAATAAAGGAGGTAAGATTAAGTTGTTTCAAATGAGGGCTTGGCTTGAGTCGGTATTTAGGGTTCAAGTTGTCTCAAGTGAGGGTTTGGCTCATTGCCAAGATTGAAAAAAGACTTTAGTTATGGTGTAAGTGGTGGCTCAATAAAGGAGGTAAGTTCATAGTGGTAAAGTTTGTTTTAGAGGCAATTCTTGTTTATTGGGTTTTGATGGCATATTTTTCTAGTGGCATTTTGGATAAATCCAGAAAATCTGTTACAATTTTATTTGGAAGGGCTCACAACAGATGGTTGATCTTTCCACTGAGAAACTTGGTCATCCATAACATGGCCTAAATCTATGCATGCCTTAAAGATCTCAATAGCTTCTCCAAAGCCTTGGCTACAAAGGGAGTTTAGCGGATTCTCAAAGTTGAAGGTCCATGGTCAATTGTCATGATCAACAAATATATTTCCCCTCTCACTGTGGAAGAGTGGTTTTGCACTATAGACAAATTCCAGAGGAACATTTCCATTATGTGGAAAGTTATGTTACATGCTTTTGACCTTATTGGTGACTGGCTGGAATGGAATGTTGGGAATGGCAGAAAGCTCAGAATCGGTCAAGATCCCTGGATTGGGGGATTTGGAAATCACATACTCCCTTTACAATTCGTGGAGGACCTTCGGGAACAAGGGATCCTCCACATGCATCAGATCCAGGACCCCATCAATTCCACTTATTACACTCAAGAATATCAACTGAATTTTCTAAGCATCGAAAGAAGGGACTTTAGAATTGTTGGGGAAGCATATGTCCAAGCTTTCAAGGTGTCTCATATTCGCCTCACTGATAAAATGGATGAACTCCTATGGTCAAAAAATATTGAAGTTGGGAACTAAACTCCAAAGTATGGATATCTGGTTTTGTGTTCCCAACAAGCAACTCCCATTCAAAAAATGTGGCACTCTGCTATTTGGTTGATTAAGTGTCCTTTAAATTGTAGAATTTTCCTCTGGCTGGTTTTATCCAATTGTATTCCTGTTTGGGACTTTCTTATGAAGAAAATATGGGAGGGACCCAAAAGATGTCTCCTCTGCCATGCATCTAATGAAAGCATTGATCACCTATTTCTGAACTACAGATTCTCAAAACAAGTATGGAATCAGATATCTATGTTATATGAAAGGGTTCCCATTTACATGTTATGGAGATAAAATTTTAGAGGCTTTCTTCCATTGGTGCAACAACTCTGATATGAGGGCTTTCAAATCTCTTTCGGTCATCATTATCTGGTGCATATGGAATTCCAGGAATCTATTCACTTTTGAGGATAGGGTGACCACTCCATTCCTCTATGCTACCAAGGGCTTGCCTTTTTCATTATGTTCCCACATGTCACTCCGACACAGATTCTTTGCAGGAATATGACCTTTAATATTGATCAATCTATTCCTTGGCTCTTGTTTTATGGAACCGCTCTTCTCCATCCTCCTATTGGAGGAGTAGGAGGCGTTCTCCATATCACAATGTACCATTGTATATCATTCGTTGTTGGCCCTGAAATGCTACTAATAACTCTACGAAGTTACAATCTTTGAGATTAGGCCTTATCTTGCCTTTCCACTCTCATGTTCAATATGTGCAAATTCTAGGTGATTCAAAGCTGGTTATTGAATTGATTAACAACAGAAGACAACCCCAAAATATATACTTGGTTCCTTTATATGATGATATTTTGAGGCTATTGGATATTCTTCATCTGTCTACTTGTCAACACATTTATTGTGAAAGGAATCAAGAAGCTGACAATATTTCGAAAAGGGGACTCCATCTTGGGGAGGGTATCTGGAACAGATGGAAACATAATGCAGGTGTGGTGACTGAGTCTAAATCGGGTGGTTTTAGAGGTTTTCTGGATTGAAGATCTTCAAATTTTTGTGGCCTTTTTATTTAGTGTCTGTAACAATGACATACAAGTTGTCTATTTGTGGTTTTTTGTGAACAAAAATAGGGACTTTCTCTATTAGTAATCATGATAATTTGATTCAGCTTCATAGAGCTACAGTGAAGGAACAATCCTCAATAATGTGATATATTCCTACTTGTTGAAATATTGTAACTTTGAAGAATATTCTAAATGTATTTTACTAATGTAACCCATGGGAGATGTTTTATCCCTCCATTGGGATGTTACTATTGTATTTGGTCATCATAAATTCATGAGGTATAACCTCCATTGTAAGTCGAATCAATAGTGCCCTCTTGAATATAATATAATATTGTTTTGTGTCTTCCTAGGTGAAGTCGGCCTAGTAAGTTTGTTGGGGTCGACTTGTTAGGGTAAAATTCAAGTGACATAAAGAGTATAAATAGAGGAGTTGTGTTCCTCATCAGAACACACACACACACACACACTTGTGTATAGCGCATATGATATATATATATGCTAGGAGAAGGAGCACATGTTTGGGGTCTTGTCTTTGTACTTTTGATACATCTATATAGAGGAAGTTTTGCTGGGTTTTCTTCCTCGTGAGGGTTTCCTAGGATAAATCTCCGTGTTCTTTTGTGTGGTTGTGCTTATCTATCTTTCAGTGATCCTTTTGCATATGGTTATGATGTTATGATGCTAGATGTTATTAGAACTTGTATAACCATTAAAACTTACCACAATTTGGCCATATGCAAGATCCTTATGTGGGTCTTTGTACATTGGTTTTTAATATTAATAAAAAAACTAAGATTTTTCTTTATGGGAAAAATATATGATTCATTTAATTGCAAATTGTGTTTTGTGTTTTTGGTCGTTAAAATATGATGATATGTAGAGTAAACTTAATAATCAATTCGAAAATTTTAATCAAATTGTTGACATCACTGTTAGATTTTTATCATTTAAGCAATATGATCTTAGGATCTTATCTGAGAGAATAACATGCACAGCAATAAACACAAGAGACAAGAGACACAAAGAATTTTCCTCGGGGAAACCATAAAGGAGAAAACCCCGCAACTTCCTTAGAGATAGAATGAGCACCAATGGCAACAGTAAAACCCAAAAACATAAAGATGATCTCCAACAGCTTGTTCTCTCTCTCTCACTCATGCGCCCCAATGAGTGTGTGTGTGTGATAAATAGAGAGTCTCACTCTCTATTTATATTCTTTCGTTCACTTTATTTCCACTCCAACATGTCGGCTTCACTTAAAAATTACTTACTAGGGCTGACATCTCTAAGAGAGTCTAATAACCCTAGTGCCCCACAACTATGGGGATTTTGAACCTTGAACAAAAGGGAGGGTTACCCTCTATGAACTTACATGACTTGTTTACATTATTGAATCTCCTGAGCGGAACATCGAGGCATGGCATGAATCAATTACATTACAGATACTTCCTGGAATAAACATCAGGGTACAATACATAAGATATATAAGTGAATACATTCTGAAGTTACAAATACGTCAACACTCCCTCTTAACTAGGAAGGTATTCTCTTGACACAATACATCAACACAAGTCTTCTTCTCTGGATCATCATCAAAACTGGATCATCATCAAAGTTGGATCATCACTGGATCATCACTAGATCATCATCATCACTGCTTCTGCCTCTTGATCAACTGGTGCTATCTCTCAATTCTTCTCGGCATAGGAAGTTCTACAGAGCCATCCCCTTTTCATGCTGGTTTTAAGCCTAGCCTCCATGTAGGTCTTCTTCAGTGCTTATATCTGACCCTAAGTCAGAATGGCCCGCCCAACACTTACATTTGACCATGCGAGGAACACATCCAACATACATATCAGAAAGGCACGCCCAGCACTCACATCTGACCATGGGAGGAACACATCCTGAATCCATGTTAGAAAGGCCCAGCACTCACATCTGACCATCAGAGGAACCAATCCTGAATCCATGTCAGAAAGGCTCTGCACTTACATTCGACCATGCAAGGAACCTTTCCAACATACATGTCGAAAGGGCTCTGCACTTACATCTGACCATGCGAGGAACCAATCCAACATGTCAGAAGGGCTCTGCACTTACATTTGACCATGCGAGGAAAATATCCAACATGCTAGAAGGGCTCTGCACTTACATCTGATCATGTGGGAACACATCCCACAGTCACATCAGAATGGCTCTGCACTTACATTTGATCATGTGGGAACACATCCCACAGTCACATCATAATGGCTCTGCACTTACATCTGATCATGTGGGAACACATCCCACAGTCACATCAGAATGGCTATGCACTTACATCTGATCATGTGGGAACACATCCCACAGTCACATCATAATGGCTCATGCACTTATATCTAACCATGGAAGGAACCAATCCTATGTCCATGTCAAAAGGGCTCTCGGACTCATCGCTTCCCTTTGGAGGGAACCTTGATTTGGAGAACACCAAGCTTCTCCCTGAAGTACTCAAACTTCACTTTGGCCATTTCTAGCATAGAATCACATCAGGGCTGATTACGTCCAAGGACAACCTGTGAGCTTCACCAGGACAGATTACATCGGAGGAAAACCTACAGGAGTGATTACGTCTAAGCAACCTACGAGCTTCGCCAGGATTAATGCTCAGAAAACTTATCTCATCGGCTATGCTAGAACTCCCTCTTTTGAGAGATCTCGATTTGGATCACATACTGGAGCTTTATTGCTCCTATATAATCTCATACTGAAGCAGCACCCTGAAGTACTCTTTCTATCAATGGCACTGTCCAATCTGAATCCACAGAACCCTCTAGGTTAGTCTTCTGATTCACTTCATACTTAAGCCCATACTCAACTGTACCCTTCAAGTACTTCACTACATGCTTTGTAATCATCAGGTGAACATGTCTCAATGTGTTCACAACAAAGCAAATATTTGGTCTTGTATTCGTCAGGTACATCAAGGAAAAAATCATTTGACAATACATCGTGGCATCAATTGTCTCTAATGAAGCATCACTCAATAGCTTCATGTTCGATTCCATAGGTGTGGTCATGGCCTTGCAGTCCATCATCCTGAACCTCTTTAGGATCTCTACTGCATACTTCCCTTGTCCTAGGGAGATTCCATCCGCATTCTGCCACACCTCCATGCCTAGAAAGTAGTGCGTCATATCCAAGTCCTTCATCTTGAACTCGGCATCAAGTATCCTTCTTGCAACTTTAATGAGTTCCTCTTTTCTGTCAGTAACAAGTCATCGACATATAACAGGAGCATCACTGGTCTTTCACCTTCAACGTTGAAGCAAAGGTTGGAATCCAATTTATTCTCAATAAAGCCTAGAGTCATCAGTAAGCTGTCAATCCTGTTTGTATCACGTCGAACCTTAGGATCTTCTGCAGTCACTCCCTCTGAAGCAGAGCATCATTCTCCATCTATCTTTGATACTTATGCACTGAAACATTCTGTACCAGAGTGACAAGTAGCTTCTTCTGCTACTAATATTCTATGTATCCATCTAGGTTTACTGGATACCAAGCTCCTCTATCTTGAACTTTTTTCAAAAGTTCTTCTCGCACCCATCTGTGAGCTTGTCATCCTCTATAGGCTTTCATCTTCAAGCTTGTAGCAAAGGTTAATATCTTCATCACTCTAGGTGATATTGAAGCTCCTCATGTATGTGTTATCCCATGGGTGTCTTCTGATCTTGTACAAGGCCTTCTTTCATTTGCACACATGATTCTGCCTATCATGTGTCTTATCTTCTAGTGGCTGCAAATGTCTCTTCTTAGTCTATGCCTTCTTTCCGTGAGAAGCCTTGTGCTACGAATCTTGTGTTGTATCCCACAGACTTCTCTTTAGGTCTCGATCCCGCATCCTAGACATCATTCTTCTTGAACTGGTACTCTCCTTCCTTTTCTTCTTGGCTACTTCTTTATAGATGGAAGGTTTTGCATCAATGATGTCGCTCAATAGTGTTACATGACTGCACTGTGTTTGAGGCCTCTTGAAGTCTCATCATATGATTCTTCATTTTGTATTATTTCTTGAACTGTCATCACTTGTTCTTCGGAACAAGTCTCGTCCTTCTTTTCTTGTAGGTGATTGTATGCGATCTTTCCTACAAGTCAAATGCATTAGCTGTATGGTTAGAAACATTTCATAAGGCATGTTCATAATGAAAATTCTTATGCATAAATATATGATCATGCAACTATTTTAACCAATACAACATTCATCCATATCTCATTGAAACTTTCTAGATGCCTTCCATCTCTACCAGGACAACATTGAGATTGTGCACTAATCCAATATGTCAACAAAGAGGTTTCATTCTAGATAAGTAGCAATGGAGAGTTGTATAGCACCATGAGCTACTTACCCATCACATGCATATTAGTAGTATACTGCCATTAATGCAAACATTCTATCATGCATAATACATCAACTGAATATAAACAAATGCATAACAAAAACAATATCATGAAATGACAATTGAATACTTATCTGTATTTGTTTCGTGGGTAGACTCCTTCTTGAGCCTTCAGCTTCATCATCTTCTTAATTCACAATAGCATCGTTTCTTATCCAAATGCTAAAATGGATAAGAGGTTCTTCAAGAGTTGAGTTCTTCATATTCCTCATTGCTTGAGGGATCTTCTTTGGATGGTGAGAGCTTGATCTTTAGTTGCTCCCATCTTCTTTTCTCTTATTACGAGTCAAGCTTCTTCTTGTGTGTGCTCTTCCCAGAGTCTGTTGAAAGTAATCACTTCCTTCTGGCACACATTCCTCGAATGAATGGATCCCATGATCCTGGGAGGCCATTCAAGGTGGTTATCACAAGTTCTGCATTCTCCACTTCCTCTTCTACCGCTTCAAGTTGTTCTTTGATTTGAGAGACCCTTGTAAAGTATGACTGTATGGTCTCTGCATTCTGGATCTTCACATTCTTCAACTGGTTTCTTAAGGTCATCTTTCAATTTATGTTCTTCCCTTCAAATAGCTTGGTCAAGGAATCAACCATCTCTTTTGGTGTCTTTAGGGAAGACACTTGTGGTATAAGGTGATCTATGATTGAATCATCAATGATGTTCTTGCCCTTGACCAATTTCTTTTTGTGTAAGGCTTTTAGTCTCATCTCCTTCTGGAACTGGAACCTCTCTACTTATGTAGGTGTCCAATTCATTACCTTCAAGAACTAGTGAGATACTATACTTCCATGCTTGGAAGTTGTAAGCCTCACCAATATTTCCATCAAGATGGTGTGATTAGTCATCTTGAAATGAGAATCTCAACTGTAAATAGCAAAATATTAGATCTTATCGATTTGAGGTGTCCATCCTCGTTCTGGAGCTGGTTGATCTAGGGTTTGTCAGAGAAAACCTAATTTTCAAAATTTGGAATCTTTCAGATATGATTGGATATAAATATAGATCTCTTCAAGGCGAGCTGTCCAATGTACTCCTTTTCTAAAAACAGTGGAGGGAAGCTCCCGGAACAGGAAGCCCTAGTTTACCAATTTCTTTTGCATAAATGCCTGATACTGTTTCTACGGTATCTCCAAATGTACTTCTCCTCTGTGTCTAAAAATTTGCACTGAGGTATATTTGTCTATCCTCTTTCCAATTCTGTAGGTATAAGAATAATTGGATTCATCAATTGAGACTTATGAGCATTTTCCCAAGGTGACGTGTTTCAGAACTGTTCAACATAGTGAAGTTGTACAGACAACCACGTGTCACTGTTTCATCTTCAAGGTCTGAAAATTTTACCACATAAATTAAAGTCCATTCCCTTTCTGGAAAATCTAGAGAAATTTCATTTGGACCTTCATAGCCCGAGATATAGCAATTCTCCCCAGGTGTCCTGTTTGGGGAGGAATCCTGGGAGAGGCTGGAACCCTAACTTGGAGGAATCATATCTCCTAGAATATAGCGAATCTAAGGATGAAACTTGGACACAGTGTACATCAAGAATTTATCTTCGACCTGTGAAAGTTCTGGCACCCTAGCCTTCTCCAATATCAAGATATAGCAAATCTACCAAAACTATTTGTTTTAGTATTTTAGGGATTTTCAAGCCTGGGGTCAAACTAGGGTTTGACTTTCTTGGAGTTTCACCCAACCAAAAATATTGACCCATGTCTCTAAAATTCGATTTTGATGAGGAGAGAAATCCTATGTTGGGCTCACTCAAAAATTTGTCTTCTGTAAAAATCCCTAATTTCCCGTACCAAAAATTGAAAAATGCCCGGAATCAAATTCTGCTTCGAAAGAAAGATGCGCCCTTCAATGGAGAGTCATCCTAGCATCCTTTTGCTGATGGATTGTGGAGAGAGACCCAAATATTAAGAAGCCCTAGCTTCTGTAGCTGCACAATTTCTTCTTCTTAGGTTAGCTCTGATACCATGTTAGATTTTTATCATTTAAGTAATATGATCTTAGGATCTTATCTAAGAGAATAACATGCACAACAATAAACACAAGAGACAAGAGACACAAAGAATTTTCCTCGGGGAAACCATAAAGGAGAAACCCATGCAACTTCCTCAGAGATAGAATGAGCACCAATGGCAGTAGTAAAACTCGAAAACATAAAGATGATCTCCAACAGCTTGTTCTCTCTCTCTCACCTGAGAGAGCTTCTCCTCTCTCTCACCTGAGAGAGCTTCTCCTCTCTCACTCATGCGCGGCAATGAGTGAGTGTGTGTGTGATAAATAGAGAGTCTCACTCTCTATTTATATTCTTTCGTTCACTTTATTTCCACTCCAACATGTCGAACTCACTTAACAATTACTTACTAGGGCCGACATCTCTAGGAGAGTCTAATAACCCTAGTGCCCCACATCTGTGGGGACTATGACCCTTGAACAAAAGGGAGGGTTACCCTCTATGAATTTACATGACTTGTTTACATTATTGAATCTCCTGATTGGAACATCGGGGCATAGCATGAATCAGTTACATTACAGATACTTCCCAGAATAAACATCGGGGTACAATACATAATATATACAAGTGAATACATTCTGAAGTTACAAATACATCAACAATCACTAGTTCATTCAAAATTAAGCAAAAATTTAAACGCATTGTTCCATCAAGCATGAAATTTAATTCACAATGAAACTTTGATCATGTCTATAATTTCTACCCAGTTCTTATTAGATTTGTGGCTGGAAAGACGATCCTTTTGTGATAAGATTAATGCACTCCCCAATTGTGCTTGTGGATGTTGGGGTACATAAATCTTAGGCAACGCTGATGGAATAAACTCTCTCATGGCTTCTACATTGGAGGAAACCAAATTGAATGGTGCTAATCGTTCCCTATAATACTAAATCTAAACACATTAACATCATTTTGGTCATAGGATATTAAGCACTTATATTTTTATATATATACTCTACATTATAATTTAGTGTTAAGCCCCAACTATGTATGTGGCTGATAAGGGTGTTTAAGGCTTACAACACACAGAGAAAACCCAGCCAAAGGCTTCAAAAAATCCCATGCAGGTATGTTCTATCCTCGAGCTGTTTGGTATGGTAATCCCCCACGGATACTTTTGTAGCCTCCGCTGACTTATGGATGGATTTGATCCAGAGTGGATCTATTTTCTAGAATGGAAAATAAAGAGTTAAGAAAAGAAAAAGGCAAACTTAATCCTAACTAGGAAGATGAACTTAATCTAAATCTGAACTACTTTGAAAAGGTGTTGAAGGATCACATGTAATATTGAGCTGTGTGAAGAACACGCAATTCATCAAATTGACAAAAATGTAAATAAGACGAAACTGTACTTATTAAGATTACAATTGTTTAATAAAAATTAAATAATAGTAAATCAGAATTAAACCATTCAAGATAACCTGCAAGTGCTCAAGTTAGTTGAAAAACCAACCTATAAGCCATAAAACTTTTACTGCTGAAACATTTGCAGAAATAGATAAAGACAGTTCATAAAAGAAATTTCATGAAGCCTTATCAATGTATTGATAATTAATAGAGATAAATCAAAGTTAAATAAACACATTAATTGATTACAAATGAACCACAGTACTATTTGATCATTTGGAACAAGAAACTAAAACCTGTCAAAGAAATTTGATAGATCCAGTACAAGAGATAAAATTACAACACTGTATTTATTAAGGATTCTCTGTAACAAATTACACAAAACCTTGCAAAAACATAAGTGTAGTTCAATCCCTTGTATCAGTCTCGCCCTTCCAAAAGTCAAAATTTCAAAAGCCCTTAATACATTGGAGATCTTTCACTTAAATAAAATATTACAAACAATAAAATTCCCCCTAAAGGGGATCCAAAACCTAAACAAGGCTAATGACCTAGAAAATATTTCTAGACCCTCCAAATTTGTAGCAACTCCTCAATATCAGGATAAGTGGCCGATTCTCTGCCTAATTGAGTATTACACTTATAATCTTCGACCTCCTTCTTAGCCAACTTATGCCAAACTCAGATGTAAACATGGATCTTGCTTTGTACTGCAAATGGTTGTTTAATTAACCGCTCCACATCATGTATGCTGATGTGGTCCAGTTCCTTGATCTTCTCCTCCTGATCATCCCTTCGTTGCTCTACTTGCTCGATCATCAATCTAGGTGGACATGCCTTTTCAATAAGCATCATGGTAGGAAAGGATAATCCAATCATGATATTATCAACTGCATACCATCTCCTGCCACATATAGCCTGAGCTTTCTTTATAGCTTCAACTACTGTATCATCCAGGTCTTCCCAAGCTCTCAGAATAGTGTTGGCTCTTTTAAACTTAAAAGTAGTGAGAAGAGTGATATTATCAAGTCTCTCCTTCATGTACCTCTATCAATTAGTTACTTCATCATAAGCTTTTGAGGCCTGCTGTCTTTTCTCAATTAAGTCTTCCAGAACAACATACATTTTTTCAAACACCATGTGAGTCTCAAATATATCATCTGAAGTTTTAAATAACTCGCATATCAAATCATAGTGTTCCCTGTTAGTTTTGATGGCAAGTTATTTAAACTCTTCTTGAGAAAATTTGGAAAATGAGGATGAAGCTACGCTTGCAGTTGCATCTTCATTTTTCCTTTCTAACACTACAACTCTTTGAACCAAGGTGTCATTATCATTCTTTTCCTTTTGCAGCTCTTCATTGAGATCAACATTCTTCAATTGAAGTTCATCCTGCTTGGCCTCATGTTGTTTCTTGAGCTGCTCTAGTGTTTCTTTCAAACTGACAATTTCTGCCTTTTGTTTATCAAACTCTTCGCTTAAAGAATTAACAACATCCACATTTGAACCTGTGAAAGCTCCTAGAACAGAAGCTGCATCTGTAGCATAAGCTTGTGGATCACTTGATGGATGCATCCATACAACTTATTTTACCATAGACATGTCCATATCATTCTGATCTCTGCCCCTCTTCTTGCCCTGTCTTACCACTGATTTATCAGCTTTTCTATATCTATATTCACCCAAGGATACCACAAAGTCTTCATTGAAATCATCTCTGACTTCATCAATAGGGGGTATGCTAATGCCTTTGGAAATCAAAGATGAAGTTTGAGAAGGTATAGCCATAGTGATATGAGAAGTGGCAGGGGAGGAAGTAACATTCTGGGGGAGAGTCACTTCAGGGGCTAAAGAAATGTTATGAACAAAAGCTTCCTCATAAGAAATTTGCATAGTAGTGGCTTTAGGAAATGATGATGGTGACACTATTACAAATTTCTTAGACACAGGGGATGAAACTGAGCTAATTGAAGGAATATGCAAAGGGGTTTTGAAAACTGGAGGCATAGCAGATGAAGGAATAGGCATATCCACAGGGGTAGGTGTAATTGATTCAGGTAATATAGTGGCATTTTGATAAAGCTCATTCATAAAAGGAGTCATAACAGAACCATCAGAAAATGATGATAAAGCCATTATTGATGAAAGAAGTATTGTTGAAGAAGAGGGAACATAATGACAAGAAGATTGAGATTGAGGAAGAGGGGATGATACATTACCATTGCTACCATTGGTGAGATTTTGGAAATCATTACCAGTCTTAATAGTAACAGGAACAGGTGAACTTCTTCCTTCCTCTTCCTCTGAATGAGTCAGGTCAATAGTAGGAACAGAACTGGAAATATCTGGCTTCTTTAAAGGTTTGGCTTCAACCTCAGTTTGTCCACGTTGAGTCTTTTCAACCACAGCAGATACCTGGGAAACTTCAACGGACTGAGAGGTTGCAATTTCTTGTGTATCTAGTGCTGAAGTCATTCTGTTCAGCTTCTGCTTTATCTGCCCAGAAGTCTACAAATAATCCTTAACCTGTTGTTCTACAGATGTCTGGGGAATTTATCCCATGGGAGCTTTCCCTTTGTCCAATCCTGAGCTGGTTTCCATAGATGTAGTTTTGGATACCAAAGCCTCTTTTGTTGCAGCTCTAGTTTCTCTTTCTTCCTTGTTTCTTGTCATTCTCTCCAAGATGTCCAATTCCATAGACCTGTAATGTTTTACCCTGTCTCTGATCTCCTTCTGGTACTGCAAGATATGGATCTGCTCTTCTTTGCTCTTAGCCCTAGCCAAGACTTCAGAAAATGTATCTACTCCCTAATAAATGAAATCATCAGGAATTTCCTTATGAACATATCTTGTTTTAAAATGATTCTGCTTCAGGTGTAAATCGATAATCCCTTTGGGATCGTGCTGCCTTTTGCTTGCAAAACAAAGTTTAAGTGACATGATGTGGTCACTCAGCTCTGATTCCCAAGCTGAAGTGGGTACACTCAAGGATCCAAGGGTAGTGGGAAACCTGGGCCAAACTTTCCTCTTTGGTGCAACACATTTCTTGTAGATCCCCTCTGTAACTGTCTGAAATGAGATCTCTTCTAAAACCAACCTATCCCGTACTACCTTCGGCAACATGTGAGCAATGTTGCTGCCATAAACCATGATGTAGGTGAATGATTCACCAACATACCAGTCTCCCATAGTGGCTATGAGAGATTTTGCTTCCGGTGAGAATGCAGGGGCTTCTTTGTTGAAAATTAGAAAATACACCCTGCCAAGAAAACTTTCACATATATCATAGAACCTAGTCACATAGTTACCATCCCAAAGCTCTAAATGGTAAATATGTATAGGTGGGGCCAGTAATTCCCAACTCCATCCCAAATTAGGGTAACAGAAATGAGCACAGAAGATGTCCACAATGAAGGTAGTAAGATAAAAATTGGGCTTTTCTTAGCAGTGGATTTCTGGAACTCTTGTATGGAGTTTTTAAGTTCCAGTGACAGGATTGAGGCCCAGGGGAAAGACTGACCCGTAGTTATAATATGATGAGCGATGGGAGCCCTTTCCTCTTTAAAGAAAGAACAGTTGGGGAGACCATAAAGCCTGCATAACATCGTTGCAAACAAGGAGTAAGGCTCCTTAAACCATTCAACAAGGTACAGTTTGTCTTTCCTCTTGGAAAAATCACGGGGTTCAAACATCCAAGATTTAAGCGTTTGGTCGAAATTGAATTTTTATTTGGCAGTGTTAACAAAGTCTGCATCAAGGAGCTGTGTATAAGGTTTAAGAGCATAAATATGGACAAAGGTTTTGGGGCGGAAATTGGCTAACTAAGACCCGGTGCTGGTATTGAAACAACGATCTTTCACATTAGCATGGTCTATGATCCACCTAATGACATCGTTATAAGGTAGGATGGCCGGCATTGCAACAATCATATGTAGGCCAGAATCTCTAATTCTCTCATAAACAATTTGGTCATTCTGGAAATTTGAGAGGTTGTTGTTATCAAAAATTGAGTAAACCCGAGATCAATCCAGATGATAAGTTTCAGTTACTCGGCTACTAGTATCAGAAAAGACACTAAAATTAGGGTCTGTAGTGAACATGTCCTTCTGAAGGTTTTTACTCCTTGGTAAATCTGGGGGTTTTGGATTTCACCATGTCTATTTTTGAATACTTGTACCAGTAATTAAAAATGAATTATACAGGAAGCACAGTAAATAGTTCAAATTTGTCAAAAAATGACTTAGTAAACAACCTGAAATTGCAGTAAACAATGTTGGAATCGCGTGATAAAATCACACAGCAGAGCGAATTACAACAGTAAAAGACAGTGAAAAATCGTAAATCAATCCATCTTATTTATAATTCCTGAGAAATAATATAGACCGTCAGATGATGGTAAAAAGAAAAAGAATGGCCAGGATCAACTTGGCGAGATGCGGGATAAAAAAACAAAATTACAAGTTTATTAATTGTTTTGCAACCCGCATTCCGCAAGTTCTGGGATGCGGAATAGAAAAATAGCAAAAAAATTCTTCAATCGGCTTTACACCCCGCATTCCACATCTTAGGGGATGCGGGATGCGGAAATACGCAAACCAAAACGAAAAAAAATGATGACCCCGCAACCCGCATTCCACAAGTTGCGGGATGCAGGATGTGGGTTGACTAAAAATAAACATTCATAAAAACTCTCCTGCATCCCGCATTTGCGGGATGCAGGTTGCAGGTTTAAAAATGAAATATGAAAATAAAAGGTTCCCCGCATTCTGCAACTTGCGGGTTGGAAAAAAAATCAAACAAAAACCCAATCTTTTTACATTAAAAACAAAAGAAATTAAACATGGATTTTTTTGGAAATTTGGTTCAGCCAATGAATCCCTAAGAGTCAAATAAAAATCTCACTGAAACCCTTTAAGATTACGAAGAGTCTTACCAAGTAATTTTCATATGTATAATTGGGCTCCCATGTCAAAATGACATGGGATCTGTTGTACCTACAACAAATGGCGACTGGTTGGGAGAACCCGTTATCTCTGCAAAACAATTATCCTGTCCAATCAAACCTGTCAGTGGGCAAATGATTAACTCTCAAGAAATGATTACATAAGAATGTAACCAACTAAGAACTATTAAAATTATTAATGCACTCCCAACCATGGTCATGAACATAAAATGCACCTCTGATTCAAATGTTATTGGAGGATAGGGTCATCTGAATTGAGGCTGACATGGGCATGCAGTTTGAAGTTGAACCTAAAGTCAGACCTTCACCACCTTGGTTTTCATGTAGGGCCTCTTAAACCATCTTTATTCTTTCTCCCCCCCCCCTTTTTTAAATTTTAGAAAAAAACAAGATTGCAATGACATAGGATCAGTGCTCCATGTTCTGGTGATCAGTGCCATTCACAAATATGATCTGGAAACTGAACTAGCCGGCTCGGAATGAGATCTCTTGTCTTCCAGCTATATGGCTGAAAGCAACTATCATGGCTTGGGAACCATCTGGTGATAGTTTCAGTCCAACATCAAGCCCATGATCATAGTAAGGCTGGCCTTAGACATGACCCCCTCTTCTTGATGTACAATGCTTTCTTGTTTTGGGGGTTGACTAGGGTTTAATGTGAAACATGAATTACAAAACACTACCATGGATTGGTGTCCATGTGTAGGAAGCATTACTCACTGATTCTCTGTAGATCATGAGTGGGATGACCTGTGATAGGATCCCCCATCTTCCAGAGAACTGGAAGCCATCTCCCCATATTAAATGGCAAAGATGTCATTCCACTGAGCACCTATGAACCTAATGAGCTGGCTGGTGATGAGACCCCTCATCTTGTAATCCACATGATAAAATGCATGGTCATTATTGAATCCTAAAGAGTAAGGTTGACTAGGCTACAATGATATGCCATAGTGCCCTAATGAGACCTTAGATAGGGTGAACCTTTCCTTTCACAACTATCGTCATCAGAGTACAACATGTAGAAGGTGTTGACCTGGATGAGAGAGCATTAATACAAAATTCTATAAATATGGTTATCATTCAAATATAACAAATCTTGATATGAGTTAGAAAAAATAGAAACTGACAAGTCTGTTTCAGTTGAGGGTATTGAATATTGAGAAAACGGACTGCTCATTATTTCCAAGTGTGTAGATATTACCAAAATTACGAATATCAGGAAAATATTCAAAAAAAAAAAGAAAATAGCACACCAAACCTATATACATGGTTGTGAGACTACTTCAAGCAAAATATTTCTTGAGCAAAAAGACATTCACTAGATAGGTATCAACAATTCCCTCCAGTGTTTGTAGTCGAACCGTACTAGGACCAATCTTTTCTGCAATAATGAATGTTCCTAGCCAAAGACGTTGAAACTTGGTGTGGTCTTTGTTATCCTTATGTTGTTTGTCCCACCTCAGCACTAGATCTCCTACTGAAAAGTCTCTATCTGAAGAAGACCTCTCATCGAACCATTTCTTAACCAACTGTTGATGTTGGTAAAATTTATTCTTGGCTTTCTCTCTATTGTCTTCTAGTTTGAGTAGAGAATCAATCCTTTGTTGTAATGGGAAGAGTCACTCTCTTGAACAGATTGGGCCAATAGTAATGAAGGAATGGCAAGATTGGCATGCAAGACAGCTTCCTTGCCATAGACAAGGCAGTACGGGGAGTTACCAAGGGCTGCCTTTGGGGTGATTCGATCTGCCCAAAGAACATAATAAAGTTGGACATGCCAGTTCTTCTAATGTGAAGCCACTGTATTTTTAAGAATGCTTATCAAGTTCTTGTTTGAGGACTCCGCAAGCCCATTGCCCTGAGGATAGTAATTAGCGGAAAACTTAAGCTTGATACCCTGTTCAAGGGAAAAGCTGGTCAATTTGATGGATTGGAAGTATGAGGCATTGTCAAAAATAAGATACTCGGGGGTGCCAAACCTGGTGATTATCTGATTCTCTAAGAAGGAAATTACCTGGCTTGTGTTACATAGTCTTAATGGGACCGCTTCAACCCACCTTGTAAAGTAGTCAGTGGCTATCAAGATGTATTTATGCTATAATGAGGATACGGGGTTGATGGGTCCAATGAATTCCAACCCCCCACTGCTGAAATGAGAATTGGACTGCTACTGGTTGCAAAGGATAAGCATGTTTCTTGACTCTGCCAACACACTTCTGGAAAGACTCACATTTTCGGACAAATGCACAGGCGTCTCTGAATAGGGTAGGCCAGTAGTATCCCACCTTGATGAGTTTGTGAGCCGTTGTATCACCTAAAAAATGTCCACCTGCAGGCCCTGCATGAAATTGAAACAAGAAATCATTAGTTTTATCCTTTTCCAGGCATCTGAGAAATATTCCATCATAATTCTTCCGAAACAAAACATTATCAATAAGCTGATAAGGAGTAGATTTCAGCCTTAATGCTCTACGTTTTTTTGGATCAAGGGTTTCATGAGGAAACCCATTATGAAGAAAGAATTTGATGTGGTCATACCATTCAGATGCTGTGGTTTCAAGTGCATTCACAAAACCTGTAGGAATAACCTCTTCCTACCCCCAATCAGTGTGTTGTTGTTCAGGATCATTTGACTGGGCGGTGAGTTGACATAAACCTTGTCCTATGACGATCTTTGTAGGCTTGATCTCCAGATCATATTCTTGAAGGGCGGTCATCCAATGAGCTCTCTTTTCTCCCAACTCCTTTTGGATGAGGACGTTGCGAATAGCCGTATAGGGAACGATCACCTTGGTCCTTGAATTTAAAAGATAAGGCCTGTAGTGCTTTACTGATTTATATATAGTGTAGGCCTACTTGTCAACCCGAAAGTAATTGAGTTTAGCTCCTTTGAATGTAGAACTCATAAAGGAAATGGGGATCTCAGTGCCCTCATGATTTTTTTGGGTTAGGACAGCTGCATAGGAAAAATCAGTAGCAAACGTATACAATATAAATTCTTTACTAAAATATGGGGACATGAGAGCAGGTGCTTCTGCTATGATTTTCTGGATCTCAGTAAATGCATTTTTTTGTTCTTTGGACCACTTGAAGGGTACATATTTTTGTACTAAAAACTACAGGGGTTTAACTACTTGAGTAAAATTGGGAACAAATCTTCAAACAAAATTAATCTTACCCAAGAATGACTGCATTGCCTTTCGAGAGTTAGGAAGGCCGGTTTTAGAGATTGCGTCAATGCGTTCTAGATCAATGACTATGCCTTCCTTTGATACCATGAAACCCAATAGCTTACCTTTCGTTACTGCAAAGATGGACTTCTTCAGATTGAGGGAAATGCTGAATTTCCTGCATCTCTCGAATACCTATTGTAGAGAAAACAAATGATTCTGTCGTTTCTTAGAGTAGATTCTTACATCATCTAAGTAAACCATGACAGATTCATGTATCAAGCCCCTGAAAGCTATGTCCATAGCTCTCTGGAACGTGGCTCCTGCATTTATTAATCCAAACGACATTCGTCTATATGTAAACGTTCCCCAAGGGGTTCGAAAGGCAGTTTTGAGTTGGTTTTCGGGCGCTACCAGGACCCAGTTATAGCTAGAAAAACCATCTAGCATTGAAAACATCTCCGATCCGGCTACTTTCTGTAAGATCTGCTCCATCGGAGGAACATGATAGTTGTCTTTTTCAGAGGCTCGGTTCAGGTTCCTGAAGTCTATGCAGAGTCTGATCTCCCCATTCTTCTTGCGAACAGGGACCAAATTAGCTATCCATTGCGTGTGCCTAATGGGAAATACGATCCTAATCGAGAGTATCTTGTCTAGTTCTTTCTTGACAGAAGGCTCTAGACTAGGGTGCATTTTTCTCAATTTCTGCTAATAGGGTTTTACATAAGGTTTCATGGGGATGTTATGATGCATGATGGTAGTATCAAAAGTCCTGAGTTCATCGTATGTCCAGGAAAAAAATGTCTTTAAATTCCCTTCATAGTTTAATGAAACCCCTTCTTTCGTCATGGGAGCAGTGAATTCCAAGGTTAATACATCGAGGCTCTTGCTCCGATCCAAGGTTAACAAAAGTGTAATTCAGGGTTGAGCTATGAGTCTTGTAATTGGTGGTCTACCTGAATTTATCCTGTAAATCATAGAATTTTTCAAGACTGATGACAGACTTGGGGATACTGTTGGAAGGATCAGATAGAGACTTCTCATGGTCAGCTTCATCGATCACCATACCTTCAAAGGTATTTTGAGCTACCACGAAGTCCAGTATTTGATGGTCATCATCAGATAATTTCCAACTCATGACATTGCCAGGTATAGAGGGTCTGTACTTCAATTCGATGGAGAAAGTATGTGGGGAAAAAACTTTAGGTGGAATTAGCCTTGATGCAGTATTGGATAACAAATCTCCATCAAAGTTCTGTGATCTAGGAACAGGTCTAATGTTAAATGCCAAAAAAGGAATTAGTCATATCCCTAATCAATTTATGATAATTCACTAAACGCAGAGACAAACAGTGTATTTGATTACGTACCTGTTTCACTATGATTTCCAAGTCTCCCACACATTTGATTGCTTTAGCCCCCATATCGACAGCTTTCCTAAGTCCTTGGACCAAAGCCTTGTACTCAGCGACATTATTGGTGCATTCAAATTCCAACCTACAGGCGATCATCGTTTTAATTCCTTTCGGATCAATTAGCACACATCTTGCGCCTGCTCCCTCCTTTGACCTAGAGCCATCAAAAAACAAGGTCCAAACTATAGGATCAATTCTGAAATTGGTATTTACATTATATACATTATGCACAACAGTACTAGAGAAAGGAACAAATGTAAGATGAGTTACCTGAGAGTGTTTCTGCTCATTCTCTATTGGTGATATATCAACAGGTAAGTGTCCAAAGAAAGTGTCAAATGTGAAATGTTCAATTTGATTGTTAAAGAAGGAGACAGATTCATTGGAACCATCGAGACCAGCTACAGTTTGTTTCATGAAAGGTTCTCTGTTAACTTTGAGCTTATTAGGTTTCCCGTTTAGAGGCAACCACAAATGAGACTAATCAGTAGCAAAGTAACCTTTAAGTTTTTCTGACCAATCATGACTTAGCCAAATACCATAGCTCTCTGGAATATCTGCAATCACAATATTGATTGTTTGGTGAATCTGAGGATCTACAGATAGTCTGAGAAGAACATTTCTCAACCTACCAACCACTTTAACCTTGGATCTATCTAATTGCACAATCTGAATAGGACAGTTTTCCCAGGTGGCATTAAGATTCTTACATACAAAAAGGGGCATAAGATTGGATGAAGCACCTGAGTCTACCATATAGTTATGCACATTTCTGTTAAAGATCTCAAAGGTAAGTAAGAAGGGAGGAGTACCTTTGCTTCTAGGCTTAGGATGGTTTGGACGGGCAGTGGAGTCAATGTTATTATTCTGAGCTTCTCGGGGTTGCTTTATAATCATGCTTTTGGGTAAGGAATCCATTATGGAAGGGATTTTGAGAGGATCAAATAATGATATGTTTGCTTTGACTCTTTTAATATCCTTGGCCAAGTTGTATTATGGCTTAGGAATGAGGGTATCCTTCTGAGTTTGAGCTTTACCTTTGCTAGGGGTCTGTGCTATAGGCGTTGCTTCCTGTGGAGGTGGCCCTTTAGACCTGGTATTGTGTGTGTGTTGCAGGTTAAAAACAATGTCGTGTTCATCTTCTTCTTCTAAAAAGAAGCTCACAGAGCTGACCTGTTGGTCATCCTCCTCTTCCTCTTGGGGAGGTTGTGATTCTTGGGTGGACTGATCTTCATAGGGTTCTAGAATGTCTGGTGTTCCTGTAGCTAAGGCTTTCAAGACAGAAAATATCTCTTTTGAGGTGAACCCCTTGCTGGGATTTGGAGGTGGTGGATTCTGAGGAGGTTGATTTGGCCTCCTGAAAGGTGGCCTGTTGAATCCTCTATTGTTTGATTGATTTTCATTGCTTGTCTTCTTGAGATCTACCATCTCGTTAGACATCCTTTTTAGGAGCTTCTTGACTTCACTCATATTGAATGGATCTTGACTAGTAGTAGCAGGTTTAGGGGAAGTGTCACTTTTCCTGCATGAGGTAGATGCTTGTTCAGATGCGGTGTCAGAGTTGTCTTTGAGACAAAACATGTCTCTTTCGACTTGTATGGCTTTGGAGAAGGCATCTTGCAAGGACTCTTTATGAGCCCTTTTTACCCACATGGCTATTTGGGCCGGGAGACCCTTGATATAGTATGCTACCAGTAATTCCTCAACAGGAAGTACTGTATTCAGGATCCTATTCTTTAAATATGAAAACTGATGATTGTAGTCTTTGACTCTTTCTTTTCCCTTAGTTTCATGGAAGAGATCTCTATGACCAACTCCTCTGGGTCTTATCATCCCCAAACTTTTGAGTGAAGAGTTCAGAAAATACATCCCATAACGAGATAGAATTGGCTTCTAAGGTGAAATACCAAGTAGAATCCTTTCCCTCAAATGTGTAAGGGAATAGTTTGCAAACCGCGTCTTCATGGACAATGTCTCTAAGTCTAATGGCTTGCATGAAATATTTTATGTGGTATTCTACAAGAATATTATCATCTGGATTGAATTTCGGAAGCCACTTCTCGGGGTTTTTAGGCAATCTATGCTGATCGCCTAAAATGGACACAACATCCCTGTCTAACCATGGCTTGTTGTGTCATTCGTCAGCCATCAAAATAGATTCTGCCGAGGAGTCCGAAGATTCAGAATCTGACGATTCGTCAGATGAGGATGAAGAAGAGGGAGGAGACGGGGGTGGCCCTCCTACTCGGATTTTATGTCGAGGAGTTGTAGACTCCTGAAACAAGGTACATAGATCTAACCTAGGGGTGGATGGATCACTGAAAATGTCATGACGTCTTTCAGTGTTTTGATCACCCGGGCTTGTACTGTCTTGATTACTGATCCGAGGCAGATTTTGAGTAGGATGATCTTCAACAAATTTTCTTCTAAGCTTGGCAATGTTGTGGGAATTACCCTTCAACAAATGGTCAACTATGATGGGCCCTAGGATTGGTGATACACAAATGTATCTTTCTGACGGGGTAGCCTATTCTTGTCCAGGGGTAATTGGGATAGTATCTGAGACTTGAGCTACTTGTTCCCCTGAGGTAGACGCGCTAGCGTGTCTACGAGTAATGATTGGATCTCTTGTTGGAGGAGGTGTGTGAGTGTTTCTCTTAGGCATGATGTGATGGCCCTCCTTCTAGAGCCATTTTTTGAAGCCCCAACTATGTATGTGGCTGATAAGGGTGTTTAAGGCTTACAACACACGGAGAAAACCCATCCAAAGGCTTCAAACAATCCCACGCATGTATGTTCTATCCTCAAGCTATTTGGTATGGTAATACCCCACGGATACTTTTGTAGCCTCCGCTAGCTTATGGATGGATTTGATCCAGAGTGGATCTGTTTTCTAGAATGGTAAACAAAGAGTTAAGAAAAGAAAAAGACAAACTTAAACCTAACTAGGAAGATTAACGTAATCTAAATCTGAACTACTCTAAAAAGGTGTTGAAGGATCACGGGTAATCTTGAGCTGTGTGAAGAACAAGCAATTCATCAAATTGACAAAAATGTAAATAAGATGAAACTACACTTACTGAGATTGCAATTGTTTAATAAAAATTAAATAACAGTAAATCAGAATTAAACCATTCAAGATAACCTGCAAGTGCTTAAGTTAGTTGAAAAACCAACCTATAAGCCATACAAATTTTACTGCTGAAACATTTGCAGAAATAGATAAAGACAGTTTATAAAAGAAATTTCATGAAGCCTTATCAATGTATTGATAATTAACAGAGATAAATCAAAGTTAAATAAACACATTAATTGATTACAAATGAACCATAGTACTATTTGATCATTTGGAACAAGAAACTAAAACCTGTAAAAGAAATTTGATAGATCAAGTACAAGAGATAAAATTGCAACACTGTATTTATTAAGGATTCTTTGTAACAAATTACACAAAACCTTGCAAAAACAAAAGTGTAGTTCGATCCCTTGTATCAGTCTCCTACTTCCAAAAGTCAAAAGTTCAAAAGCCCTTGATACATTGGATATCTTTCACTTAATTAAATATTACAAACAATAAAATTCCCCCTAAAGGGGATCCAAAACCTAAACAAGGCTAATATCCTAGAAAATCTTTCCAGACCCTCCAAATTCGTAGCAACTCCTCAATATCAGGATAAGTGGTCAATTCTCTACCTAATTGAGTACACTTATAATCTTCGACCTCATTCTTAGCCAACTTATACCAAACTTGGATGTAAACATGGATCTTGATTTGTACTGCAAATGGCTGTTTAATTAACCGCTCCACGTCATGTATACTGATGTGGTCTAGTTCCTTGATATTCTCCTCCTGCTCATCCCTTTGTTGCTCTACTTGCTCGATCATCAGTCCAGGTGGACATGCCTTTTCAATAAGCATCATGGTAGGAAAGGATAATTCAGTCATGATATTATCGACTGCATACCATCTCCTGCTACATATAGCCTGAGCTTTCTTTATAGCTTCAGTTACTGTATCATCCAGGTCTTCCCAAGCTCTCAGAATAGTTCTAACTCTTTTAAACTGAAAAGTAGTGAGAAGAGTGATATTATCAGGTCTTTCCTTCATGTACCTCTGCCAATCAGTTACTTCATCATAAGATTTTGAGACATGCTGTCTTTTCTCAATTAAGTCTTCCAGAACAACAGACATTTTTTCAAACGCCATGTGAGTCTCAAATATATCATCTAAAGTTTTAAATAACTCAAATATCAAATCATAGTGTTCCCTATTAGTTCTAACGGCAAGTTCTTTAAATTCTTCTTGAGAAAATTTGGAAAATGAGGATGAAGTTGCACTTGCAGTTGCATCTTCATTTTGCCTTTCTAACACTGCAACTCTTTGAACCAAGGTGTCATTATCATTCTTTTCCTTTTGCAGCTCTTTACTGAGAGTATCATTCTTCAATTGAAGTTCATCCTGCTTGGCCTCATGCTGTTTCTTGAGCTACTCTAGTGTTTCTTTCAAACTGGCAATTTCTGCCTTTTGTTTATCAAACTCTTTGCTTAAATAATTAATAGCATCCAGATTTGGACCTATGAAAGCTCGTAGAACAGAAGCTGCATCTGTAGCATAAGCTTTTGGATCACTTGATGGCTATGTCCATACAACTTCATTTACCATAGACATGTCCATATCATTCTGATATCTGCCCCTCTTCTTGCCTCGTCTTTAGTAGCTTTGCTATATCTATATTTGCCCAAGGATACCACAAAGTATTCATTGAACTCATCTATGAATTCATCAATAGGGGGTATGCTAATGCCTGTGGAAATAAAAGATGAACTTTGAGTTGTGGTTTGAGAAGGTATAGCCATAGTGATATGAGAAGTGGCAGGGAAGGAAGTAACATTCTGGGGTAGAGTCACTTCAGGGGCTGAAGAAATGTTATGAACATAAGCTTCCTCAGAAGAAATTTGCATAATAGTGGCTTTAAGAAATGATGATGGTGACACTATTAGAATTTTCTCAGACATAGGGGATGAAACTGAGCTAATTGAAGGAATATGCAAAGGGGTTTTGAAAACTGGAGGCACAACAGATGAAGAAATAGGCATATCCACAGGGGCAGGTGTAATTGAATTATGTAATATAGTGGCATTTTGATAAAGCTCAGTCATAAAAGGAGTCATAACAGAACCATCAGAAAATGATGATAAATCCATTATTGATGAAAGAAGTATTGCAGAAGAAGAGGGAACATACTGACAAGAAGATTGAGATCGAGGAAGAGGGGATGATACATTACCATTTCTACCATTGGTGAGATTTTGGAAATCACTACCTGTCTCAATAGTAACAGGAAACGAAGAACTTATTCCTTCCTCTTCCTCTGAATGAGTCAAGTCAATAGTAGGAACAGAACCAGAAATCTCTAATTTCTTTAAAGGTTTGTCTTCAACCTAAGTTTGTCCAGGTTGAGTCTTTTCAACCACAGCGGATACCTAGGCAACTTCAACTGACTGAGAGGTTTCAATTTCTTGTGTATCTAGTGCTGAAGTCATTCTGTTCAGCTTCTGCTTTATCTGCTCATAAGTTTGCAAATAATCCTTAACCTTTTGTTTTACAGATGTTTGGGGAATTTCTCCCATGGGATCTTTCCCTTTGTCCAAACCTGATCTGGTTTCCATAGATGTATTTTTAGATACCAAGGCCTCTTTTGTTGCAACTCGAGCTTCTCTTTATTCCTTGTTTCTTGTCATTCTCTCAAGGATGTCCAATTCCATAGACCTGTAATGTTTTACCGTGTCTCTGATATCCTTATGGTAATGCAAGATATGGCTATGCTCTTCTTTTCTCTTAGCCCTAGACAAGACTTCAAAAAATGTATCTACTCCCTGATAAATGAAATCATCAGGAATTTCCTCATGAACATATCCTGTTTTAAAATGATTCTGCTTCAGGTGTAAATTGACAATCCCTTTGGGATCGTGCTGCCTTTTGCTTGCAAAACCAAGTTTAAGTGACATGATGTGGTCACTCAGCTCCAATGCCCAAGTTGAAGTGGGTACACTCAAGGATCCAAGGGTAATGGGAAACCTGGGCCAAACTTTCCTCTTTGGTGCAACACATTTCTTATAGATCCCATCTGTAACTATTTGAAATGAGATCTCTTCTAAAACCAACCTGTCCGATACTACCTTCGGCAACATGTGAGCAACGTTGTTGCCATAAACCCTGATGTAGGGGAATTATTCACCAACATACCAATCTCCCATAGTGGGTATGAGATATTTTGTTTCTGATGAGAATGCAGAGGCTTCTTTGTTGAAAATTAGAAAATACACCCTGCCAAGAAAACTTTCACATATATCATAGAACCTAGTCACATAGTTACCATCCCAGAGCTCAGAATGGTAAATATGTATAGGCGGGGCCGGTAATTCCCAAATCCATACCAAATTAGGGTAACGGAAATCAACACAGAATATGTACACAATGAAGGCATTAAGATAAAAATTGGGCTTTTTCTTAGTAGTGGCTTTCTGGAACTCTTGTATGGCGTTTTTAAGTTCCAGTGACAGGATTGAGGCCCAGGGGAAAGACTCACCCGTAGTTATAATATGATGAGCGATGGGAGCCCATTCCTCTTTAAAGAAAGAATAGTTGGGGAGACCATAAAGCCTGCATAACATCGCTACAAGCAGGGAGTAAGGCTCCTTAAACCATTCAACAGGGTACAGTTCATATTTCCTCTTGGAAAACTTACGGGGTTCAGACATCCAGGATTTAAGCATTTGGTCAAAATTGAATTTGGATTTGGCAGTGTTAACAAAGTCTGCATCAAGGAGCTGGGTATAAGGTTTAAGAGCATAAATCTGGACAAAGGTTTTGGGGAGAAAATTGGCTAACTGAGACCCGGTACTGGTATTGAAAGAATGATCTTTCACATTGGCATGGTCTATGATCCACCTAACGGAATCGTTATAAGGTAGGATGGCTGGCCTTGTAGCAATCATATGTAGGCTAGAATCTCTAATTCTCTCATAAACAATTTGGTCCTTCTGGAAATCTGAGAGGCCATTGTTATAAAAAATTGAGTAAACCTAGGAACAGTCTTGATGATAAGTTTCAGTTACTCGGCTACTAGTATCAGAAAAAGACACCGAAATTCAGGTCTTTAGTGAACATGTCCTTCTGAAGGTTTTTACTCCTGGTAAATCTGGGGGTTTTGGATGTCGCCATGTGTAAATTTGAATACTTGTACCGGTAATTAAAACTGAATTATACAGGAAGCACAGTAAACAGTTTAAATTTGTGAAAGAATGACTTAGTAACCAACCTGAAACTGCAGTAAACAATGTTGGAATCGTGCGGTAAAATCACACAGTAGTAAAAGACAGTGAAAAATCGTAAATCAATCCATGTTATTTATAATTCGTGAGAAATAATACAGACCATCAGATGATGGTAAAAAGAAAAAGAATGGTCAAGATCAACTTGGCGGGATGCGGGATCGAAAACAAAATTACAAGTTTATTAATTGTTCCATAGCCCGCATTCCGCAAGTTGCGAGATGCAGATTGAGGAATAGAAAAATAGAAAAAAATTATTCAATCATCTCTGCACCCCACATTCCGCATCTTGTAGGATGCATATTGAGGAACAGAAAAATAGAAAAAAATTATTCAATCGGATCCGGGATGCAGAAATACGCAAACCAAAACACAAACAAATGATGACCCCGCAACCCACATTTCGCAAGTTGTGGGATGCGGGTTTAAAAATGAAATATGAAAATAAAAGGTTCCCCGCATTCTGCAAGTTGCCAGTTGCGGGATGCGGGTTGGAAAAAACAATCAAACAAAAACCCAATCTTTTTACATTAAAAACAAAAGAAATTAAACATGGGTTTTTTGGAAATTTGGTTAAGTCAATGAATCCCTAAGAGTGAAATAAAAATATCACTGAAACCCTTTAAGATTACAAAGAGTCTTACCAAGTAACCTCCATATGTATAATTGGGCTCCCGTGTCAAAATGACATGGGATTTGTTGTACCTAAAACACTTAGCTGCAATAAAATTGTATAATGTGACTTCAATGTATGGTGTATTACTTTATTACAAGTTTATTTTTGTAAATTAACATTTTTTCCATTGCTAATGATTTAACTTAATTTATTTTTCTCAAAGGGTTATGTGATATAGATATAGGGTCAAGCCTAAAGTTAGGGTACTCATTGTTTTTAGGTTTAGTTGAGCTTGAGTAGCCCTAATGCTATGGTCTTCTGTGCATATCATAAGATAGATGGGGGCTGTTACCACCTAAGTTGTACTTAGTAGTTTTTTTATCAAGTGAGCCTGGTGAACCAGACAAGGATAACTTGTTCGGACTTCAGAAGACCTTCAGCCTTGCTTCTGGGAATCTTTGTTGTACTGTATCACATGTTCATTCCCTCGTGGGGGAGTTGTAATAATTGTTCTAGCATGATAGTGTCTGTAAAAGACTCAGTCTCTTAGACTTTATTTGTCAATCCGATCAGCCCAGGGTGTTTTTTCCCTTGGTTATTATTGGTTGTTGAATAAACGACTGATAATTTTTGAGTTTTTCACTCAATACCTCCAAAGTTGGGGTGGTCGGCTTGGAATTTAGGTGTATTGAGGTTATTAGAGTCTATGTGTCAAAGTATAAACATGCTAGGCATTATTGTCGAGTCATATGAACATGTCTAAGTCCCCCTAGGTTTTTAATTTTTTTTAATTTTTTAATTTTTTCAGTGTTTTTTATTAAAAATTATTTTTTCCAAAACTTAGGCTATTTTTTAATAGTTTAATTGGAAAAATTGGTTTTGTAATAAAAGTGGGCCAAATAATCAGTTTCAGTCACGGGGGTGCTCATTTTCAAGCTAAGAGCACCATGTAAACCCATAGACCCACTTTTTCCTAGTTTTGAGTGATTTTCCATCACTCAGGTTAGAAAGCCCAAAAAAATCAATTATTGATTATTTTAATTAATAAATTGATGAATAATGGAGAAAATCCAAAATCCTAGATCAGCGGATTCTCAACCTATTTGATTGAAATAAGTCATATCGGCACCAGATTCACTGGATCTATCAAATCCTTGACTGAAGGAGGTGATCTGGACAGATCCAGAGTTGAACTTCAGACTCCTTTATGGGGAATTGCACCCTCTCTCTCTCTCCTCCACACATGTGGGCTCTTCTGGAAGCTCCGTGGATTGATGTGTCAGCTCAATCAGCCCCCCAATTGACAAGTAGGCTCAATTCAGCTTCAGATCAGCATTGATGGACTCTCCTTCTGCTGCAGTGGTCTATCTCCTTGGGATTTGCGTCCCCATGGGCTGGATCTCCTATTTTTTGTATAAATAAAGCTCAGGCTGCCTCTTCCAAGATAGTTAGAACTGGGATTGAGGTGTTGTTGCTATTGTATTGTTGTTATTGTTCATTTGAAATAAATAGAAGCTTTGGAGGCAAGATGGTGTCATGTCATTGTATGTGTGGATGAGCATTGCCATGTTTTACTGAGGTAACCTGTATCTATGTTCATAATTTGCTGATTGCTTGTGGATTTATTGCTAAGATTGATAATAAGCTTATTATAATATTGATAGGAAAGGAGCTTTTCAATAAGTTTATTGGCCATCTCTTTCCTTTGATGCATGTTTAGAGATCTAGATTCAGCATGTTTTATAAGTTTATATGCATGTTATTCTAAATCTCTGTGTATGTATTAACCGGATCTCACAAATATTTTGGCAAGTCTTTGATTTCAGCTACAGGTTCCTAGCTTGGAGAGGATGCAGATCTAGTTTGCTTCTTCACTCTCTCCAAAACCATTCAAAGGCATAGTCCCTCGACATTCCACCTGAAAGCTCCACGGTTGATCTTCAAGGCTACCAACACTCTTCCTCTCTCTTCCTCCTTATAAAAATTCAAATCTTAATTGGTTACTTTGGTTGCAAGATTTGTTATAATTTAGATCTGTCATATTAAAGTAAAAATTACATAGATCTACTATTTCAAAGCTCATATTCTAGATCTCATTTATGAAAAGTATCATTAAGCATTCTAGATCTAGCTTAGGGAAATCGTCCATTTTGCATGGCAAGTTAAAGATAATCCGTAGGTTGCATGCTCTAGATTTCCTTTTCTATTTTAAAAAAGATTAAATATAGAAATCAGTGCATATTTCATTGTATGCACAAACAACAATCCAATATCCCAAGAAAAGCTTGCTTTCCTTGGTTCCTTTTTCACCGGTTTAGCTAGTTTTAACTTAGTTTTGTTTGAGTTAAAGTAGGTTGACCCAAAGGTACTCTTAAAGTGATTTTGGGAATATTTCATTCTAACATGCTTGCTTTTTTTTATAAGGTTTAACATAAAATAAGAGAAGCTTCTGTTCGAAAGTGGCCTCGGGATCATTTAAATCCCCCTAGGGGTCTCCCCTTTGATTGAAATCTTAAAATTTTGGAAAGTTGTAAGATCTTGGTTTCATCCCGTATAAGGACCAAGAGGTTTTTGATATTTCAGTTTGCTGATATTGTAATGAATAATAATAAAATGAAATCTTTTTGAGCAGGCTCTTTCGAGCCTGCTCCCCATCCCCCCAGGGGGGATTCACGTCCGTTTCATTTTTTTGATTTTTTCCCTTTTTTCTGTTCTAGTTTAGCATTGAAATGAAGGATTGCATACTTTGATAATATTTTGCATTATTCCATATTTTCCATTCAAAATTAATCATACTACTTACCCCTTGACTTCCTGATTGACCCGCAAGGGGAAAGAGATCCGTGGTAGGACTAATTAGAAAACCGGTGTTGTGTATCTTTGATTCCATTTTTCATTTATTGTTTCGATCATAATAAAATAAACCCCTCCTTGATTCCCCAATTGAGGTCCACTTGGACCGAAAGAGGTTCCTGGAGGGTTTTCTTTCTAACAAGAACACCTCTTCTAAAATTTACTAAAAATAACTAAGACTTCAGTGTGTATGCTCTGTACTTGGCTGCAGTTCGTCCAATCATTCAAGCTGCATCAAAATCACTTGAGTGTCTATATTAATTAGTCTTCACCTCCCAAATTGACAAACCATCAGGAAAAAATCCAATGCCTCGAACAAACTGTAAGCAGTGGAAAAATACCCAAAGGAGTGGGAACAACTGGAAAGTGACATCGAGGTGTCGATCTCTGTCACACCTTGACGAGTGTGTTATGAACAATAGTCTCTGAGACTCTATTCCATCCCACAAACACCTTGCAGGTATCTGTGAAAGTTCACTTTTGGACATACTCCAAGTACCCCTCGGGTATATCTAGAGTCCCCTTTTCGCCTAATTTAATTCATTCACATTCCACATTAATTTAA
>LPNX010820344.1:186415-207875 GCA_001517045.1 Pseudotsuga menziesii | reverse complement strand
ATTATTTTACCTTATATTAAACTATTGATTAAAGCATTAATCTTTATAATTTGACCTTATGTTCCTCTGCAAGCTCAAACTCTTTTCGTCTAGCTTCTAGAATGGACACTTGCATGTCCATATTTACTTTGCATAAGAGCATCTCTATTTACTAGTAAATAAAAATCAATTTCTCATGTTTTGTTTCATGGGACCTAGTGGAACCAGTGTCCATGATTTGCTCCGCCCAATCAAATTAATCATCCTCCACAGCAAAGTCATCTTTACCCGCCTTGATATCTTGCTTCACACAGTTGAGGTAATGCTTCACATTCTCTAACACCTCTTGATAAAACTCTTGCTTTGCATCAACCACCTCACATTGAACGAGGCATGTGGGTGGCTCATTGATCCCCCCCCTCTATTCCTTTGGTTGCATGAGTGCAAACCATACTCCCTACTAACTACACGTGGCACCCTCCTCCACCATCCCAGACATGACAATATCAAAGCCCCTGCTCCGCTCAATCAATCAATCAATCAATAGCTTAACACTAGACTTCTAGCTTAACAAAGGCATAAGATGGTTGTGACCAACCTCAAACCACCAACACAAAATAACTACGTAGGACAAACTGATTTTAGTTGCCATTCCCAACCACCCATAACCTCACCATAAGCCCACATGATAGCACTATTACAAATGCCATGACTTCCTTGTCAAGCTCATCATGCCAACAATATGTGGAATAATTTAATTATTTAATATATTTGTATAGATTGTCCATGGTTTTTGTATACATTTTTGTGTTTGTGTTGATCTTTGTGGAGCTTTGTGCATGTTTGTGGTATGCATCTGTGTTTCAGTTTGTGGATCTTTGTACGTGTATCTTTTATAAACTAAAATAAAAAATAAAAAGATCAAAGAAAAAATAATAATAAAGTTAAGAAATCTAAATTAATGCATGATATTATTAAGATATACATATTAAGTAAATAGATATTTATAATAAAAATAATATCAAATAGTAAAAAAATTAAGAGTTTTTAATTCATATTTCAAAACAAATTATTTGACATTTATGCATTTATGTCTTAGGCTTGTACTAAATTAAAGTAATGTTTTGACAACCTTACAATACTTGTAATTCATAACACTTAACCATTGAAGTTAATCAACTAAATTATATATCACAAATATGTCAAACAAAGTAACCAACCATTAGCTTATTTTATTTAATTTTGGGAAATTAATTCATTATGCCTACAATATTTATATTTATAAATACTACTACAAAATTATATATCATTTTATTGCAACAAAATAATTTAAAACAAATTAAATTAATATACTAAATACATTAACATACAAAAATGAATTATATCATTGTAAAGCAAAAGCAATTGAAAATATTTACAAATATGTCACAAATACTATATCAAATTAAAGTATTCATTCTAAATAATTTAAAATTAAAAAATATATTAACATACAAATGAATTATATCATTCTAAAATAAAACAACATTACATAATTTTTAAGGGTAACAAGGATAAGTCAATGTTATAAGTGAATGTTATAAACCTAATGTTATAAGTCAATGTTATAAACCTGCATCCAAATACAAATTAGTACCAATAGAGTTGTCTGTTAACTTTGCAAACATAGTTACGAGGTTTATCATAAGAAGCATAGCCACACATTTGGAAGCTACCAGTGACCAAATACATCAGAAGAAGACCTCTTGGATATATATATATATATATATATATATATAAAATATTCCTGTATTTCTCAGAAATATTTCTTTAATGAATTCCCATGGAACATTTGTAGTAAATGGAATTTACAGAATCGTGGTGAATCAAATATTAATAAGTTCTAGTATTTATTACCGTTTGGAATTAGACCATAATAGAATAAACTATATATATACTGGTACTCTAATTCCAGATTGAGGAAGAAGATCGAAATTAGATATTGATGGGGGAGAAAGGATATGGGCTCGTGTAAGCAAAAAATGAAAAAGATCTATTCCAGATCTATTATCAGCTATGGGTTTAAATCTCGAAGAGATTCTGGACAATACTCACTATCCTGAAAGATTTTTCCTTTTATTAAAGAAGAAGAAGGGGAAGTGGGAGAGGGAGGAATATCTTTGGTCGAGGGAAAATGCCATTCTAGAGTTTTATAAAAAACTTTGTTGTGTAAGTGGTGATTTGGTATTTTCCGAGTCTCTATGTAAAGAATTGCAGGAAAATTTTTTCCGACAAAGATGTGAATTGGGAAAGATTGGTCGACGAAATCCGAACCAAAAACTGAACCTTGATATACCCGAGAACGAGATTTTTTCATTACCACAAGATGTATTGGCTGTTGTGGATTACCTTATCGGAGTTAAAATTGTAATGGGTACACTCGATGATATAGATCACCTCAGAAATCGACGTATTCGTTCTGTAGCAGATTTATTACAGAATGAATTCAGATTAGCTCTAGGTCATTTGGAAGATGTAGTTCGAAGAACTATACACAGAGAAACCAAGCGTAGATCAACTCCTCAAAACTTGGTAACTTCAACTCTATTAAAAAGCACTTTTCAAGATTTTTTTGGTTCACATCCCTTATCCCAATTTTTGGATCAAACGAATCCATTGACAAAAATAGCTCATGGGCGAAAATTGAGTCTTTTAGGCCCAGGGGGCTTAATAGGGCGAACTGTTAGTTTTCGGACACGAGATATTCATCCCAGTTATTATGGGTGTATTTGTCTAATCGATACGTCCGAAGGAATGAATGATGGACTTGTTGCATCATTATCTATTCATGGAAAGATTGGTCATTGCGGTTCTTTACAAAGTCCATTCTATAAGATCTCTGAGAGATCGAGAGAAGAACATATGGTTTATATGTTACCGGGAGAAGATGAGGATGAATACTATCGGATAGCTACGGGAAATTATTTGGCGTTAAATCAAGGGATTCAAGAAGAACAAATTACTCCAGCTCGATACCGACAAGAATTTATAGTTATTGCATGGGAACAAATTCATTTCAGAAGTATTTTTCCTTTCCAATATTTTTCCGTTGGAGTTTCCAAATTCTCGAACATAATGATGCGAATCGCGCTCTAATGGGTTCTAATATGCAACGTCAAGCAGTTCCACTTTTTCGACCCAAGAAGTGCATTGTCGGAACTGGATTGGAAAGTCAAGCAGCTCTAGATTCAGGTAGTGTAGATATAGCTACACAAGAGGGAAGGATCCAGTATATTGATGCTACAAATATCACTTCATCGGTTAATGGAGACACTGTACGAACATAATCGGTTATATATCAACATTCTAATACCAATACTTGTACAAATTCTGGTGGACAGTGCGACTATGGTAGGGGGAGAACTCTCTTTGGGAAAAAACGTTTTAGTAGCTTATATGCCATGGGAAGGATACAATTTCGAAGACGCAATACTCATTAGTGAACGTCTGATATATGAAGATATTTATACTTCTTTCCATATCGTAAGATACAGGATTGAAATCTGTATGACAAGCTAAGGTCTTGAAAGAATCACTAGAGAAATACCTCATTTAGATGCTCATTCACTTCGTCATTTGGGCAAAAATGGTCTTGTAATGCTAGGATCTTGGACAAAAACAGGTGATGTTTTGGTAGGTAAATTAACGCCTCAAACAACAAAAGAATAATATGTGCCCCGGAAGGAAGATTATTACAAACCATATTTGGTATTGAAGTATCTACTGCAAGAGAAAATTGTCTCAAAGCACCTATAGCTGGAAGGGGTCGAGTTATTGATGTGAGATGGATCAATAGAGTAGATGATTCATGTGATAATGCGGAAACAATCCATGTATAAATATTACAAAAACGTAAAATACAAGTGGCTGATAAAGTAGCTGGAAGGCATGGTAATAAAGGTATTATTTCTATAGTTTTTCCCATACAAGATATGCCCTATTTGCAAAATGAAATACAAGTTGATATGGTATTGAATCCATTAGGGGTACCTTCACGAATGAATGTAGGATAGATATTTGAAGGTTTTCCCGGTTTAGCAAGAAACCTGATGAACAAACATTATAGAATAACACCTTTTGACGAAAGAATATGAGCAAGAAGCTTCGAGAAAACTAGTGTTTCCTAAGCTTTATAAAGCTAGTGAGCAAACAACTAATCCATGGGTATTCGAACCGGATCATCCTGGAAAACATAGATTAATCGATGGAAGAACAGGAGATGTTTTTGAACAACCTGTTACAATAGGAAAAGCTTATATGCCAAAATTGAGTCATCAAGTTGATGATAAAATACATGCACATTCGAGTGGACCTTATGCACATGTTACACAACAACCTCTTAGAGGAAAATCTAAACAAGGGGGCAACGAGTAGGAGAAATGGAAGTTTGGGCTTTAGAAGGTTTTGGTGTTGCTTATATTTTACAAGAAATGCTTACTCTCAAATCTGACCATATTAGAGCTCGTAATGAAGTACTTAGTGCCATTATAACTGCAGGGCCAATACCTAAACCTGACATTGCTCCAAAATATTTCTGATTGCTCATTCGAGAATTACGATCTTTAGCTCTAGAATTGAATCATGTTATTATATCTGAGAAAGACTTTCAGATAGATAGGGAGAAAGTTTGATCAGAATGAATCGAGATCTTTTATGATTGACTAGAATAAACATCAACAACTTCGAATTGGATTAGCTTCTCTCGAAGACATTTGTGCTTGGTCCAAAAATTTTTTACCTAATGGCGAGATACATTAGAGGAATTTTGGGGTCTAAATTGGGCCTCCTAAGGAAAATAATAAAATAATAGTTAAAATAATAGTTAAAATAATAAAATAATATTGATTAATTTTGGAGGAAGAAACAAAAAAACTACTTTTTGTGTTCGTATTTTCAACATATCTCACTGTGTTTTTACTCAAATTTCGATTGGGAGAGCTCGTTGGATGCAGAATTTGATTCCACATCCAACGAGTACCCACACCGCATACTTTTGACGGACCCTGCTACCCCAAAAACAAGAAATACCTGAAAAACGTGATGATGATATTTTTCAGGTATTTCTTGTTTTTGGGGTAGCAGGGTCCGTCAAAAGTATGCAGTGTGGGTACTTGTTGGATGCGGAATCAAATTCTGCATCCAACGAGCTCTCCCAATCGAAATTTGAGTAAAAACACAGTGAGATATGTCGAAAATACGAACAAAAAAAGTAGTTTTTTTTAATGACAAATATGTCAATTCAACCATTATGGTTGACTTATTTTATTGAAATTCTATTGGTTCTTGAATTCCAACTCACAAAAACTTATTTTGGCACATTTTCTTATAAGGCCCATTTTAGACCCCAAATTTCCTCTAATGGTTGGACAGGTGATTAAACCCTATACTCTACATTATGAAACTAATAAACCAGAAAGAGATGGATCGCTTTGTGAAAGAATCTTTGGACCTATAAAAAGTAGAGTTTGTGCTTGTGGAAATTCTCCAAGGATCGGAAAAGAGAAGATAAACTCAACATTTTGCACACAATGTGGAGTTGAATTCGTTGATTCTCGAATTCGAAGATATCGAATGGGATACATTAAACTGGCATGTTCGGTGGTTCACGTATGGTATTTGAAACACCTTCCCAGTTATATTGTGAATCTATTAGCTAAAACTTGGAAAGAATTAGAAGGCCCAATATACTGTGATGTGTGACTTGATCACAAGTTCCGATCATACAAATCCGTAATAAGGAACTGTCATCCTATTCAATCTGATTGGGATGCCTTTAGCTCTGACATGTCCCTCCGGAGGAGTAGCATGAAGCTCAAATTATAAGCATCTTGAAGAGATGTTGAGAAAGAAGATTTAGTCCAAGGTTTAGAGATTCTGTATCAAATTGTTAATTTAACTTCGTGAAAACACTTCTTTCATATAATGGAATTCAAAAGTCATTCTCTTTCACTTGGGTTATCCCTGAATAGAGGTATTTCGGACCGAAGATATGGCTATAGGAGTCTATTCATCACACATATGCTTCAATCAATAGTATTGCAACCATCGAAGTAGAGCAAGCAGGAACCTAAAGGATTAAATGGAACGATATATAGACAAGTAAACCCCTAATTAAAGGTCTTTTCAAGAATAAACGGATTTTTTCGGAAGGGAGGAGACTTCTTAATAATTTCATATCTATGTTGTAGAATCATAAAGGAATACTCAATTTCACCTGGAACTTGAGCAGAGAGTAGCGGTTTCTCTTCAGAGCAAAAAGAGTAAATATTTTTTTTATAGTTACTTGATCCGGATGAGAGGAAACTTTCACGTCCGATTCTAAGGGGGGGGGGAATCTTAGAATAACCTATCTGAATCTTTTTCTTGCTAGGCCCATAGCTAACAAACCAACTTTATTGAGATCACAAGGTACATTCAATTATGAGATTCAATCCTGGAGAGATATTATTCCTCATTACCTCTCTGCTCATTCTCATTACCTCTTTGCTCGAGGTTCTGGAACATTTAAAGAGAGGGAAATAGCTACTGGGGGAGATGCTATTAGGGAACAACTAACTGGTCTGGATCTGCATATGATTATAGATCGTTCACATGTGGAATGGAAGAACTTGGTGGAATTGAAGTGGAATAGATTGGAGGAGGATCAAGAATCTACTGTGGATGGATGGGAGGATGAAACAATTCGAAGAAGAAAGGATTTTCTGGTTGGACGCATTAAATTGGCTAAACATTTTCTCCGAACAAATATAGAACCAAAATGGATGGTCTTATGCCTATTACCAGTTCTTCCTCCCGAACCAAGGCCAATCGTTCAATTAGGTGAAGGTGGACTTATTACCTCGTCAGATCTAAATGAACTTTATCGAAGAGTTATCAATCGGAATAATACTCTTACCAATTCATTAGCAAGAAGTGGATCTGAGTCATTTGTTATTTGTCAAAAAAAATTGATCTAAGAAGCCGTAGATGCACTTCTCGATAATGGCATCTGTGGACAACCAATGAAAGACAGTGATGATAGGCCTTATAAATCGTTCTCAAATGTGATCGAAGGCAAAGAGGGAAGATCTCGTGAAAATTTACTAGGGAAACGAGTTGATTATTTAGGTCGTTTCGTTATTGTGGTAGGTCCCTTTCTATCATTGTATCAATGCAGATTACCCTCAGAAATAGCAATAGAGAATTTGTAATTCGTAGTCTCATTGGACGACATATTTCTCCTAACCTAAGAGCTGCTAAAAGTATGATTCGAGATAAGGAAACCATTGTATGGGAAGTACTTCAAGAGGTTATGCAAGGACATCCCGTACTATTGAATCGAGCACCTACCTTACACAGATTAGGAATACAAGCGTTTCCACCTATTTTAGTAGAAGGACATGCCATTCGTTCACATCCATCAGTTTGTGGAGGATTAATGCGGACTTTGATGGAGATCAGATGGTTGTCCATGTACCTTTATATCTGGAAGCTAGAGCAGAAGCTCGTTTACCCATGTTTTCTGAGACAAATCTTTTGTCTCCAGCTATCGGAGATCCTATTTCTATACCGACTCAGCATTAGAGGAAATTTTAACTCAAAATGGGCCTCCTAAAAAAAATTAATAAAATAATAGTTAAAATAATAAAATAATATTTATTAATTTTGGAGGAAGAAAAGAAAAAACTACGTTTTTGTTTGTATTTTCGACATATCTCCCAATGTTTTTACTCAAATTTCGATAGAGAGAGCTCATTGGAAGTCGAATTAAATTTCGCATCTAACGAGTACCCACTCGTCATACTTTTGACGAACCCTGCTACCCCAAAAACAAGAAATACCTGAAAAACGTGATGATGATGTGAAGACTGGACTAGTGACTAGAGTGAAGTCGTAACAAGGTAGTCGTATTGGAAGGTGCGTCTAAATCACCTCCTTTTCAGGGAGAGCTAATGTTTTTTGGGCATCTTGGGTTGTTTGACACTGCATCCGAAAGGAAGCAAATCTGAGCCAAGCTCGTTGATGGAAGTATTCTTTCGGTTCTCGACAGTGAAGTGAGACCATGAGCTTATCATCCCAGGTCGGAACAAGTTGATAGGATCCCATCTCCCATTTTCTTCCCCATGTTGCCACCCAGGCAGGGACATGTCATCATCACGTTTTCAGGTATTTCTTGTTTTTGGGGTAGCGGGGTCCGTCAAAAGTATGCTGAGTGGGTACTCGTTGGATGCGGAATTTAATTCCGCATCCAATGAGCTCTCCCGATCGAAATTTGAGTAAAAACACGAGGAGATATGTCGAAAATACAAACAAAAAAAATAGTTCTTTTATGATACGTATCCCCAAATTTATATTAAAAAAGTGTTTAAGACCTATACGGTATTTCAAATTTTAAGCAATTTCATTGGCTAACACATGATGACATGGAATTTGAGTTAAAGTTAAAAGGCCCATTTTGAGTTGAAATTTCCTCTAATGGGGTATGTTTCTTGGACTTTATATATCAACGGTCAGAAATAATCAAGGTATTTATGGGAATACGTACCATCCGTATCACTCGGAAAAGAAAAGGTTTTCCTGTAAGAAACCTTTCTTTTATAGTTATGGTGATGTGCTCAAAGCTTATCGACAAAAACGAATTGACTTATACAGCCCCTTATTGCTCCGGTGGGGGGAAGTGGATTTACGTATCATTACCTCAGTAAACCAAGAAGCCCCTATCGAGGTTCAATACGAATCTTTGGGTACCTTACACGAAATCCATGAACATTATCGAATAAGAAAAGGTAGAATGGGGGAAATTATTAATATATACATTCAAACAATTGCTGGTCGTACTCGTTTCAATCAAGAAATGGAAGAAGCCATACAAGGTTTTGTCCATTCTGAACACCCAAAGAAATCACTACCAGCTCTGAGGATCTAATGTTATTGATCTTATGATCTTTTCATTAGTGCAGATATAGAGATCGAGGAAGCCTTCGAATAACCAGTTTGAACCCATTGCTTAATCATGCTCATGAAAATATGGAGATTTTTCCTTATGAAGGAACGAACTAGATTACCCTTTGATAATTTGCCCTTTTATAATAAAGTGATGGACACAATGCCATTAAAAATCTTATTAGCAGATTAATAGATCACTTCGGAATGACATATACATCACATATCTTGGATCAACTCAAGACTTCAGGTTTTCAACAAGCTACTGATACAGCTATTTCATTAGGAATTGATGATCTTTTAACAGCACCTTCCAAAGGATGGCTCGTCTAAGATGCGGAGCAACAAGGTTCTGTTTCGGAGAAATAGAACCATTATGTGAATGTACATGCAGTGGAAAAATTACATCAATCGATTGAGATATGGTATGCTACAAGTGAATATTTGAGAAAAGAAATGAATCTAAATTTTAGCATGACTGATCCCTTAAATCCAGTACATGTGATGTCCTTCTCGGGAGCTAGGGGAAGTACATCTCAGGTTCACCAATTAGTAGGTATGAGAGGATTAATGTTAGATCCTCAAGGACAAATAATTGATCTACCCATTCGAAGGAATTTACGCGAAGGGCTCTCTTTAACGGAATATATTATTTCCTGTTATGGGGCTCGCAAAGGAGATGTGGATACTGTTGTACGAACAACAGATGCTAGATACCTCACACGTAGACTTGTTGAAGTGGTTCAACACATCGTAGTACGTAGAACAGATTGTGGCACTATTTAAGGTATTTGTGTAAGTCCCATTTGAGGTCAAGAGAGGGACAAAAATGAAATTGTTGTACGAACACAAATACTAATTGGTCGTGTGCTAGCAGACGATGTATATATAAATAGGAGATGCATTGCCACGTGCAATCAAGATATTGGGGTTGGACTTGCCAATCAATTAATAAACCCTCGAACACAACCAATATATATACGAACCCCCTTTACTTGCAAGAGTATATCTCGGATTTGTCAATTATGTTATGGTCGGAGCACTACTCATGGTCACTTGATCAAATTGGGAGAAGCAATAGGTATTATTGCAAGCCAATCCATTGGGGAACCAGGAACTCAACTAACACTAAGGACTTTTCATATCGGGGGGGTATTTACTGGTGATATTGCAGAACATGTACGAACCCCTTTCAATGGAAAGATTGAATTCAATGATAATTTGGTTTCTCCTACACGTACATGTAATGGACATCCTGCTTATCTATGTCATAATAACTTATCCATCATTATTGATGGTCAAGATCAAGTACAGAACTTAACCATTCCACCACACAGTTTGTTTTTGGTTCAGAATGATCAATATGTGGAATCGGAACAAATTATTTCCGAAGTTCGTGCTAGAACATCTTCCTTCAAGGAAAAAGTTCGCAAAAATATATATTTTGAACTAGAAGGAGAAATGCACTGGAGTGCCAATGTGTGTCATGCACCTGAATATGTACACGGTAATGTTCATCCTATACTAAGGACGAGTTATCTATGGATATTATCGGGAGGTATATACGGATCCGGTGTAGTACTCTTTCCATTTCATAAGTATCAGGATCAAGTAGATGTTCAACCTTTTGTTTCCAAACATCAATCACTTTCCGATTCTTACGTGGATCAAGTGGAACATAGATCAGGTGATTCAAACTGCTATGGGAAGGAAGAACAAATCTTCAGTTATTCAAAAACTGATCGGACCATATCCAACGAGCATCAAGACTCTATTTATGTAACCTTTCTCCTAGGAATTACAATATTAAGGGGAAAAGCAAATGAATCGATTCATCGTCCCATTGCAGTGTGATAAAGAATGGGGAAAAAGAATAATACCTTGTCCTGATGCGATTCTTAGAATACCAAAAAGTGGCATTCTACAGAGAAATTCTATTTTTGGATATTATAATGTAGAATATGGAATACCTGATGGGACGGATATGGCAACACCCTTTTCCCTTAATTTATCGAGGGAAGGAGACAACTTGCAGATTAAAGCTAGCAATTGTATTTCGTATGAAGATGGTGAACGAATCCAAGTAATGAGTGACACAAGTATTCCATTGGTTCGAACTTGTCTAGGATTTGATTGGGAACAAACAGATTCTATAGAATCTAGGGCTTATGCTTCTCTTACTTCAGTAAGAACAAATAAGATCGTTAGTAATATGATTCAAATTAGCTTGATGAAATACTCCCTTTTTTCCATGGGGAGAAGGGACAATGAAGCAAGTTCAAATTTTATGTTCCATAACAAATTTGACTACACTAATCTTGTCTCTTCCAATGGGGAGAGTCCATTAATTAGTAAGCGTCAAGGAACTATTTGTTCATTTTCTAATGGGGAAGAAGACAAAGGATCCTTTATGGTTCTGTCACCATCTAACTGTTTTCGAGTCGTTCTATTCAATGATTTAAAATGTAATGATACAGTAAATAAATCAAATAGAGAGGATCCTATGATAAAAATCATTGAATTTTCGAGTCTCTTGGGTCATTTACATAGTATAACCAACCGTTTTCCATCCTCCCATTTTCTAACTTATCAAAAAGTATTGTCAAAGAAACATTCCATTTTCCAAAATTCTTTCAATACTTTCCAAGTACCTAAATACTAATTCATGTACGAAAATCCAAATATTTATCATTTTGATCCGTGCAGGAACATCATTTCCAATTTATTGGGTCCACATTGGTGCTCTTCCTCATCCGAATTCTGTGAAAATACATTTCCAGTAGTTAGTCCTGGACAATTTATTCCTGAAAGTGTATGTATATCCGAGGATGAACCACTCCCCGAATCTAGTCAAATTATAGCAGTTGATGAGGAATCTTTAGTCATTGGATCAGCTAAACCCTATTTGGCTACTTGAAAAGCGACTGTTCCTGGTCATTATGGAGAAATTATTGACAAAGGAGATACATTGATAACATTGATACATGAAAGGTTAAAATCCAGTGATATAATTCAAGGTCTTCCTAAACTTGAACTATTGTCGGAAGCCCGTTTAAATAATTCAATATCGATGAATCTGAAAGAAAGTTTTGAAAATTGGACCGGAGATATGACAAGATTTCTTGGAAGTCTTTGGGGGTTATTCATCAGTGCTAGGATAACTATGGAACAAAGTCAGATTCATTTGGTCAATCAGATTCAAAAAGTTTATCGATCCCAAGGGGTACAAACTTGTGATAAGCATATAGAGATTATTGTACGCCAAATGACATCAAAAGTATTAATTTCAAAAGATGGAACGGCTAATGTTTTTTCACTCGAGGAACTCATTGGATTATTACGAGCACAGAGAATGGATTGTGCTCTAGAAGAGACAATCTACTATCAAACTATGTTATTGGGAATAACAAGGGCATCTATGAATACTCAAAGTTTTATATTCGAAGCGAGTTTCCAGGAAACTACTCGGGTCTTAGCTAAAGCTGCTCTACAAGGTCGTATCGATCGGTTGAAAGGATTGAAGGAAAATGTTATTCTCAGGGGGATTATACCTATCGGTACTGGACACCATATTCGTCGTTCAAGGAAACAGAACGGAATGGATCCAAGAATAGGGAATAGGAACCTATTTAGCAACAAAGTGAAAGATATTTTATTTCATCATGACAAAGTTTCTTTTTTTTCCATTCAAGAAAATTATCATAATATATTGAAACAGTCATTCAAATAGTCTTGAGAAATAGTCTCACTTGATAAAGAGATTTCTTGTTATGTTCATGAATATTCATTCTATAATATAATAGGAATAATATGAAATATTATATGAGTTAGAACGTTTATACCACGTACTAGACGGAAAGGCAATCTTTGAGATGTAATCGATTCCGTTGGAATAATTAGATATTACGGTCCATGTTATTTCGTTATTTTGGGGAGGAAAGCGAACGAGAATGAGCACAAGATATTGGAACATTGATTTGGAAGAGATGATGGAAACAAGAGTTCATTTAGGACATAAAACTAGGAAATGGAATCCTAAGATGGCACCTTACATTTTTACAGAGCGTAGAGATACTCATATTATCAATTTGGATAAAACTGCTCATTCTTTATAAGAAGCTTGTGATCTAGCATTTTATATAGCAGGTAGGGGAAAACAATTCCTGATAGTTGGTACGAAATATCAAGCAGCTGATTTAGTAGCATTAGTTGCGACAGAAGCTCGATGTCATTACGTAAATAGAAAATGGCTTGGCGGTATGTTAACTAATTGGTCTGGTATAGAGACGAGACCTCAAAAGTTCAAGGATTTAAAAAAAGAACAAGATACGAGACGATTCAATTGACCTCCAAAGAAAGAAGCAGCAATGCTCAAGAGACAATTGGACCAATTACAGAAATATCTAGGTGGGATTAGATACATGACGAGCTTACCCGATATTGAGATAATTACCAATCAACAAGAAGAATCCATTGCTCTTGGGGAATGTAGAACTCTGGGTATTTCGACAATTTGCTCAGTTGATACAGATTGTGATCCAGATCTCGTGGATATCCCAATTCCAGCCAATGATGATGGTATAGCTTCAATCCAATTGATCCTGAACAGATCAATGTCAGCAATTTGCGAAGGAAGGTCATTAAGGTCATTATAGCTATATGAAGGGCTAATAGATAGTGAATTAGTAATAATAATAAAATAGAAAAAAAAAGGGGGGAGAGGAGCTGAGGATTTACTGAGTTGGCTGCTATTCCATCCAAGATATTGTAAGAGCGAATTTCATTTATTGGTTCAGTTGGCTGCTCTAAATTTCAAAATCTTCTTAATGGAATAACCAAAAAAATTCTGATGAGTGAGATAATTGAGGAATCCCTCATTCGATAAAAATCATTTCTTTTCTTCTTTAAGTTAATCTTTACAAGGGGGTAATATGGATATGGAAATCGTAAAATCTCCTATTAGCACACTGAATCATATCTACGAGATATCCGGTGTGGGGGTGGGTCAACATTTTTATTGGCAAATATGGGGGTTTCAAGTTCATGCACGGGTAATTATAACTTCTTGGGTTGTAATTGTTGTCTTATCAGGTTCAGCCACCATAGTTGTTCGAGATCCACAAACCATTCCTACCGGTGGTCAAAATTTTGTCGAATATATTCTCGAATTTATTTGGGACTTGACCAGAACTCAGATTGGAGAGGAAGAATATGGTCCCTAGGTTTCCTTTATTGGAACTATGTTTCTATTTATATTTGTTTCTAACTAGTCAGGTGCTCTTCTTCCTTGGGGAATTATAAAATTACCTCATGGGGAGTTAGGCGCACCTACAAATGATATTAATACTACGATTGCTCTAGCTTCGCTTACGTCAGTAGCATATTTCTATGCAAGTCTTGCAAAGAAGGGGTTAGGTTATTTTGGTAAATATATTCAACCAACCCCAATACTTTTACCAATTAACATCTGAGAGGATTTTACAAAACCTTTATCACTTAGTTTTCGACTTTCTGGAAATATATTAGTCGACGAATTGGTAGTTGTCATTCCTATTTCTCCGGTACCTTCAGTAGTTCCTATACCTGTAATGTTCCTGGGATTATTTACGAGCGGTATTCAAGCTCTGATCTTTGCAACTCTAGCCGCAGCTTATATAGGTGAATCCATGGAGGGTCATCATTAAATCACTAAAAAACTGTCCGATCAGACATAATATTTTCTAAGTATCGTACCAATTCATGACTTGATATGTATTGTAAAAGCAAATCGGAATTCTTAGTAACAAGAGCTTGGTAAGAATAGTTAGCATCAGTTAACTATTAATTCCATCCATTAGATCTCCAGATAGAGCGGATCAGATTGGCTCATTTGTAGTAAATTCCATTTACTACAAATGTTCCATGGGAATTCATTAAAGGAATATTTCCGAGAAATACAGGGATATTTTTCAGAAATATTCCTGTATTTCTGTTGGCTGCTCTAAATTTCAAAATCTTCTTAATGGAATAACCAGAAAAATTATGATGAGAGTGAGATAATTGAGGAATCCCTCATTCGACAAAAATCATTTCTTTTCTTCTTTAAGTTAATCTTTACAAGGGGGTAATATGGATATGGATATCGTACAATCTCCTATTAGCACACAAAATCATATCTACGAGATATCTGATGTGGAGGTGGGTCAACATTTTTATTGGCAAATAGGGGGTTTCAAGTTCATGAACAGGTACTTATAACTTCTTGGGTTGTAATTGTTGTCTTTGTAGGTTCAGCTACCATAGCTGTTCGAGATCCACAAACCATTCCTACCGGTGGTCAAAATTTTGTCGAATATATTCTCGAATTTCTTTGGGACTTGACCAGAACTCAGATTGGAGAGGAAGAATATGGTCCCTGGGTTTCCTTTATTGGAACTATGTTTCTATTTATCTTTGTTTCTAACTGGTCAGGTGCTCTTCTTCCTTGGGGAATTATAAAATTACCTCATGGGGAGTTAGTCGCACCTACAAATGATATTCATACTACGGTTGCTCTAGCTTCGCTTATGTCAGTAGCATATTTCTATGCAAGTCTTGCAAAGAAGGGGTTAGGTTATTTTGGTAAATATATTCAACCAACCCCAATACTTTTACCAATTAACATCTTAGAGGATTTTACAAAACCTTTATCACTTAGATTTTGACTTTCTGGAAATATATTAGCCGACGAATTGGTAGTTGTCGTTCCTGTTTCTCCGGTACCTTCAGTAGTTCCTATACCTGTAATGTTCCTGGGATTATTTACGAGCAGTATTCAAGCTCTGATCTTTGCAACTCTAGCTGCAGCTTATATAGGTGAATCCATGGAGGGTCATCATTAAATCTCTAAAAAACTGTCCGATCAGACAGAATATTTTCTAAGTATCGTACAAATTTATGACTTGATATGTATTGTAAAAGCAAATCGGAATTCTTAGCAACAAGAGCTTGGTAAGAATAGTTAGCATCAGTTAACTATTAATTCCGTCCATTAAATCTCCAGATAGAGCGGATCAGATTGGCTCATTTGTATAGAGATATGAAAAAAAAAATAGGATTGAACAGGTTCACATATCAAGTCATATATATATAAAGTTAAACACACTGCCAATTAAAGAAATAGCCATCATTCATGTGATAGTCATAGGCACCATTATTAGGATAATTACCCCAAACGAAGTAAGCATAAGCCAACGTTGTTGGAGTATAATAGTTGCCATTCTTTGCTACATAATTAAGAAAGAAAAGGCATAAATATTCAGTTTTACAATGTTACCGTGTACAAAATTGATTGGTTCATGACTGTTGATTTGGAACACGACAATCCCAGACATGCCTATACCTCCTCACGAGAACCCAAGTTGAACACCCTATGGAAATAGGGGGTTAACACAATCAATCATTCTTTATGAGTGATCCATCTCAAATTTCTATTCACACTAGATGTCGTCCCATATTAGAACTAAATCTTCAAGAGAGTTTCATACAAAATGATACCTTGTCGAATAGTAGCGTCAATCACTGTCAACTTATCACTTGGTTCGTTTGTAACTAAGGAATCAACCAAACTACATGTTTTTTAAGCAATTTTCACCAAATTGGGAGCATCTAATAATTGAACATAGTTTAATTATATGTGCATCATGAAGTGTCATCAATCCTCCAAAATTTTACATCTCGCTCACTTGTAATAATTGATAAATTGTGGCGAAGTAGTAGCAACCTTGACAATATTGCTATATTTTTTTCTAAAAGAAGGGAGATATTATTTAACTTTGTTTCTCACTCCTTATCAAAAGATTTTCAAGCTAGAAAATGAATTCTTAGGGGTAGTGAATTCAAATTATGGTTCATATTTTACAAATGAATGTTCAACGAGTAGAAAATTAACAAGTGAGCTTGTGAATGTTTCAACATTCCAAAATGTAGTGAAAGAACTCGATGTGGATCAAAGCACAATAAACACAGATTCAAAATTTAGTACATTCCTTTATAAGCTTCTCTCAAAGTAAAGTTGTCATTGATGCCAACAGGGTCACGAAATCTACTAATGTCATTCATGTCAAGTTTTTGGTGAACCACGAAGCAATCAATCTAACTGTCTTCAAGAAGTAAGATGTCATTAATGATATGGTTGTCAATGCACTGCTAATCTATGTGATCATGTAGAGTGATTGATGATTATTGCTGTTATGTATGTTGAACTGCTCTATGAGGTTGAGGCCTACAGGAATGAAAGCTATAGGAACTTGGTGTTCCAATAATCATGTAGTAAACAAAACACACTCCAACAACCAAAATCACAAAGGCATGTTTGAACTACCAAGAGCATTGGATTTGAGCTATTGATGTTGACATGTTTCAATTGGGTCAATAAAATGTTAATTGGTCATCCTTCTCTCATACATTTGATCCCACAAAGTTTATAACAAAGTGGCTTCATCATGATGATCTCATTTTGGTCCACATTGGAACTAGAGGTCCACGTAAGACTTTCTTGAATGATCGAGTTGACGAATCAAATGACCAACTGGGTCCACAATTGTTACAAATGACCTATATAAATATATGGTCATTTGTTGAAGTGGAAGAAGATATTGCTTGGGATGTATGAATGAACGATTGAGGGGGATTGAGCATATGAGATGAGAGAATGAGTCAGATCTCTGAAATGCCTTGCAAGAGCGAAGATATCTTTATGTCTAGGATTTAGTATTTTAATTGCAAGTTAACGAAGTGGTGCGATCTGAGTTCATGGGTATGTGAATTTGAATGGGGAAAATCGCACGAATATTCCAAGGTGAAGCAAGAAGTATCGAGCAAAAGGCAGTTTGGAATTGTGTGTGTTTTTCTATGATTGCAGGTATTCACATGGTAACATGAACTTATGGTTGTAGCATGAGTGATGAGATCGGGTGTCAGTGCAGAGATAGACACATACAGTCAAATGCCTTGTTCCATCATTGGTATATTCGATTTGATGAGGGCTTACTAGCAGAGATAGGTTGAGGTTAGGTGCAGATCTAATGAGTGAGTAGGTTGATGGGGATCTTAGATTTTATTTGGTCCTTCAGCAATGTCAAGTTAAGAACTAGCTAAGACAAAGCATTGTCCTTGAGGACTACAACAAAGAAGTAGCAGAGCATATGTAGTAAGTGGACTAGTATGTATAGCATGACTAAATGAAGTTGACAGAAGTTGTGCAAAAGCAAAGAACATCAAAGGTAAACATCATAGGGTGGATTATAATGCAAGACATTTTGAAGAACAAGATGAGGCCAAAGTAAGATTAATTCATCATACAAAGTTTACAAGCAAAGGTGGTAGGGTGTTGCTTGGGAAAGGACTGGTGTCCTTGGCAGATTGATGTCTACGGAGCAAGTTGGAGGTTGTGTTGTTAAGGGTGGCATGGTGGTGCAAGGGAGTTGAGTTGGTGCTCAAAACGATTGGTGTCTTCATCCCAAAGATAGGTCAGAGCTTGTCACCAAGTTGGTGCTTGCATTGAAGGTTGGAGCCTTCACCAAATCAATAATTTAGAGCTTAATGTAAACAAGTTGATATCTGCAGTTTGTGTATGTTGGAGCTTGCATCAGGGATGTTTGTCCCTCTAGGTAGGAGCCTCATATTGCAATGAATGAATTATAAAAGAATATCATTTGTGGTTTTCTTCTGTTTGGGTTTCCACGTAAAAATATTTTATGCATTGTGTATGGTTTTTTATGTTATTGTTAATAGTTGATGTTTATATGATGTGTTTAAGGTTCAAAATGGTAAAAGGTGCTTAATAATGATTCACCCCCACCCCCCCCACCTTCTCAGTATTGGTAAATATTCCAACAATTGGTATCAAATCGAGTTCCTTCAGAACAATCTAACTATTGGATGAAGATCTCTGGAGCACACATGGATGAATATGAAAATCTCGTCTCTCCCATTGGAGCTCCATTGTTTGATGATTCAAATTATGAGTGTTAAAGCAAAGGATGAGACTATATTTACAGGCACAAGATTGTGGCATCTCAGAATATGTTATGAATGGTTACATCGCTCCAAAAAGACCACCAAAACCTGCAGCCAAGAAAGAGTTAAGAAAGAACAATGCAATGGCAATGGATACCATCTTGGATGGACTACATGATCCTGTGAAGTCAAAAGAGGACAATGCACATCAACAATAGAGCTCTGGGAGGGGCGGCAGGGGGGGTGGGGTTCTCTTCACCTTGGATGGACAACTGGAAACCAAATTCTCCTCGGGGCTTGGCTCGGAAACTAACAATATAGCTGAGGCCCTAGCTCTCTGGCAGGGGCTTTTGATTGCCAAGAACCAAGGAAACGTCGAGCTCACAGTTTTGGGAGACTCGAAAATAGTTATTCAAGCCATGGCCAAGAATTCTCTTCCTAACCAAATGCATCTTCGGCACCTGATTAAAAAAATCAAGATTCTTGCTCTTTCCTTCCTTAAAATTGACTTCTTCCATATCCTGCGGATTCATAATAAAAAAACAGACCTCGCAGCGAATTTGGGCGCCACCCTAAGCCCCTAGTCGTTACTAATTAATGGCTTTAGCTCTTTTTGTGCTCCCCATAGAATCATGGCTGGGGTAGTGGGGCTAATGGCCTCATGGGCCCAACCTCTAAGGCTCCTCCCTCATCGCTCCCTCGACGCGCGTCATTTTGTTGATGGGGCATGTGGATCAAGGCTGGCACGTGGTCGCACGCTGGAGATTGGAGAGATGGTTAAATACTATACGAAGTAGGCCCTTCATCTTGCGCGAGAAATGTTGCATGTCTCTTCGACGTTGTGCGAAAGGAGTGAGGTGGTGCAAGGTTTAATGGCTCGCACGCAGGTTTTAAATGTTGTGATCATCACGTCCCTGAATCGTAAGGACTTTAAAATGTGGAAGGATAAGGGAAGAGGAAGCAGAATTTGGTTGATTTGTTGCAGCAACAAGCTCACGGAAGTGTTGAAGTTGAGTTGCAGAAGCGTTGAAGGGAAGCAGGCCCTGGTGTTCATCATGGAGGCTTCATCCGAATCCACAGGGTCGTCTGCCCCAGCCAATTTCGTCGAAGCGGATATCAGAGAGATTAAAAGAGATGTTATGGTGCTGCAAAGACAGGTGGAGGCAATTGACACTGAAGGCGGCAGACGCTTGGAAAATGTTGACAAAGATCTGGTGTTCCTGCGGAAGCAAATCAAATGGGCAATGAAGCAAGCAGAGAATGTTGTAATCGGTTTGATTGTTGAACTAGAGATTAAAGTGGATAAGCTGGCCCTAAAAGTCGTCAAGTTGGAAGCTGCAACCAAGCCAATTCTCTTGTCTCGCTCTTATGAGAATATCAAATGAATTTTGGGATGGGATTGCACTTTTTGTTATGATGTCTGCATTGTTTTTCTGCTTGGTCATCGTGCTATTAGATAGTTTGGTTTTGGGATCTGGGATATATTGAATGCCGGTAATAGATTTCCTGTTAGAATATGCACATATTACTCTGTTAGCTGTAAATGAAGAATATTGTAACTAAAAAGGCCGCTTACACTAGGGCGTATCACAAGACTTGTTGATTTCTTATTGCTGCTTCCAAAAGGGCGTAAACTAAGAAGCTGAAAGATGAACTCTTATTGTCGCTTAAATAAGGGCATTTTGTACTTTAGTCCGGTCTCTGTGGTTATACCACCTTCTTAATACAATATAACCATTTCTGTCAACCAAAAAACAGCTCTGGGACATACTACAAGAAAACAACACAAAGGAAGCAATGCAGGAATATGCAGAAGATCACAAGGAAGATACACCAGAAGAGGAAGCAGCATCACCAAATGAACATGCGGCCAAACAAACAAATGAAGAATCAGTTGCAGAAGAGGCCAATCCCATCAAAGAACTGGAAAAAGAAGCAAGCAAACACAAAGAAGCCTACACATCTTAGAGACAATAGACTCCATTGAAAATGAAAACAAAGCTCTTGAGGAGTGAGAAGTTAAAGAAGTAATTGATCTTGAAAGACAACTAATGTGTGCCCATGATGAAAACAAGAAGCTGAAAGAGAAGAATGCTTTACTAGAAGAATCAAAAAAAGAAAATGCTGAAGATCATGAAGAGACCATTGTTGGTCTAAAAACTCAACTGGAAGAAGCAAATAGAATTGCAGAAGTTTTGACCAGTCAGCTACAGGAAAAATAAAAGATTTGTCAAGCAAGAGAGCTTAAGATTGTTTCTCTAAGAGAAGAAGTGAAAATGACAGCTGCTACAAACTTGAAGTTTGAGAAGAGTTCATCAGACTTGGAAAATATCCTCAATCAGCAAAGATCCCAATATGATAAGGCTGGAATTGGATATAGTACCAAGCAAGAACACACTGTTGAAAAAAACAAGTTCAGATCACCAAAAAAGAAGAATGATGGAAACCTTCAAATTGTTGCAAACAACTTGAAAAACATCAATGAAGAAAACAGCAAGGAGGATTGCTTCTCTAAGAAGACAAACAGTGCTCAAGTATTGTG
>LPNX010820344.1:151663-179588 GCA_001517045.1 Pseudotsuga menziesii | reverse complement strand
TTGGCACAAGCACAAAGAACACTAGCAAAGGTAAAGTGATTCGGCTTTACACTCGCCGCCATATTCATTCGGTTAAACAGCCTCAAGGCCTCCTCGGCAGGACCTTGCCTTGAATAGGCTGATATAATCACAGTCCAGGAGACAACATTTCGTTCTGGCATTTTGTCAAACAGTTCGCGGGCTTTCTGCATCATTCCGCATTTAGCATACATATCCACTAGGGCATTTATCACACAGACATGAGAGTGAAATCTACTCCTCACAATCTCTTCATGAACTTGTTCCAGGGAAGTCATGTTAGCACATGCTGGAAGAACACTGGCAAAAGTGAAGTGATTGGGTTCAATTTCCATCACCTGCATTTCATTAAAAAGCCGCAATGCCTCCTCGGCTTGCCTATTCCTTGCATAGGCTGCAATCATTACAGTCCATGAGCAAACATCTCGTTCAGGCATTTGATCAAACACTCTGCGCGCATCCATCACATTCTTGCACTTTACATACATGTTGATGAGCGTATTTTCTACTGCTTTCTCTCCAGGTGATCCCCTCACCCTGAAGTGAGCGTGCACTCGTTTGCCTTCTGTCAAGGCCTTCTTCCTCAGACAGCCCTGCAGGAGATAAATATATATAGAAGACTCCACATCGCAGTCTGTAACATGCACAAATTGCAGAGCTTCCTTCTGACGGCTCTGCTCACACAGTGCTCTAACGTGATCAACGGCCGGAATGTTGGCAATGGTTTGTGATTTGCTGGGTAAAGTTTTGGCGTGAAGGTGTAATACTTTCCCTGTAAACATTACCACCATCTGCATTTGTTTCTTCTGCTTGCTTAAACTTGCAGGTTGTATAATCTCTGTTGCTAATATTTATTTGCGAAACTTCCATGTTCTAAAAAAATTTTAGACTGCAGAGGAAGCGCTTCCTCAAAATACAAAGACTCTAAAAAAACACGTAGACGGCAGTGCAAATGACAAAGAGGCAAACACACAAGTAAAAATTCAAACAACCCCCCTCAACATGTTTGTATGTGCATATATGCCACCCTTTTCCAAGCCCTTAGCTTCCCAATTACCTATATGGGTTAAGGTCGAATTGGAGAGGAGATATTTCCCCAGGGGAGCTCGACTACAGAAGGGTTTCGGTGAGGGTTTGGAGCCTGCGCGCTTCAGGATGGCGAGGTCCTTAGGCAGCGCCTCTCCTCCTCCTGGCCATGGAACTGCATTTTCTTTCTGGCTTTCATTGTGGTAATTACCAGCTCCTTGTTCCAGTATTTTGGGTTCCTTTCTTTTTTCGATAGTAGGCTTTTTCTTGTCTGCGTCTTTTGGGGACTACTCAGTGAGCCGTTGCCGACGACTAGAGTCCATCCTCATGGATTGAGGACTAGTACCATTGAACTGTAAATATTAGTCAGTTTGGCTTTGATCTCTTGGTTTGGTTGTTTTTCCACTAGGTTGGGCATTCGCCACCTTTTACTAGTGTCGCCATGATGATTTTTTGTCAAACCTCTAGAAGGTTCTCCATCTCCGGATTTTTGGGGGCTTGTGGGTTTGTCTGTACTCTTATCTTGTGTCCGTGCATAGGTCTCTGTCTGAAAGGGGTCGGCGACTTTTGGGTCGTGGTTTTTTATGAGGGTCTGATTCTCTAACCCTGCTGCTTCCCTTTGGTTTCTTTCTTAACTAGGGTTTTTCTTAAGGTCCCCCGATTAGCTTGGGGTTTCTTCCTGACCCATTCTTCAGTTCTTTTGGCGCTTAGTTAGTCTGTTGAAGTCACATGCTGGGGTTTTCTAGTTGACTGTGCAGTGTCTTTGTCTGAAAGGGACCGGCGACTTCTGAGTCGAGTTTGGATGAGGGTTTGATTTCTTTGATAGGGACCGGCGACTTTTGGGTCGAGTTTGGATGAGGGTTTGATTTCTTTGTTTTTCTCTTTATCTGGGGTTTGTCTTAAGGCTTCCTGCTCTGCTTGGGGTTTATTCCTGTCCCTTTCTTTGAGTCCTTTGGCACTTTGCTGTCGGGTGAGTCACTTACTGGGGTTCTCTAGCTGTCCTTATGTTGGAGGCCCAGGATGGGTCGCCCGACCCTACAGCTGACTTCGCAGCAGCTCGATTCAGACGACGTAGAAAATCAAAGGCCCATAAAATACTTGATGGGAAATTACGGTTTATGGTTGGTCGCGATATTTATATTGACAGGGTCGAAGCTTTATGTGCCAGAGCGTTGATTGGCAGACTGGAATATGTTTCGATGGATAAAAAAGACTGATTTGCTTGGGCCTCTGAAAATTGGAAGCCCTTCATCCTACGTCCCAGCCATTAGTCTCCTGGTTAGGGGGTGGATAGTTTTTGTATTCCTTGAGGATGATCATGCTACTCAGGTATTAAACCGTCTTTGGAGAGTCGGCAAAGGGTCTTTGGTTTTAGACCAGTGGCATGTAAATTTTGATCATGCGCGTGAACGTGTAAAGAAACGGCACCTTTGGGCTCTTCTTCCGGGTCTACCATTCCCGCTCTAGAATCATTCTCTGTTAGAAGGTGTGGGGAATACAATAGGATGTTTCGTGGCTCTTGATGAGGATTTCATGAATGCCCACGATAAGAGGATGGCCAAAATATTAGTTGAATTGGACATCTCGAAAGGTTTACCTGCAGAAATAGAGATTCTTTGTTGAGAAAGACTATTTATTCAACTCCTGGACTATCAAGGTATTCCATTTAGATGCAGTTTCTGTCGGGATACTGGACATTTACAACGAGCATGTTCGTCTTTTCGTAAGGGCTCTTCCTCCTCGGAACTTCGTTCTCTTTCTGCGACTCCACCTCTCTCCTCTCCTGTTAACAGGAAAAATAAGGTATGTTTGAATTCGGTCACTCCTGAACCATCTATTGGTCTTCTTAAAAATGCTTGCTCTTTGTTTGATGATGCTTCAGATCTTGATTTGGCGTTAATGGACTCGGTGTTGGTTAGTCGAAGTTCTATTAAAGCCGCCGAAGCCACAAAAGCTCTGAATATTCCTCCTCCAATTTCCGGTCCTCATACTCTTGATTCTATTGATCCGTTATCAGACTCCTCCCACCCGACTTTAAAATCCCCTACACTTCACTCTCCACTTTCTCCTACTCATCCTGTGACCATGCGGGGCTCTACTTCTCTGATTCCTGATGTAATGATTCCAGAGGCTCTCCCGTCTCGTCCTTCTCCTTTAAATCCTTTGGAAAGTATCCCCCCTACCCCTCTCTTTACTGAAGCGGACTTCCCTCCTCTTGTCACCCATGATCCTAAGCCCTTGTCTCCTTTAAGCCTCGTCACCTCTCCTTCTTTTTTCGATCCTACTTTACAGAAATCATTGAATATTTTCTCGGACAAGACTCCTCTTTCCCCCTCAATTCTTCCACTCGACTCCATTCGATTTGAGAATGTGACAATAAGGAGGAAGAAAAAAACTAAGTCTCCTCTTGATGCTGTGGACCTTGTCCTGGCTCCTTATACTCCCTTGTCCACAAGACTTAAAGATGCGGCGCGCTTGCCTTCCTCTCCTCCACAAAGGGTCCTTAGAGCTTCGGCCCCTCCACCTCTTGATTCCTGATGCGTTTCCTCACTCTGAATGTTCGAGGCTTGGGAGGTTTAGCCAAGCAAAAAAGCCTCCGTCACCTGATTTCTTCTCTCTCTCCTGATGTCATTCTCCTCCAAGAGACTATGACCAGTTCGTATCTCGCCTTATTTGCTTTTTCCAAGCTCTATCTGGGTTGGGACTTTTGTGCTCTAAATTCTAATGGTCTTTCTGGGGGGATCCTCTCTGGTTGGAACCCAAAAATCCTCAAATGCAAAGCTTACCAAACTGTTGCCGGTATCCTGCTCAAAGCTCTGATTTGTGGTTCTTCACTTGAGCTTTCTATTCTAAATTGCTATGGTCCCTACCATAATCGGGATACCTTCTAGAATTCTGTGGCTATTGGTGGTCTCCTTTCTTTACCTAATCTTGTCCTGGCTGGAGACTTAAATCTCACTCTTAATGCCTCAGAAATTTGGGGCTCTAGAGCTCTTTTGAACCCTATGGGACCCTTCTTCTCCAAAGTTTTCTCAGATCATCACTTGGTGGATGTAGCACCCTCCTGTGCTAGCCCTACTTGGAGGAATGGTAGGATGGGGGAAGAAGGTATCTCGAAAAGATTAGATCGTTTTTTGTTATCAGAACAGCTTGTTGGATCCCTACCCAGGTATCGGGTATGGGCTCATAGATGCGGGATTTCTGATCATTTCCCTGTCATTTTTGACTGGATGGACCATCAGAGTAATTGTGCTTATCCCTTCAAGTTTAATCAATCTTGGTTAGACAATGAGGATTTTATCAAAATGATACGACCTGAATGGTCTCTTATTCGTTCGGACTACATGATGGATTCTATGTTTGAGCTCGCCTTCAAACTATGTACCCTAAAAGATAAGGTCAAATCATGGACTAAAAAAGAAGCTCGAAAATTGAACGACAAGTCTGTCTTATTGGAAGAGGAGATTAATTCTCTACTTTCTTCCTCTCATTCTGCTATTCTAAATGAAGATCAGCATCTGAGATTGATCTCACTCAAAGCTGATCTTCAAAAGTTGTTGGACCATGAAATATATTCAGCAAAGCTTCAAAGTCGGGTTACTTGGGCTTTAAAAGGTGATGCAAATACCAAGTATTTTCATGCGGTGGCTTCGGCTCGGAAAAATCATAATGCTATCTGGAGTTTACAGGATGAGCGGGGTTCATGGGTGTCGGATGATCTTAGTATCAAATCCCTTGGGACTCGTTATTTCAGGAAGATCTTTTAAGATGACCATTTGACCAACCTTGCTGCCCAGCTTAAGATTATTCGCCTTTTCCCTTCCTATATCAGTTCGAATGAGAATGGGGCTTTCACTAGCCCTGTCACTATTTCGGAGGTTGAAAAGGCCCTCAAAACTTTTAAAAAGGACAAGGCACCAGGCTCGGATGGATGGCCTGTGGAGTTCTACTTGACTTTTCTTGATCTCCTGGCCCCCCTCCTTGTTGATATGGTGGAATCTTCTAGGGTCTCAGGTAGAGTAGCTCCTGCTATTAACTCCACTTTTCTAGCCCTGATTCCTAAAGTTGATTTGCCTGTTTCCTTTGCTGATTTTCGCCCCATTTCTCTCTGTAATCTTTGCTATAAGTTGATCTCTAAAATTGAGGCTTTGAGACTCAAACCCTTCTTAGATGCTTCCATCTCTTCTCAGCAGTTCGGCTTTCTAAAGAATCGTCAGATCCTCGAACCCATAGCCATAACTCAGGAAGTTCTTCATACTGTGAAAACTCATAAGAGATGTGCTCTCATCCTTAAGTTGGACTTGTCAAAAGCATTTGATCGGGTTAATTGAACCTTTGTCCGTCTTATTCTTATTCAGATCGGGGTTCCTCTTATAGGGGTGAATTGGATTTTGGGCTGTATCTCTTCAACTAACTTTGTTGTCCTCGTCAATGGCTCTCCTTCTTTGTTCTTTCCAGCTACTCATGGTATCAGACAGGGCTGTCCTTTATCTCCTCTGTTGTTCATCCTGGTTATAGAAGGTCTCAGCCTATTGATTGAAGATGCTAAAAGGAACGGTAAGATAAAAGGTATTAAGATTTCGCCTCAGCTCTTCCTCACTCATTTACTTTTTGTAGATGATGTGTTATTATTTGGTGTGGGCTCCTTTGAGGAATGGATGGCTTTCAAAGTCATCCTCAATACGTTCTGCGAGGCTTCCGGTATGAGTATTAATATTAATAAATCTTGCTTTCTGCATAATGATTTGGATGAGGCCCTGCTTCGAAGTATTTCTGGTATCCTTCCTTACAATTTTGATTTTCTTAACAAAGGTTTTGCCTATCTTGGATACTTCCTCAAGCCATCAGGATATCTGATAAAGGATTGGCACTGGCTGGTTACAAAATTTGAGAAGAGGTTATCTCATTGGACTAACAGGCTACTATCTATAGGTGGTCGTCTGGTTCTCATTAGATCAGTGTTGTCGAGTATCCATGTTTTCTGGTTGTCTCTAGTGCCTATTCCGGCTACAATCTTAGACAAGCTAAGAAAACTGATATTTTCTTTTCTGTGGGGTTCTTCAAAAAAAAACAAAAGTTCCATCTTGTTGACTGGCATCTACTGGCTCGTCCGACCTCTCTTGGTGGATGGGGGATTAAGCACTTACCCAGCTTCAGTCTTTCTCTGAGAATGAAAAGTTTTTGGCTTGCTCTTAACAGTGAAGGTATCTGGAATCACCTCATCTCTGTTAAATATCTGAAAAAAAGGCCTTTACATTCTTGGTTAAGGGAAAAAAGATTCATTTTTTGGAATGCCTCGATAATTTGGAGAGGATTTATAGATACCTTGCCGTGGATTGGCAAAGGGCTTATTTGGAATGTAGGTAATGGTTCAACGATCCGTATTGGTGCAGACCCGGTAGTGGGTTTGGGCTCATCTTTCATTTTACCAAGAGAGTTGAGAGATTATTTGGAAGATTATGGGATTTGCTCCCTAGCTCAAGCAAGAAATTTTACTTCCTCTGCCTCAGGCTATTGGTTTACGGCCGAGGAACTTGATCTTTCGGGAGACTGGAAATCTATTTGGGACAATTTTATCAAGGGGTTGGAATTTGGCAGAATTCAATTATCTGATCAGCAAGATACTCTGCTCTGGTCTTTTAATAATTATGTTGGGTTTTTAACAGCTTCGGTAGGGTATGAGTGCATTCTCTCTGATAGTTGTTTTGAGCAACAAGACCTCGCTCTGAATTTCCTGTGGTCTCTTCGCATACCTCTGAAAATTGCTTGTTTTACTTGGCTATTGGCTAGAGGTCGTATATTAACTTGGGATCATCTTCAGAATAAAGGTTTCCAGGGGCCGAGTAGATGCGTTTTGTGTGAAAAGAATTCAGAGGATGTATATCACCTTTTTTTGACATGCCCTTTCAGCGTGTGTATTCTCGCTCATTTCGCAGCCAGGTATGGGTTCTCCCTTCCTCACTATGGTTCTGTCTCATCCTTCTTGGTTTAGTGGTTTAATTCCTCTGTGCGTTCAGCCTCTTATAGATTTCTGCCTCTATTTTTATTCTGGAGTATCTGGCTTCTTCGAAATAAATGCCTATTCGAAGATAAGAAACCCGTCTTCCATGCCCTTATTTCCAGGATTGATGATTTCCTTATTACTTACCCTGCTCCAATTAAAACTCTTAAAATTCGGGATATTGGTCCTAAACCACGGATGGTTTTTCCTGGTGGATTTTTTGATGGAGCCTCTGCTGGGAATATTGGTGGATCAGGCTTCGTGATCTTTCTAAATGAAACCCATTTCTTCAGTTTCTCAATGGGTTGTGGAAGCAGCACTAATACTAGAGCAGAATTATTGGCTCTTTGGGCAATACTTAGAGTTAGTTTGCTGATGGGTATACCCATTCATTTGATCTATGGTGACTCTATGGTTATTATATCTTGGCTCAACAGATTATCTGCACTTGATGTTCCTGCACTAATGCATTGGTGTGACGATATCAAAAATATACTTCATTTTGCCCCTCAGGTGACTTTCAAACACACATACCGTGAGCATAACTCGCTGCCAGATGGTCTCTCTAAACAGGCCCTGAAACTGGATATGGGTTATGGCACTTATTCTGAAAATCTGGATGGTCTGGTCATCAATCATGGCCATTAAGTTCTTTTTTAGTATTGCTGAGTCTTTGTAATTCAGCTTTTGATTTCAGCAGTTCATTGATCTTCTTTCCTGTTATGTTTGAGACCTCTCTCCTAGCAAGCCTTGCTCAGGATTGTATGTTTGACGGTCACCTTCGATTTGCTTCCAGTTTATTCTGACCTGATATCTCAGGGATGATGAGAAAATTCTGCGATGATCAAACTTTAGTTCTTTGTTTTGAAAGGCAGTTGACAGACTTGTTTTATTTTTTTAATATTCTATGTGTTGTACTGTTTTGATATGGTAATCTCAGTCACATAGATGGACTATGTAAAAGATGTCTTTTGATTCTCATTGAATAACAAAGGCTGGTATTTTTTCCTCTGAAAAAAGTAAAAATTCAAACATATATATGTATGCAGTATTTCCTCCACCGTGAGAGCGAACCCTAATTTCTGGCTTTTTCAATCTAGTCATTACCTACCTATGTTCTGATATCATATCAGCAAAGCCGATTGTACAATTTCAAAGTCTCTTATCAAACTTTGACAACCATTCACTTAGCGAACTTATCAACGGCGCTCCTCTTGCACCGTGACCCAACCCTCCGTCAAATATTAATATGATTGTTTTATTTAATGGCATTTTTAATATAAGCGCTTTTGACAGCAGGAGTGATATTACATTTTGATCACTTATAAAAGCATTTTAATAAAATAATAAAATAATAATTTTTAAAAAAGAAATATAAAAATTAGTAAAAATTAAGAATACAAATAAAAAAATTAATTATTGAGATAAATTTATAATCTAATATTAAATTTGAATATAATAAAACTTAAACTCCTTATTATTTATTCATGTATATTATATGCTTTATCAATGATATATAGGTATATTTTATGAAATGATACAATTAAATTGATAATTGAGGTCAACTCGGAGTGCCATTAGGGTTACAAACAATATACGAAATACCATGCCTTAATCAAAAAAATTCTGGGGCTATGGCCATCTGATTGAGATTTGATCCGCTATATAGAATCATGGTGCAAACCTAATGACCACTATAATCTGCAGTTAGGATCCAAAGGATTTTTCATGGCAACCTTCCAGAACTTGGAGGGCCGAGACCGAATCTTTGAGAATGGCCCCTACTTTAGAACTCAGTGGGCATGTTCCTATGCAAATGGACGAAAAAATTTGGCCCAGACAAGGATTTCACTCATGCCCCAGTTTGGATACGACTCTACTCTCTGCCATTGGATTTTTGGCTGCCAAAAATGCTGGAAGGTATCATGAACACTCTAGGTAAGTTCGTCAAAATATCTGAAGCCACCAAAATCGGTCGTTACACCTCTTATGCTAGAATATGTGTTTATTTAAATATTTCTCGAGCACACACAGGAGAAATATGTCTCTAAAGAAAAGATGAAGAATATCCAAACCATTGATTATGAGCATATTCCTTTCTATTGTCGAAAATGCCATATTCATGGGAATCTCTTCAGAGACTTCCCTTTGAACAATGTTCTGAAGATCCCATTGAGCGAAGATGGGAAAGATAAGGGCAACTTCTTTCTAGTTCAAAACCGTAAGAGAACAACACACAAAAGGGGGGGAGGAAACGTTGGAAAATGTTTTACAACCGAGAATAAATTTGAATATCTCACACCAGAAACAGAGGACACGACGGGAAAGGAAACAAAGGAACTGGAAAAATAAGACTCGCCAACAACAAAAGAAGATGATAATATGGAGAATCAAGATGGATAGAAGGATCCCCTAAGCACAACAATGGAAACCAATCCCCATCAACCCCTCCATGCGAAGACTCAAGAGGACATCAATATGGAGGAGGGAGCAGACCTAGAGTCAAAATATGATGAAAATGAGCTAACATGGATTAATCTAGAAAATATCATGGAAGTCTGCAAGAAACAGGGCTACTCAATAGTACCTCTAGAACAAATATCAAAGGTCCATAAGTATTTTCTTAGCTCACAAGTTGGGGAAGTAATTAGAACCAAGTTGAATTTGGGGGTTGCCCAGGGCTCTAACAAACCCACCAAGAAAAGTAGCAAGCAAGACAAGAAAAATGGACGAAAACGTAGTCAGTAGCTGCTTAAAGATTTTGGACACATGATGATCAACTCAGGCCAAATGGAAGCATTAATAAGTACTTTATCACCCATATCTTCCAAGCAGTCACCCCAATGAAGAAACAATCTTGGAACATAAGATGCATAAACGACAGGAGCAAGCAATGAGCCCTATGAAAAATGATCATGGAAGAAAATCTAGACATTCTAATTATATAGGAAAACAAATGCACAGAGGAGGAAGCCCGTAGGATTCTACCTCAAAGCTAGAGAAACAACTACTCAATAGTCATTGATGCCAAAGGAAGTGTGAGAGGGATTGCCATTCTCTAGAATCCCAACTCCATAGAGATACTCTCATCCTTCTCAATCATTGGTCTCTATCCATAAGTTTCAAAACTCTTGAAAAACAAATCTGTGGAGTCCTCACCAATGTTTCTAGACCCCATCCCCTTTATGACAAAATAACTTTTATGCAAGGTCTGCACCATTTGAAAGACCCGTTGAACAACAAAATCCAAATCCTAGGGGGAAATTTCAACATTATCATCTCCTTAGATGAGAAACAAACATGCATTCAATGTCTTGATAAGGACATTAAAGCCTTCTTTAATCTCATTATATACTTACAGCTCATCGATCTAGCTCCCACAAATGGCATTTGTTGACACTGAGAGGGGGGGGTGAATCAGTGTAAAGCAATTTTCAATCTTTTCTCAGCTTATCAAAATCAACTGTTAGTTCATCATACAGTAATTCTGCTGATCTCTTAATCATTCTATAAGCATCTTTCACTTCATCATTCATAAATCAAAAGCAATTAAATCATCAAGAGCCATAACACAGAAGAACACCACATCATATGAATTTGTAATATTTTTATATTAATTGTGGTTCGGCTACAACCCTTGGGAGAAATCAGCACCTACTGATAAATAGAGCACCTACTCTTAATCCAGGACCCTGCCTGGTTTTCTTAGACCCTGCTAAGAAGGGTTTGAGGTATCCTAACCTCAAAAAGCAAGTCAAGCTTGCATTTACATTAAAGCTCACTGTTACATTACTTCATCACTTGTCTCTTCAATCTGCTGCTGGTCAATACTGCTGATTAACACTGTTGCATCATACCTGTTCTACAATACTGCCAAGTTATCAAGGACTGCTCATCTCTGCTGTTGCTGGTCAGCTGCTCATCAACTTCTGGTTCATTTGCTCACTGTTGCTCATGAATCTCTGGTCAATATCAGCTTGTTAACCTCTGCTGCTCATCCTCTTCACTGCTCATCATCTCACTTTATCTATGCATGATGTTACATATTTCATTACTGAATGTGTTCACTGACTGTTCGTAAACATGTCACTGCCTTGTCATCAATCATGTCAAACTGCTTCAAATGGACTAAAGACTGTCAAGTCAGCCTTATCTTTCTGTCTATCAGCATGTCTTCAATCTAGTCCTTGTATGAATACAACTACAACTATTGAATGTAGGCTCAAAGTATGCCCAAAGCCTATTTTATAGTTTCCATTCTTCGGAAATTGAAGTATTGAACCTCCAACCAAACTCAGGCCACCCAGTTTGAATAGACTCTCAAAACATAATAATGAATTGAGAGCTGTACTAAAAGCTCCTTATTCTTGTACAAAAGAATCCAATAATGTGTGCATTTTCCAATCACTAGACTAGGATATATATGTAGTAAACATCAAAAGCTCCAGATGCAGCTATAGCCGCTGTCATGCATCTCCAAGAAATACCTTTACCAGAAATAGAGGTAGTCAATTCCTTTGCAAATACATTCATTCACAATGATGCAATCAACAGGCAAGTGCATAGCAATACTCCCTAGATGAATGCGCCCTCAGCCATTGGTGATCACCAAAAATTCAGAACTATTTCAGTGAATTGTAGCTCTGAGTAGAAGATCGCTTCTAGTTCTTCAAGAGCCTTTTCAGCATTTGTTTCTGTAATAACTCCAACGGCTGCATTAGCTGCAAGAATCAATAATATAACAGAAGGTTCCAAAAGAAATACCAAGTCCTGTTTCTCCATCAATCACAGCCAAGACAAACGAAATCACAACAGCCGCAATCAATATTTTTACTAGCAAGTCATCAAACTGCTTCAGGACTAATTTCCATAAAGGTGTATAGGGTTCTTCAGGCAGCGTATTTCCGTCATAAATACTTGCATGTTTAGCAACCTGCGAATCTGTGAGACCTTTAGCAGGGTCGACCCCGAAAGCTTCAAGAACCTTGGTTGCAGATCTGGCGTAAGCGTCCTCCTCAAATCTACTAACTCCACTCCGTCTTTGGCAAACAATTCCTCTCTTCAGTCTGCCGCAAATTTCCTCAGACCTCAGATCTTCGTTCTCATCAAGATCGCCAGGCCTTTCCGGTTAACGATTTTTGCCATTAACTAAAATCCTCAAGGAAGGAATTTCAGTCCATTGAAGAGATTTTGGGAATATTTTTAAATGGCGATGGATACTGTCAACCTTCCTCTCCACGCACGCCCGCAAGAATCTCTATGTTCATTTGGTGCATGATATGGGAACGTGGTCAAAGTGAAATTCCATTCAGTGTGACAACCACTGCTCCAATGGTGAACGTGGCCCTTGAATTGTCATCGAGTCTAGCTACCCTGTCCTCTACCATCTTGTCGAGTCTCGCTGATAACAAGCAATGAGCACAAGGAAAGCATCACAAGATAAAGTGGAAATCCTCAATTCTTTTGCTGCCAAAAGCCAAGTGTGAGGTCGCAGAGCACGTCGATTCCTTGGTTCACAGGGATTCGATGCTTTAGGATTGACAAATGTGGCCGCAGCTACAGATAAAGAATCGTTCACCATACACTTCGATATCATATTCCTTTCTAAATAATCATCGCTTTTCCATGAGGCTTGATCTTTGCCTTGGCATCACTACGAACTCCAAGGGTTTTCATATTAATCTTGCACTGGCATATTATGAAGACCCGTCCAATGAAAATTCCGTTTCTTCAGAACAAATATTGAACACGGAACTTCCTTGGATACTTCGGCAACATAGTGTGCTCAAATGCAACTAGCTGGAACCAACAGGCCTATGACAAGCCAACATGGAGATGAAAACCTCTTGTCTGCTCTTTCGCTGATCTGGGTTCTCCACAAAAATTTCTCAGTATCTAAGTCTGCTGCAAAAATTCTCTATAGTTCGGGACAGCTCCTTTTCGCCTCTGTCCAGCGAGTCCAAAAAAAATTCCACGCATTCTAAAAAATTTCAACGCATACTCCAAAAATTTCACGTGAACTCTTCCTGCGGCTTCTTCACTTTCCCATTCCTTTGATGCACATGGAGTAAATATATACACCTTTGAGATTATCAATATCCATAGAATAAGCAATGTATATTTTGTATTTTAATTTTAATTATTATTTTATTTTAAATCACCCTTTGTAATTCACCTCACCCCATTTGTAATGTAATTATGTTTAAAAAAAAGCTTTCTTCAAACCACATTAGGGACACCTTAAGAAAGTTATTATTATTATTCTTTTGACTGGGCTGACTTCACCATTTACTTTGACTATTTTAAACTTCAAGTGGCTTGGGTCATTAACATAAAAGGGCTTCTTTACATCTTAAAATATTCTTCAAAAATGTCCATGGGCTTCTCAACATCTACCAGGGCTTCAAGACCATCTCTAGGGTCTTCAGCAACATCATCTGGGTCTTCAATATCTTCATCAAAGTGACAGCATTAATGACATCAAGTCCATGTTGGCATCAATGACAATTTCACCAACAATCTCCCCCTTTGTCATTGATGACAACAACTCATGCTCCCCCTATGAGCATGCTCTTCTTTTGTCTACATCTCTCCCTTTGTCTTCATCTCTCCCCCTTTGGCATCAATGGCAAAGGGTGTCCACATACCTGTCTCTGAAATATTTGATTACTGTTGACTGCTCCCCCTGTCAATATGCATGATCCTAGGACCTGTCTCTATGCCTGGAGTAACCATCCTTTCTCCTTTGAGTTCATTCTCCAGCCTCATGAACCCAAGGTGTGCTAAGGTCTTTGAGAGACCTTACACTTGGCTTGCCATATGGCAGCCATCCTCCCTGCTCTGATAAGCTTCTCCTTTCTGCGACTGCTCGGTCTTCCTCATCCATACTTGCTTCTTGGCATCTGTCCTTTGAGCATCTGTTCCTTCATTGTCCTTGCTGATTTTCTTGGCTGAGCTATATGTTAGTCTTCTCATATCATTCCAACAGTTTTGTGCTTTGTGCCCAAATTTGTTGCATGACCAGCACCTAACTGAGCTGTTGGAACTTCCAATACTTCTTTGATCCACTTCATTTCTCCATATCCGAGCATATCCCTGACTGTAGGCATTTGTCTTCTGATCTTCAAATCTTCTTGCTGATATGTATGAAGTACTCCTTCTTGGTTGACTTCTTTGATTGGCACATTCATGGGCTTTGTGTCCAAACCCACTGCAGGAGTAGCATCTCACTCTGTGACATGTGGCAGCAACATGTCCGACTTGATTGCATGTCCAACATCTAACTGTGACATTAGGGCTTCCATGGAATCTACAATCCATAGCCTTATGACCAAAGTTAGAACAAAAATAACAATAACCATTGAAGCCATTTTCATACCTGGGTCTTGCAGTTGCTTCCTTTATGAAGTTGCTTTGATGAACAGACCTAACTCCTTGTTGTTGTCATGTGCAGGTGCCTTGGGAGCAGCTTTGGACGTTGATGGACCTGCGTCTGGAGTCTTCAGAGACCAAGTGTCATCTTCAATTTTTTCTTTGTTCTTCTTGTAACCAAGACCAGTTTTGTCGAGTGGAGATCTTTGGCAATCTAAGATCTTATCTAGGACAATTGAACTGTCCTGGAGCTTGACCAACGCTTCATTTTTCTTACCTTTCTTCCTGAGACCAACTACCTCCATTTCTAGCTTTTAGACAGTTTCCTCCTTTCCTTCTAGCTGTCTCTTCAAGATTTCTTCTGTCTTCTTGGCTTCCTCCAGCTGAGTCTTCAAGTCATGATTTACCTCTCTTGCTTCTTCAAGAATTTTTGAATCTTTATCATGGTTCTTTTGTTCTAGCGTTAGAGCGATCAAATCAATCTTTAGCTGTTCCTTTTCTACTTCCTTTTCCTTCAGCAATTTCAGCCAACCTACTCCTTCATGCTTAAGTTTCTTAAACAACTTCTTTAATTCAACATTCTGCTTTTGGAGATTATCCATATAATCAAAGGTTGTCGTCCTAAACACCTTATAATCAGATTGATTAAGATCAACTTTGTTCAAGAACCAATCAGCTCTGAGATCTATGTGGCATACATAGTTTATAATTCTCTGTTTAGCTTTCAACATTGCTTCATCATCATCTGCAAGAACCTTCTCAATTTCATCACACAAGCTATCATAATCACAAGAGTCCATACCTTTACTAGAGTCCTCTTCCTGTTTATCTTCTTCTTGATTTAGCTCTTCTGGGGGCTTGTCTTCTAATTTCTGATCTGTCTTTTCGGGTTCTGGTCTTGCCTTCTGATACTCACTCTCCAGCTTGAACCATAGGTCTTTTGCCGAAGTGTACTCTCCTACACTTTCCTTCACTGAACTGGGAAGTCCACCCATGAGGAACTTCAAGGCTGTAGTATTGTCCTTCTTTGATTCCTTCTGTGCAACCGATTTTCCTTTCTTGTTTGATGGAGCGGGTGGATTGATGACAATTTCCCAAATCCCAAACTTCTTCAGATAAGCCTTCATTTTGCTCATCCAACTGAAATAATCTGTAACATCAAGTACAGGCACGTCATTGCTTGATGGCTCTTTCTTTTCCTCCATAGTGTCTAAGGATCTCCTTCATGCTTGCTAGGCTCGTGATGAAGGCCGGCTCTGATACCAATTGTTGACACTGAGAGGGGGGGGTGAATCAGTGTAAAGCAATTTTCAATCTTTTCTCAGCTTATCAAAATCAACTGTTAGTTCATCATACAATAATTCTGCTGATCTCTTAATCATTCTATAAGCATCTTTCACTTCATCATTTATAAATCAAAAGCAATTAAATCATCAAGAGCCATAACACAGAAGAACACCACATCATATGAATTTGTAATCTTTTTATATTAATTGTGGTTCGGCTACAACCGTTGGGCGAAATCAGCACCTACTGATAAATAGAGCACCTACTCTTAATCCAGGACCCTGCCTAGTTTTCTTAGACCCTGCTAAGAAGGGTTTGAGGTATTCTAACCTCAAAAAGCAAGTCAAGCTTGCATTTACATTAAAGCTCACTGTTACATTACTTCATCACTTGTCTCTTCAATCTGCTGCTGGTCAATACTGTTGATTAACACTGCTGCATCATACATGTTCTACAATACTGCCAAGTTATCAAGGACTGCTCATCTCTGCTGTTGCTGGTCAGCTGCTCATCAACTTCTGGTTCATTTGCTCACTACTACTCATGAATCTCTGGTCAATATCAGCTTGTTAACCTCTGCTGCTCATCCTCTTCACTGCTCATCATCTCACTTTATCTATGCACGCTGTTACAGATTTCATTATTGAATGTGTTCACTGACTGTTTGTAAACATGTCACTGCCTTGTCATCAATCATGTCAAACTGCTTCAAATGGACTAAAGACTGTCAAGTCAGCCTTATCTTTCTGTCTATCAGCATGTCTTCAATATTGTCCTTGTATGAATACAATTACAACTATTGAATGTAGGCTCAAAGTATGCCCAAAGCCTATTTTACAGTTTCCATTCTTCGGAAATTGAAGTATTGAACCTCCAACCAAACTCAGGCCACCCAGTTTGAATAGACTCTCAAAACATAATAATGAATTGAGAGCTGTACTAAAAGCTCCTTATTCTTGTACAAAAGAATCCAATAATGTGTGCATTTTCCAATCACTAGACTAGGATATATATGTAGTAAACATCAAAAGCTCCAGATGCAGCTATAGCCGCTGTCATGCATCTTCAAGAAATACCTTTACCAGAAATAGAGGTAGTAAATTCCTTTGCAAATACATTCATTCACAATGATGCAATCAACAGGCAAGTGCATAGCAATACTCCCTAGATGAATACGCCCTCAGCCACTGGTGATCACCAAAAATTCAGAACTATTTCAGCGAATTGTAGCTCTGAGTAGAAGATCGCTTCTAGTTCTTCAAGAGCCTTTTCAGCATTTGTTTCTGTAATAACTCCAACGGCTACATTAGCTGCAAGAATCAATAATATAACAGAAGGTTCCAAAAGAAAGACCAAGTCCTGTTTCTCCATCAATCACAGCCAAGACAAACAAAATCACAGCAGCCACAATCAATATTTTTACTTGCAAGTCATCAAATTGCTTTAGGACTAATTTCCATAAAGGTGTACAGGTTTCTTCAGGCAGCGTATTTCTGTCATAAATACTTGCATGTTCAGCAACCTACGAATCTGTGAGACCTTTAGCATGGTCGACCCCGAAAGCTTCAAGAACCTTGGTTGCAGATCTGGCGTAAGTGTCCTCCTCGAATCTACTAACTCCACTCCGTCTTTGGAAAACAATTCCTCTCTTCAGTCTGCCGCAAATTTCCTCAGACCTCAGATCTTCGTTCTCATCAAGATCGCCAGGCCTTTCCAGTTAACGATTTTTTCCATTAACTAAAATCCTCAAGGAAGGAATTTCAGTCCATTGAAGAGATTATGGGAATATTTTTAAATGGCGATGGATACTGTCAACCTTCCTCTCCACGCACGCCCGCAAGAATCTCTATGTTCATTTGGTGCCTGATATGGGAACGTGGTCAAAGTGAAATTCCATTCAGTGTGACAACCACTGCTCCAATGGTGAACATGCACCTTGAACTGTCACCGAGTCTAGCTACCCTGTCCTCTACCATCTTGCCGAGTCTCGCTGATAACAAGCAATGAGCACAAGGAAAGCATCACAAGATAAAGTGGAAATCCTCAATTCTTTTGCTGCCAAAAGCCAAGTGTGAGGTCGCAAAGCTCGTCGATTCCTTGGTTCGCAGGGATTCAATGCTTTAGGATTGACAAATGTGGCCGCAGCTACAGATAAAGAATCGTTCACCATACACTTCGATATCATATTCCTTTCTAAATAATCATTGCTTTTCCATGAGGCTTGATCTTTGCCTTGGCATCACTACGAACTCCAAGGGTTTCATATTAATCTTGCATTGGCACATTATGAAGACCCGTCCGATGAAAATTCCATTTCTTCAGAACAAATATTGAACACGGAACTTCCCTGGATACTTCGGCAGCATAGTGTGCTCAAATGCAACTAGCTGGAACCAACAGGCCTATGACAAGCCAACATGGAGATGAAAACCTCTTGTCTGCTCTTTTGCTGATCTGGATCCTCCACAAAAATTTCTCAGTATCTAAGTCTGCTGCAAAAATTCTCTATAGTTCGGGACAGCTCCTTTTCGCCTCTGTCCAGCGAGTCCAAAAAAAATTTCCACGCATTCTAAAAAATTTCAACGCATACTCCAAAAATTTCACGTGAACTCTTCCTGCGGCTTCTTCACTTTCCCATTCCTTTGATGCACGTGGAGTAAATATATACACCTTTGAGATTATCAATATCCATAGAATAAGGAATGTATATTTTGTATTTTAATTTTAATTATTATTTTATTTTAAATCACCCTTTGTAATTCACCTCACCCCATTTGTAATGTAATTATGTTTTAAAAAAAGCTTTCTTCAAACCACATTAGGGACACCTTAAGAAAGTTATTATTATTATTCTTTTGACTGGGCTGACTTCACCATTTACTTTGACTATTTTAAACTTCAAGTGGCTTGAGTCATCAACATAAAAGGGATTCTTTACATCTTAAAATCTTCTTCAAAAATGTCCATGGGCTTCTCAACATCTACCAGGGCTTCAAGACCATCTCTAGGGTCTTCAGCAACATCAACTAGGTCTTTAATATTTTCATCAAAGTGACAACATTAATGACATCAAGTCCATGTTGGCATCAATGTCAATTTCACCAACAGCATTTTCACTTGGAATAATAGGTGCTCGGGTTCCAATCATCTAGCATGTAGATTTGATAGGTTCTTAATAAGTGACTCTCTCATTATGTCTAGAGCAGCTCTTGATTCTAAGATTCTACCTATTGTTGGCTTACATCACTAGCCCATAAAGCCTATCGATGGATATAGGGGGCCAAATATTGAATAGACCCTTCCGATTTGAAATATTATGGCTCTTTAACAAAAAGTTGCAAGACAATTATCAACAATGGTGGGAGGAGCCAACCATACATAGGGCTCTTTGATGTACCACTTTCAGCAGAAGCTCAAGAACTTCAAAAGCAAACTCAAGCATTGGAATAAAACTAGCTTTGGCAATATCTTCCAGGCTCAAAGGAATTTGGACATTCAAATAAAGCAAATCCAATAGGACACAAATTTCAAAGGACGCACCCCGGACTGGGTGGACAAGTAGCACTTCATCAACCAACAGTTAACAAATCGCAATTCCCAAGAAGAAGTTTTATGGAAGCAAAAATATAGAGTGCAGGAGCTAAAATATGTGGATAGAAATACAAAGTTCTTCCATCAATCTACCATTCAACGAAGGCATACCAATAGAATAAACACGTTATGAACCGCTCAAGGAGACTTAATCGCCTCCCGAAATGACATTGAAAATGAGCCAATCACTTTTTAAAAGGACCTCATGACAAATCTTGTTGCTGACAGAGGGGACCCCATTAAAAAAATCACTCAACCTATTCCCAGCCTTGTCACTTAGGAGCAAAATAACATTCTAATGAGTCCAATATCCCAAGAGGAAGTTGATCAAGCCACAAAAGAAATGACGTTGGGAAAATATCCAGGACTAAATGGTTTTAGGACATATTTCTTCCACCATTGTTGGTCCTTAGTCAAAGAAGAGGTATGGAAGATCGTGGAAGACTCCAGAACCTATCAATATGTATTGTCGGCTCTCAATGCAACTTTTATCTCACTCACCCCAAAGGAGGACAAGGAAACCAACCCTTGAAAATTTCGACCCATTGCATTATGCAATGTCATCTATAATCTCATCACCAAAGTCATTGCTCTCCATTTCAAGCCCCTTCTCTCGAATCTCATCTCACTAAAACAAATGGGATATGTGGAAGGAAGGAAAATTATGGACATTGTCACATTATCCCATGAGGTTGTCCATTCTCTCAGAACCACACGCACTCCAGGTATGCTTATCAAGTTGGATCTTTCTAAAGCTTTTGATAAACTTAGTCGAAAATATATGTATGAGGTGTTGAAAGCGTTTGGCTTTGACTTGGGTTTGATCAACTGGGTTCTTAATTTAACCTCCTCTACCTTTTTCTCTATCCCATTGAATGGTTCCCCTACTACAACCTTTGCCCCCTTAAGAGGAATCAGATAGGGTGACCCCCTCTCCTCCCATGTATTCATTCTTATGGCTAAAATCCTTAGTAGAAGAATCAAGTCTTCTCTTTGTGACAACTGCTTTGTCGGTCTTTTGTTGCATGGATTGAACCCTCCCCCTTCTCACAGATAGTTTGTAGATGACACACACTTAATGGGTATCCCATATGTTCGTGAAGTTAACTGCATCCAAGCCATTCTCATCGGTTTTTGCGAAGACTATGAAACCTCGATCAATAAAGCAAAATCCCATATTTTTTTCTTTAATACCCCCCTAGTAATACAAAGACACATCGCTAGAATTTTGGGTTTTTCTAGAAGCATATTCACTTCAAATGCCTTGGCATACCCTTGATTGACAACGTTCTATGAAAAAAATCATGGTAAGACCTCCTTTCATATATGAAAAAACGGCTCTCTTCTTGGACTTTCTGAGTTTTAAAGCTTCCAAGTTGAATCATCCTTCTCAAGTTAGTGCTACAAGCCATACCCCTTTATCTGTTTTCCGCTTTAGCTGCTCCAAAGATGGTTCTCAGAAAAATCAAAGCCATCCAAAGAAAATATCTTTGTTAGGTGTTGGAGAGGAAAGAAAGTGGGATATAATCAAGTGTCTAGACCTTTGTAAACCAAAGAATGCAGGCGACCTAGGACTAGGAGATCCATAAATAATGAATCAAGTCCTAAGTGATAAAACTTGGTGGCGTTGGATCAAGAGGCCCATGGACAGTTGGGCATAATTATGGAAAACCAAATATATACAGATGTCATCGAGGAAAAAGACTTAATAATAGTCAATGAGCAGAAGCAAGGCTACTTGATTTGGAATGTAGCATGGCAGCACCGCACCCTCATTAGGGACCATTACTTCGGGAAATATGTGATGGTGCTTCTGCACGCATATGGATCGATTCTTGGCACCGAATTCCTAAGATACAATATAAGGAGGAGTTGAAGGAAATCATGATTGGAAAAAAAACTCTCAAGACCACTTAGTACAAAAATATTGGAGCATGATGAATGAGGGAGAACATTGGAGAACCTGGAATCTAACCAAGGAAGAACTCAACCTTCCCCAACAAATCAACAACCAACCTTGGACTGAAGAGATCAATCAGCATAGAATCAAAATTAAGCATGGACTTGACATCTTGCGTTAGAGATACTCTCAAGGAAGCTTATCATCTGAAATATGAAGCTTATCTTATCAACAAAGACACTCTCTAGGATAGAATTTGGCATAATAGCTGCTAGTCTAAAGTCAATTCCTTCCTTTGGCTTGTGAGAAGAGGGTGCATTCTTACTTGGGATAATGTGCAGAAACGTGGCTTTAAGGGTCCATCCTACTGTCATTTTTGCACACAGGATAATGAGACAATCAATCATCTCTAGGACGATTGTCCCTTTAATTCTCAAGTCTGAGATCAAAATGAGACAAACTGAACAACAGAGGCAAAATGTCATAAGAACTGTAAAGAATTGGTGGTCTAAGGTCTTCAAGAATCCCATCCTAAACAAAATCTGCCAACTTCTCCCAAGTTTTTGTAATATCCCAAATACTGATATTCTACTATTTTCTATTCTAGGGCTCACTTGTATTCTCAAAATGTGCAAGAATACTGAATAAATTTTTGCATGCAAGGTGCCGAAACAATGGCCCTAAATTATAGCTAAATTAGGGCATATATTTGCAGAAAGAAGGTCAACACTTACCACTGAAAATCAATTCGATGATACTCTAGAGATAATACTCATGCATAAAGAGCAGCTGGACTGATGAAGTAATGGTGCTTCCTTCCCAGTGTTACCGCCTAGCAGCACGAACCCTCTCCTCAGCTGAAGGTGACCGTTTTGGTGAAGGAGTTGCCTAATGAAGCCAAGATTTTTTTGGGATGTAGATCTTCTCATGCCGAAGAGAATGATCAAAGCATGCAGATATTCTGACCCCACTAAGCAGGCTAGCGAATTGGTTCACCTGTTGAGCTGCTCACGCCCCCAGCTACACGAAACTGCTGATAACAGCTCCGGATGAGAAAAAATGGAAGTTGGTGATCACCCAATGTCGTAGGATTATCGTGCTGATGAAGATGATGCCAGTATATAGAAGATAAATTGAGATCTAGAGATCCAGGGAATGCTTTGGGGTTTTCCAGCTAAATCCCCAGTTGTACACATGTCCCTGCAAACAATCTTCCGATGGATGCCAAATAGTTGTATATGAATGAATAAAGATGAAAGCTGATGATGGACCTCAATGGCCTACCCTGAAGGAGACTACGGAAGATTTCTCACTGCCGAACCCTCATTAGCTGAAGAATCTGTCTTCAACCCCAACTGCCGTTGTTCCACGCTGTGCTGCTGCTCCAAGACTCCAAATCAACAACAATAATAATAGATAGATTCTTTAGTCCAATAACCCTTCTTAAATAGAGCATCATGCGCTTTTAGGGTTTGAATGCCACTTTTAGGGTTTATGCTTCACTTTTGCATGCATGCAATTCTAATTTGATGTTGACTTTCAAGCCTAAATAAATAAGGCTTATTTTATCTGACTGATGACGTTAATACTGAATGAATGTCCTGATCTATTCTAAGTACCAAATGTTCTCAGTCAATTCCCTCTTATGCAGTACCTGCTCGAACCTATGGGAATTAAGTAGGTTAGCGGGTGTTTTGATGCTTAATTTGAGGGGGACATTACATTTTTATCATGTGGAAAATTTGGAAAGAAAGAAATAGAAGAGTCTTTGAAGGTTCAATTCTTCCCCGATAGCATGTATGGAACCTTGTTAAAAATCACATTAGGGAATATGTGGTCATCCTTCCCTGGACCAAGGAAGACTATGAAAGTGATGCAGATGAAACTAATATCTTAAAGAAATGGATTTTTCATTCTCCATTCTTTGGTATGTCGTGATCTCCTTGTTTTGTTCCCATCAGTGCCTCCGCTTGGAATGCCCCAGATCTAGTTTCATTAAGCTCAATTTCGATGGAGCTTCCAAAGGAAATCCAAGAAAAATTGGATACGGAGGAGTCTTTCGAACCTGTGAGGGGAAAATTTTAGGAACATACATGGGAGTTCTGGGAATTGACTGCAACAATGCTGCAAAGCTTTGGGCATTATACACAAGTCTAAAGATTGTCTAACAACAATGATTCTCTAGGTTAATCATTGAAGGAGACTCCAAGATTTTAATAGACATGCTACGACACCTTCATAATGGAAAATCACCAGCTAAACTCTCCACCAGTTGGTTTTTGGAACACTTCCTCACTTCTATGGGTATCCTCTTGCGAGACTCCAGCATCACAGTTACTTTGTCTCATGTGTGACACTCATCCAACAAAGTGGCAGTATTCCTTGCAAATGAAGGCATTGATTCGAAGGGGGATGGATTTTATTATTCGTGGCCCCCAATATTTTTACTCGCTTTCACACTTCTTGTCAAGTGCTAACAAATGAAGAATGGAAGATCCCAGATAGGGTGATAGCTGGCATCACAATTGGTATTAATGGCGATGGGACAGAGGGGAAAATATGGTAGGCAGTGGTGGACGAGGATATGGTCATGCAAGTGACACCAACCCACGACATTAATGTTATACCTCATCCCGAGATCAGACGTGATAGGACCACTCACACAAATTTATTCCCTCATCGTTCTTAACATTGGATTCTTCGTTGGCACTCAATCTCGCAGAGTCATTCCTCCTCTACTCCTGGTGCTCAACTTCCCTGAGCGCTGTGAAATTTTGGACAACCGTTTACATTGGATAACAAGGAATTTTTTGTTGAGCACTATGAAAATGGTTGGTTGTATGGCTCATTCTGGTCGTTGGGGAAGGAGAGGTGGGGGGAACACTGCCCCCAATAAGGGATAAATGAATATGGGTCTTCTTGGGCATTTAGAGAGGATAACAGACTCCCTTCTCCTCCTTTGCAATGACCTTAGTGAAGAAGGAGAAGAATGCAAAGCATGTCTTTTTGAATTCCAAGATAGAGTTCAATCCATTTGGATTGGTGTGCGGAGGTGATCGATGTATATCGTATTCCCTCACCTTTTCTCACGACCATAGTTGCGGATGGCACCATACACAATATCTTTGAGGATGCTACTGAAGAAAACGACGTTGTCGCTGTCAAGGAGCCAACAATCAACCTTAAAATGGAAGAACAAACCGTGAAGAAAGAGAGTGTGCATGGTGACACCACTTATTGCAAAGCTGACACCAGTGGTGCCACGCGAGACCAACTAGACGATGTCAACACCGAGGACAAACCCACTGCACCCACGTCACAGTCATGTACTGACACAAATGTCAAGTAGACTTTTCACAATTTTGTTAATATCTTTTTATGGGTTTTGTGTTTGGTTAAGTTTTAGCTATAGAGATGATAATATATTTTTGGTGTCTTTGTTTGTAGTTTGGATTCTCAATGAACTACATTATAGACATGGTAGAATAACTTTGATTATGGGTTGTTTTCTCCTACAAAGAGGTCCTCAAACTTTGCTTTGGGTTGTTTTCTCGCTATGGGAGTCCCCATGATTGTATTTTCGTATGTATTTTAATGTGAATTCTAACTTAAAAAAAAAACTATTCAATGAAGCCTCCAAGCCTCCATTTGAATAAGTGATATCATAAGTCTTGAACTTATGATTTATTTCTATGCCACTTATATACTTAAAGTACATGTACTCCATAACAAAGAACAACACATGTTTAAATGATGGTTAGATAGTGGGGGGCTTCATGCACTAATTGAAAATTTATTATAGAAAGTATATTTTACATCTTAAACTTTAATTTAAAAAAATATATTGTAATAATGTTTACAAAACCATTAATAAAAAATAAGTAAAAAATAATAATTAGGATTAGGTATTTAGGCTTTATTATAAATCATATTTCCAAATTTCCACCATTCTCTACTTTAATAACAAAAAATATTAATTAAATACTAAAGAAATTAGGTCAATATTCCAACTTGATGTCCCAACTATATTTTATATTAAAACTTGGAAATCCCCTTCAAAATTTGATTACCATTCAATCCAAACATACTTCATGGTTCATAGACTACACAATCATTTAATCTATATTTCAATTAAGGGTTAGAAATGTCCCAAGAATTTTGTTCCTCAATCTAAATATTCTTTATGGTGGTCCACACACATTCTATCTAGATTTTATCTTAATTTAGTTAAACCGACTAACACGAAGGTTGCAAGTTGAAATAGGTCATCCTGGCCTAGGTAATTTGTTGCTCCTCTTCAACCTTGTTGAGGTCGATGATCTTGGTATTGTGTTCTGGAGGATTAATGACATCATTGGTGTTGCAAACCCTAAATATAAGACCCACATAATTTCCCATGAGATTTTGTTTTGCTTCAATTGTCCTGAGATGGTAGTAGAAAGAGCACAAAGGAATCAAGTTTGCTCTTATTACACCCATATGACTCTTCATTTCTCCTCGTTCAACAATAACCTTTCCTAGGAGAACCTTCGTAGTCCAATAAAGATCCAACGTTCAATTGAAGAGGTCCATCTAAGCATGAATGTTTCCTGGGTTGATAATCCAATCCTTGAACTCTTCTACTCGTTGCTCCTCTGACACCATTTCTTTCTCCTCTTGAACCTTCTATTTTGTAGCCTCTAATTCCTTCTTAACTTCCTTAAAAATGTGCATGTCAAAGTAACAAGTAGTTTTGTGAGCTCGTTTCAAGTCCTTGGAGGCATCCTTTCTCGAGGATTCAACCCCCTCTTCTCTGTCTCTACAGGTTTCCATCATGTCAATGGATCTAATTCCCTTCACTGCAATATCAACCCCATGCTTGTTTTGCTTTCTGTCAACCAAAGGGGATGAAAATTTGTTCATCCACAAATGAATTGAAGCAAAGAAAAAGGGAGTCAACTACCAATATCTGCTCATATTTCCTAGCCAAATATCCTATGTATCCCTTTAGAACATCGTAATCATGGTCCCACAAGTTGAATCGAACATGAAGTACCAGTACTCTTCACCAACGTTGCTCATCTTTGTTCGATGCACTAGGGCTCGCTCATCATTCTCGACTTGAGGTGGGGGGCTATTGCATTCATAATTTCCCTACATGACAACCAACTAGCTCTTCCTAGCCACCACATGTATTGGCGTTGATGCCCCTATCACATCCCATCACAGTGCTTGTGTTTGCCACCCTACATGGGGGTGACCCAACCTCAATATCATTTATCTTCACACTTGTAGAAAAACACTCCAAATTAATAAATGCCCTAAATTTAGGGACATATCAAGCTCATTACAAAAGGTTGCAATAATTTAAAATATCCTATATACCTCTTTTATTACCAATTTACAAGAAGTTAAGCTACTTCATTTAAAACAACAAGGTTTAAAATTCTAAAATCTATTAGCCATGAATGTCAAGGAAACACAAAAAGTATTACAGCCAAGTAACCTTTTTCCCCACTTCATTATTTCAATTTTTCCTATTATTGATTATATTCACGTTTTCCATTTCCATTATTGTTCCTAATTTCTTATCTAATATTGGTTTTTTTTGCTAGTTTTAGGATTTTCTCTCTCTTTTGTAGGTTAACGATGAGTTTTTTAAGGTTTTAAATCAATGGATATGCCTAGAAAATGGGAGAGAGTTTGTTGAAGAAAGGGGTAACCTTTTTGTTTAGCATCGGTGCACATGAATAGGGGTTTTCACCTCCCTTTATTTGTAGGTTCTTCAGGTTTCTTTATGTGGCTCAATATTCAAACCTAGGGATCTTAGAGCATATGTACTCCTCATTACTATGGAATAACTAGTGCTCCTTTTTGGTATAGAATCATTGATGCTCCTCTTTTTTATGGACACACCAATGCTCCTATTACATCGCAACATGAACCATTAATATATATATTTGAATTTACTTTAAGAGTCTATACAAACTATAATGCAACTCTTGAAGAGAGTAAAAAATGAGGGTTTGTTTCAGTTGAAAATTACATATGAGAGAAGAGGAAGAGAAGGTGTTTCTATAAAATTTGAAAATAGCCATATATAGAAGGAAAGGAAAAGGGTAAACACAGTAAAGTAACCCTTTTCTCCCTTTTAAGTATTTCTTTTTTCCCCATTATTAATTTATTTACATTATTTTTTATTTCGTGGGATCATTCTTTATTTATTAGTTGGTTTTTCTAGGTTTTAAAACTTGTTTGAGGGTTTTCCCCATTATTTTAGAGGTTAATGGTGAAATTTGTTGAGGGTTTACATCACTGGATTTTGTTAAGGTTGTATAATTTCTCCCCTTTTTTCCAAGAGCACCGATGCTCTGTATTTTCTTGGAGCAATGTAGGTGCTAGTGCTCTTCTTTTGTGCAAGAGCATTGTTCTCCACTTTGGGAATATTACATATTGTGGATGAGTGGCTTTGGATAATTTTCATCAAACATTTTTCATGTAGCAATTGGGTGCTTTGTAATTGCATGAGATCCACGCATTAAGTTTCCTAAGTGGTTTGTCACTCACTATGGTTTTATGGGTGGTTTAATTACCCTTATCATATTGTAAAACTTAACATTTCAATATTGATTATTATACCAATGATATGGGGTGATAGGGACATGGGCATTCAATAAAACACATGGTGACAAGGGTCATTCACAACAATCTCTGATGAGGCCCATGCAAAAGTAGGTAAGGATTGGGCCCAA
>LPNX010820344.1:117607-151360 GCA_001517045.1 Pseudotsuga menziesii | reverse complement strand
AAACATTGTTTACAAATGCCTATCAAATCTAGTCCTCGACTATTGTGGGAATATCAAACAACTTATAACAATTTTGAACATCAAAATGAAAAAAACTCACCACAACATTTAATATTGATTGAAACAAAAACAAAAATGTCCAAATGGGATTCTATAACATGAGCATTTCACAAAAAATTGTGATTTTTAGATAAGCAAGTATTAACTCTTACTATTAAACATAATTTAGAGAAAAGTATGTTTTTATGAAAAATGTGCAATTTTTTGTTAGAGCATTTTATATTTCAACTATAAATTTCTAGTACTCTCAAATTCGTCCCCATCCCACTTCTAATCTCCCATTTCTGGTCTCAATTCATATTTGGAGCAAACCCCATCAGTCACATAATCCTTACCACTTGCGGGCCTTCCTCTCCTTGCACCCAAGGGAAAACCCCCTGTGACGTTACTATCAAATGGTGTCAATACTAGAAAGCAACATGCATTAGACAACAAACCTCACAAATGAAGGTCATGATGCATTAAGAAAAAAACCTCGCAAATGAAGGTCATTGTTGACCTGACTCTCTTCGAGGACAAGGTACTACACTATACTAGTATATTTCATGGCAAAAGATTCAATGAGAAGCGTTTACAAAAATGGGTAAATAGAACTTGGGACCATATCCTTTGTACCACTCCTCTCACCCATGTTGGGGTTCGTGAATACAATACTTTTGTTTCCACCACAATGGAGGATCAACTCAAAATTGCCATAGAGGGGCCATGGTTTTGGGGCACCTTGACTTTAACACTATTTAAATATCATGCTCATTTTGATTCGATTCGGGAAATAATCCATACCATTCCCTTCTCAGCAAAAATGACTTGTCTTCCTATTGAATTCAGAGACCCCAAAATATTCAATATAATTGGGGATTCTTTGGGTACTTTCCTCAAAGTGACTCTAGAGACTGAACTGAAAACCACTACCTTTGCGGATACTATTTGTGTTAAAATGGATATGGGACAGGGTCTCCCAAATGTTATAATGATAGAGGCTAGTGACCACTCTTTTATGCAAGCATTGGGTTATAAAAATGTTCCATTCAAATGCTCACCCTGCACAGCGCAGATCTCATGGTCACTTGAAGATCAGTTGTCCCATTTATAAGAAATCTAATGAGATTACATTATAGACACACACCTAGTTATGATACCTTCTAATTTTGGGAAGGACTCTAACAAAAATCCAAAAAATGAAAAGGGAAGTGGAGGAAAAAGGGATAAAGAGCGGGATATGCTCCACAAAACTAATGATATATTAAATACAAATTTTGTATAAGTCACTTAACAACTGCAAGCAAAGATTAAAATCCTAGAAAAAAAATTCTATCATCACAAGGTGTGCCTCCTCACTTGAAGGATCCTAGTTTCTCTTAAGGGAAATATATTGTTTCTAATTCCAAGGAGGAAAACCCTATTCTTTCTTCACTTGCTCCTATTTTTGTTCTTATGGAAACTGCACCCCCCTCCTCACATGTTCATTTGATCCAGTCGGAGCACACTATCGTTGATTATCCCTTGTTAGAACCTAAAGTCTTGATGGTTTATCACACCTACGAATCTTTTGGAGACAACTAGTCATCAAACGACAAGTGACTAATGGAGCAGTCGATTGGAGTCTCGACCATGCGAGTCACACGAACATTTGAATAGTTGGTTGAACATATGACTCAATGGTCAGTAATATCATGGTCGACATGACTACAATAGCCGAATATACTTTGGGACGTTCCAGATTTTGGGGAAACCGTTAGAACCAAGGAATCCTATTTGTGGACCATATCTTCCTCATGTAACACCCCGGTTTTGACCCCGTTTGCATTAAATGTACATGATGTATATATTGTAATTAATCGTGGTGTGGATCTAAAGGAAAAATCCCCACCATCGATTTGGTTGTTTCATTTTTTGGTGAGTGAAATCATTGCCGATGGAATATTGTGTTATCCGGCACATCATAGTTTTAGCATCATGTAAATATGCATCTTTAATTAAAATGAACACCAACCAGCTATGTCAATGCAACCATGATGAAAAGGGCATGATTTTCCTAAGGATAAGGGGGGGTATTGTTAAACCTTGAGCCAATGGGGAAAAGCCATGTGTCAACTACCACATTAAAAGCCTTGATGTTAGTTGGGCAGTTATTGCTGGGAAGTGGTGGGTGGCAGGACTGTCAGTCGTTGCCCACTTGCCCACTCCACCAACAGACTCTTCATCCTCACGTGGGCAGGGAAACCACTACCCATTACTCCATTCTTGCCTATCCTCATGCACAAGCTGGGATTGCTATCCTCACGCACCAGTTGGGATTCTTCATCGTTTCCTCGCGTAGAGAGCTGGGGAAGCTGTTTTCTGTCATCCATGAGTTTTCCTTTATATGAACCATTCATGTTTTGGGCTGCGCATATGTATTTTCCTTACCATTATCGTGGTTCTACGTATATGTTCCCCTGTCCAGGCCGAGATTCGGATCTCCTCTCCAATTTCGGGCTGTGTATTTTCCCGTTGCTTCATTGTTGAGACCGAGGGTTTTTGTTTTCCCCACGTTTTTCGTTTGTTGTGGCCTCATTTATGTTTTGAGCTACTATGGGTTATTATTGAGTCGTTTTGGCCACGATAGGGCCAAGAACAACTCAGGGATCGATCTCCCCAGTCAAAGCTGTGAATGGCTTGGTTTTGCTGCGTGCATGCAGTGGTTGGTCTTCGGACTGTGTTGGAGTGGGAATGAAGCTTGGAGTATGCTTGATAAAGCTGGTGTGTTTGGGAGCCACACAGATAGAGATAGAGGGCTGGATTTCTTCTCCACAACCCCTGAATAACATTGGAAGGGAGGTCAAGGCCTGAGGGATTCTATAGCAGAGAAGGGACTGATTTCCTTGTGTTGGGTGTGTGTGGTTGTCTTAGAAGTCAGGCTAGTTCTGGTGTAGGTGTCCTTAGCTCTTTAATGAGCCCACTAGCTTAGCATTCAGCTTCCCAACTCCTTGATGGCTTAATAAACTCAACCGTGTTGGCTTGGTTGTCTTATTGATGGCCCGATAAACCCAACTGTGTTGGCTTGGATGATTTGTGTATCCTTGGCTATGTGTAAGCCTGCTTGTTCCTTATTCCTTGAGGAATCATGCCCAGCTCGGGGGTGGCAGTGTTGCTGAGAGATTAAGGAGCACGTTGGCCTATGGTTGGGTGGAACGTTGCAACGACGTAGTTGGTTGCGGGACGAGTTCTTTATAAGATAAGTATTCTTCCCTATTTCACTTCTGCAATCATATTTGGTGTTTAATGAATTATGATGAACATGTTGAATGCTGGAATGTATGGTTTTGCTTCCGCTGTATGTTAAACAATTATGCATCTCTACATGTCTTTACTTCCAATCATTTTACTTCAGTTTATATGTATGTACGTGTTCATGGGGCTAGGTGCCCAGTTGGGTAATGGCATGGTAGCGTCCTCTTCGCCGGTCGGAGGGTCGGGGATGTTACAGATTGGTATCAGAGCTCATGTTGCAACGTGGGCCTCCATGGTCTATGAGAATCAGCGACAGAGGCAGGTTGCCCTCTGCCCAGCAGAAGAGAAATGAGAAATATGTGGTGGCGGCGAAGAGAATTTTCTAAGGTCAGATCGTTGAAAGACTTAGTCGGAAGACCCTCCGATACAGACCCCGGCGGCGGCGAGAGATAGAGGAAGTCTGAGCCGACGAAGAGGCTGGAAAAACATGAAGGCGCCACAATGGCGGCGGAAGAAAGATGATGAAGGCGTCGATACGTCGGCATGAAAAGGAAGATGGAGCCGACACATCGGCTGGGTTGGTAGGTTTGAGTTGCAATGGCGACGACAGACAATACATGATTGAGCCGACGTGGGTGAAAATTCAAAAATTTTCTAAGTGTTGAGATCATCGGAAGGCTTCAGCTGAAGACCGCTAAAACGTCGGCACATTTAGACGGAAGGACTTCCGATGCCACCGATGGAGAAAAGGTGAAGAGGGAGCCGAAGTGTCGGCAGGGATCTCCTGAAGACCTTCGAAACGTCGGAGAAATTTAGACGATCGAGTAGCCGATGCGATGGCGGAAGGAAGAAGAAAAATTTCTGGAATTTTTTCTAAGTACAGAAAACGTCAAAACACTTTAGAGGATCGGTCAACCGATGTGTCAGAGACCAGAGGAAGAGCGGGCTGAAACATCGGAGAAATTTAGAGGATTGGACCACCGAAACATCGGAGAAATTTAGTTGATTGGACCGCTGACACGTCGGAGAAAATCAGAGGATCGGTCCGCCGATACGTCGAAAGCCAGAGGAAGATCGGCCTGGAACATCGAAAAAATTTAGTTGATTGGACCGCCGATGAGCGTCGGATGAAAGATGAAGATCAGACCGTCGAAGTGTCAGAAGCTTAGTCAACTAGCAACCCGATACGTCAGAAGCTTAGTCAACTAGCGACGCGATACGTCGGAAGTTTAGTTGGGAAGAGACCCAATTTAACAAAGTAAAAATTTGAGTTTTCAATTGGGATTTCTAAGGGGATTTCAGCAGTTTTTCAATGATATTTTCAACAGTTTTTCCGTAGATTTTCAGAGCTAAAAAGGAAGAAAATTTTGTGTTTGGGAAAAATTGTTATTTTATGAATTATCCAGGAGAAGGTAAGTAATTCTGATTTATATCAATGCTATGCAGCTAACAGTTTTGTTACTAACACATTTGCAGAATCATAGGCACCTTCAAGGGTAGTATTCCAGGTAGTGCAGTTTGGTAAGTAAGTGGTGGTTGAGTTATGAGGACCCATGACGGATATGATGCTCGGGATTCTTACGAGCGTGCGCGAGATGCCATGGGAGAAAATGTCCGTAATGGAAACGATGACATAGAGTCTAATGGAAGGAGATTCCAAGAGACATCGTCAAATGTTGTAGCCACCATGAGGATCTTGATTAAAGCCCAGGAAGTGCAGCATCAGTTGAATGCTGCTATGTTGTAGAGTTTGACAGACTTGCAAAGAAAGATAGACTTTGGACGGGGTACAACAAAACCAAAAGGCAGTAAGAGCAGTACTAGGAGAAGAAGAAGGACTTCTAGTAGATAGTCTAACTCCGAGGAATCCAGCGGGGATTCAAGCTCTTCTTCTCGTAAAGGAAAGAAAAGGAAGCACCATAGGGATCGCTCTCGGGATGAATTTAAGAAGGCTAAACCTCCTACATTTGATGGTGAGGTAAAGACTGGACAAGAGGTTGAAGCTTGGCTTCTTGAGATAAAGAAGTACTTCCAAGTTCAGGATTATTCGGGAAACATGAAGGCAAGGGTTTCCATATTCAATCTGAATGGAAGGGAATCCATTTGGTGGGAGCACTTCAAGCAAGTAAAGAAGATCAGTGAAAGGAGACTTAAGTGGAAACAGTTCAAGAAGTATTTCAAGCAGAAATACCTCTCTGATAGGTATTATGACGACAAGATTAAGGAGTTCGATGAGCTGAGATTGGGACAACAGACCATGGAAGAATATGCAAATAGTTCTTGGAATTGTTGAGGTATTTCAGGTACATCAAAGATGAAAAAGTGAAGGTCCAGCGTTTTCTAAGTGGATTTCCTCAGTCTTACAAAGACAAAATTGAGTTTTATGAACCTAGAACTCTTGAAGAAGCAATAAGGAAGGCTAAGTATTGCTATGACCAAAGCAAAGGTAAACCAGATTACCATAAAGCATGGAAGGACAAGAAGAATGAGAAGTTTGACCAAAGAAAGAAAGGTTTCAAACCTTCTAACTTTAGGAATCAGCAGAAGCAGCCATCCCAATCTGTGAGTAAGCTGGTTGGAGTGGTAGGAGAAAAGCCTAAAGATCCACCACATAATAGAGGACCACTTCAATGTTGGAAATGTGGAGGACCCCACATGCGCAGAATTTGCCCACTCGAGAATGAGAGTGCAAGGCCAACTTACAACCTTCAAGAAGCAGAAACAGTGGGTCAAGTAGCAAGGGTAGTCCCTAGGATTTATGTAGCACTGGAGGACCGCCAGGCATATCACTAGTCAACTGTGGTTGAAGTTGCAGGTAAGATTGTTGAGCAATTTGTTTCTATTTTGATTGACCCTGGTTTTACTCATAGTTACATTACTCCTAGAGTAGTGGATATTTGTGTTTTTAAGAAAGTAAAGCATAGGAAATCTTGGTTAGTTTAGCTAGCCATTGGAACTATGAGAAAGGTTAGTGAAGTGGTAGAGAAATGTCCATTGGTCATGAATGGATTGGTCACTTGTGTAGATATGAATGTTCTACCCCTTTGTTCCTATGATGTACTCATTGGAATGGATTGGTTAGAAGCTCAAGGGGTAAACCTTGACTGTTATAATACGACTTTTGAATGCATGGATGAAGAAGGGAACCCAGTAGTTGTGAGAGGTATTCCAAAAGTGATTTCAATACGACAGGTTTCAGCAATGCAGTTGAAGAAGTTTTGTAGGAAGGGTTGCCAGTTGTATGCAACTCATATTTTGGAGGCATCAGAGGACGAAACTCCTAGGTTGGAGGACTATCAGGTGTTACAGGAATTCAGGGATGTGTTTCCTATTGAGATTCCAGGGATTCCTCCAAAGAGGGACATTGATTTCACAATTGGACTTGTGCTAGGAGCAGCACCAATGTCCAAGACACCCTACAGGATGAGTATGCCAGAGATGCTAGAACTGAAGATGCAACTACAAGAGTTGTTGGAAAATAAGTATATCAGGCCGAGTATGTCTCCTTGGGGAGCACCAGTTCTGTTTGTAAAGAAGAAAGATGGTACACTCAGGTTGTGTATTGATTACAAACAGTTGAACAAAGTTACTATGAAGAATAAATATATTTGCCTAGGATCGATGACCTCTTTGATCAAATGAGAGGAGCAAAGGTATTTTCCAAGATTGACTTGAGGTCTGGGTACCATCAGGTGAGAATAAAGGATGAAGACATTCATAAGACAACCTTTAGAACAAGGTATGGACATTATGAGTTTGTGGTGGTACCATTTGGTCTCACAAATGCACCAACTACATTTATGTGCCTTATGAATAGTGTCTTCAGCAGGTATTTGGACAAGTTTGTTCTTGTTTTCCTTGATGACATTCTTATTTATTCTAAGAATGAGGAAGAGCATGAAGAGCATTTGAGATTGACATTGCAATTGCTTAGGGAGCATCAGTTGTATGCAAAGCTGAGCAAGTGTGACTTCTATAGAGATAGAATTCAATATTTGGGTCATATTATCTCAGAAGAGGGTATATCTGTGGACCCTGAAAAGATTGAAGCCATTATGAATTGGCCTACTCCAAGAAATGTGACAGATCTAAGATATTTCATGGGACTTGTAGGATACTACAGGAGATTCATTGAAGGGTTCTCCAAAGTTGCACATGCCATCACTTCTTTGCAAAAGAAGGAGATAAAGTTTGAATGGACATCGAGGTGTGAAGAAAGCTTCTAGCAATTGAAAAATCTTCTCACCAGTGCACCAGTATTGAAAGTTGCAGATCCAGAGAAAGATTTTGTGGTGTGTATCGATGCATGCAGACAAGGGCTTGGAGGAGTCCTTACGCAAGACAACCACGTAATATGTTACGAGTCGAGAAAGTTGAAGGATCATGAGAAGAACTATGCCACTCATGATCTAGAGCTTGCAGCCATAGTACATGCCCTCAAGATGTGGAGGCATTACTTGATGGGTAGAAGATTCGAACTAAGGACAGACCATTGTGGTCTAAAGTATCTATTTGATCAGCCTACTTTGAATGCTAGGCAAGCGAGATGGCTGGAGTTTTTATGTGAGTTTGATTTTGAAATCAAGCACATAAAGGAAAAAGAGAATAAGGTAGATGATGCACTCAACAGGAAGATGCAGGAAATGCATGTGGCATCTCTTAGTATTTGCCAATCAGATTTGAGACAGCAGATTGTTAATCATGCTGCTGGAGATGAATTGTATGAGCTGGTAAAAGACAAATTACAGTAGCGAAGTCTTGAGAAGAGGTATGAGGGATATAAATTGGAAGAAGATGGACTTCTTACTTATAAAGGTAGAATTTATATTCCAAATGTAGCAGATTTGATGAGAGTTGTTATGGATGAAATCCATCAAACTCCATATTCTGGTCACCCAAGATACCAGAAGACGATTGCTACCGCCAGGAAACAGTACTTTTGGCCAGGAATGAAGAAGGATATGGCTGAATACATTTCCAAGTGCATGAAATGTCAGCAGGTAAAGGTTGAGCATCAAAATCCTGCAGGTTTGTTGCAGCCTTTGCCAGTTCCAGAATGGAAATGGGAAGTTATTTCCATGGATTTTATTATGGGATTTCCAATGACTTGGAGACAGCATGATTCCATCATGGTTGTGGTGGACAAGTTGACAAAGGCAACACATTTTATACCGGTGAAGTCTACGCATAAGACTGATGGCATTGCAAATATATTCATGAAGGAGATTTTCAAATTACATGGATTGCCTAAGGCAATAGTCTCTGACAGAGATGTCAAGTTCACTTCCAATTTTTGGAAGGGGTTGTTTGCAGATTTGGGTACAAGGCTAAACTTCAGCACCGCATACCATCCTCAAACAGATGGGCAGACATAGAGAGTTAATCAGGTGCTTGAATACATGCTTCGCATGTATGTGATGGACAAACCAACCAAGTGGGAAGATTACTTACACTTGGTAGAGTTTGCTTATAACAATGGACAACAGGCATCCTTGGGGATGAGTCCATATGAAGCTTTGTATGGAAGAAGGTGTAGGACACCAGTGACTTGGGATAATCCCGTGAACAGAGTTGTGCTTGGTCATGAATTGATCAAGGAGATGGAGCAGGAGGTTGTAAAGATCAGACAGAATTTGAAAGCAGCACATGACAGATAGAAATGCTATGCAGATAAGCATAGGATGAATAGGGAGTTCAGTGTTGGGGATCATGTTTATCTCAAAGTGAAGGCAAAGAAGAGTTCCTTGAAGCTTGGAATTTGTGCCAAGTTGTCACCAAGATATTGTGGTCCGTTTGAAGTGCTCGAAAGAATAGGGCCAGTTGCATATAGATTTGCATTGCCTGCTAGCACTAGAGCTCATCTTTCATCCAATGTCAAGCTTCCTTTAAAACCGTGCATCTTTCCTCGGTAAAGTCATTAGCAACCATTGATTTTATCTACCATGTATCTACGCTGTTCATTTTCACCACCGCATAACCTATGTTATGTCCTCAAATAAAATATTCAAGTTTGTTTATTTTAGGTGATAGGAAGTCCTTGAAAAATAAATTTCTAAATTTATTTTGGCTCATTTTTTAGAGCTTTAGGTATGTAATAAAGTTTGAAAAACATTCGATTTTGTTTTTTCTTCAAAAAGGTCAAAAATCAGGTTTCAGTGGCTTAGGCGGACATTTCAACTATTCATTAGCCACCGAAAGCCTAGCTTTCGGCAACTTAAATGTAAAATTTGGGGCTATCTTAGCCACCTAAATCGCAGGTTTTTCAAATGATAAATTGCCTTGGGAAAACTAAATTTTCTCATCCACGGAGAGGCTTCTTTACACGCTCAAATAGTTGATTGAAAACTATACATCCTAATATTTCCAATGGTACTTTCATATCTTCATTTAGAGCTCAGGAAGGTAGTCAAAAATCCCCTGCAATATGAGGCATCGTTTTCAGGAATGTGGCGTTTTTACTATGTTGAGTCATCATTTTCAAATGATGATCCTAGGAAACTGGAGGATAATTTTGAGAAATGATCATACAATTTTGTGTCTGACATGTTAAAGAACAATAACCTCTCTCAGCTTTCCTACAGGTGTCACATATTGGGAGAATCAAATCCATCTCTGAGTCGTAAATTTCAGATCTCAGAATTCCCCTGTTTGACACATGTTTTTGAAATACAGATGTTGGGAAAATGAAAATGAATATCAAATAAATGAGAGAGTTTTTTTCTCATAACAAACCAAAGAACAATAACCTCTCTTATTTTTCCTACAGGTGTCACATAATGGGATAATCAAATCCATCTCTGAGCCCTAAATTTCAGATCTCAGAATTCCCCTGTTTGACACATGTTTTTGAAATACATATGTCGGGAAAATGAAAATGAATCTCAAATAACTGAGAGACATTTTTTCTCATAACAAAACAGATAACAATAATCTCTCTCATTTTTCCTACAGGTGTCACATATTGGGAGAATCGAGTCCATCTCTAAGCCCTAAATTTCAGATCTCAGAATTCCCCTGTTTGACACATGTTTTTTAAATACAGATGTCGGGAAAATGAAAATGAATCTCAAATAAATGATAGATTTTTTTGATCATAACAAACCAAAGAACAATAACCTCTCTCAGTTTTCCAAAATATGTTTTTATTTGAGAGATATAGGTCAATCTCTGAGAAGCATATTTACAAAAATTTCTGCATTTTCCAGCCACCTCACAAATTCGGATTTGAGATAGGAAAAAAGGTTATCAGATCCATCTTTTGAGGATATTGAAACTGATTTGTAAAGCTTATTTAAGATAATTGGAGAATCATTGTAGAGGGTTCAACTTTGGAGGCTCTTAGACACTTTTTGTACTCAAGCTTCTGATGTTCTTGTCAATTAATACAAGCTATTTTGTCATTATATGTTTAGATTACATCTTGTTTCTGTTCTATACTTGTACTTGGATATTTTATTCATGATTATTCTTTTTGTCTAACACCAGATAGTTGTCATCCTATCTCTGTGTTGATGAGTTGAATTGCAAGTATCATTTCCTTGTTATGATTAGCCATTCACATGTAAGTGCTTTATGTGTGAATCTGCCAGCATAGTGAGAATTCTTCATTTATTCACCTTTACTACAAACCCTCTGAAAAATGATAGTTAGAATCCTTGTTTATTTGGTTGAGTTTATGCATGTCTTGAGTGAGTGAGGTCTAATTAGTCATCTGAATTGATCCATTGAATGAAATATTAAGATTATAGTTAAGTTAGCAGGCTTCTTCAAGCTACAACCTAGAAGGACTCCTAGAGTGCTAACAACCTACATAATCTCATTTACATCCTTCAAGGTCCTATGATAAGGAATTATTTAGACCTTGTTCCTCCTTTCATTGGCCTACTCCCCTTCCAACCATTTATCCCAAAATGGTGCCAACACATCTTCAAAAGATCTTCAAAATTTAGCACTGGTGCTAACTAGTTGCTAACAGGTAGATCACCCCTCTCTATCATCTCTTGGGTGAGAAATTATCCTTCACTCCAAAGTGGTGGATTGTTTTATGGAGGGCATTGATTCATTGTTTTCTAATTATTGGCTACAAACTAGCATGTAACCTAGGGAATGTTCACAACATACTACTAGATCTAGATCCGATTATTAGATGACAGAGGAGGACCCTCTTCTAAGGGAGATGGTCACTTATCTTAACTCACAACACTACACATTTATGTTTGATATGTTTGAATCCAACTCTAGGCACTTATGGATATCTAGGTGGCTATCAACAAAACACCTTTGTCTATCCGAGGATCATACTATGCTTTTGAACAATTGTATCTACCATCTACTCAACAACTTTGATTTCCTTACTGGATCATGACAATATTGTGTAGACAAAAAATCTTGTTATGGGTGATTATAGAATTAATGGCTACAAAAAGTTATTAGTTGAGGCATTAGAGGTTTAGTATCCATGGTGGTGGAATGGGATTTGGAAACTCTATGCCCCTCTAAAAACTATATTTTTTCCCTGGATTGCCATGCATAAACAAATCTTAACTTGGGATAATGTACAAAAGAGGGGAGCTTACTTACAGAGGAGCCCTTGATGGCTAATATTGGTTGTAACTTTTATCTAACAATAAAACTAACAATCTTTATATATATATATATATAACGATCTTTATATATATATATATATATATATATTATAAATTAGTAAATAAATATGCTTGGTAGAGCTAATTTGAAAACCAAAACCAATTGTAAGTTGATGAATATCTTGTATAGAAACAAAATACCTTATAGTCACAGTAAATAAACTGAAAGTAATATCAATCAAATGTATATGCATGTGGTCCTGTTATGACTCAAGCCTACCACGTGGCAACGATCTAACAGTATGATCCCACGACTCGGTCAGATATGGCCTACAACTTGGAGGCCATCTTTTCCACGTGCCAAGATGGAGTGTTGACCATCACGGTGCCCAAGATTCCCCCACCAAAGCCGAAGAAACCTAATATTATTGAAGTCAAAAGTGAATAAATATGTCGTTGTGCATGTAGAACTTGAAATCTTTGGTGAAATTTGTAGGGTTTTGTTGCTTTTCCACTAGCTAGGTTTTATACAATTTTTTATTCAAGCTGGAGAAATATCCATGTATAATGCAATCCATGCAACCTAGTGGTGCATGATTAAAATTTCAATCAAGGTTCAACATGGCTACAGACTGCTCTCTGGAAAGGATATTTACAATCAAGGCTCATCAAGGCTCATCATGGCTATGGACAAGGATATATTAACTATGGATAATGTAGTATATTTTATGTTGAAGAGGACCATTAGTTTAGTTTTGTGTTGGGTTCCCATCCTACGTCAAAGTGAATGCAAGTTAAAGTAATGGAAAAATAAAAACATCAATCTAATTTCGTCAATGTGAAAATTGCAATTCAAATACAAGCAGGGCCCAAATACATGCAGAACTAATGGTGCAGTTCATGCAAGCAAATTATTGCTTCTTTTACCTATGCCACCAGGAGTAGGCAAAAGCTTGTTAAAAATTAAGGTTGCATTTAACTATTTAATGTTTCATAAAAAAAAATTTGAATCATATCAACCTCCAATATAAAAGATCCTCATAACGGTGTTCATTTAGCACCTCGATTTCGATATATTTTCCTACTATTCGCAACTTTTATTTAATACATTAGATAAATATATTATAGATAAATTGTTTGCAGATTGTTTGTGAAATATTAAATAGTAAATCAAACAAGTGTAAGATAAAACATGTATTCATTTAGTATTAAAATTCCTAAAACCTGTGGCAAATGCATTCAATATATAATAAAAACATGCAATCAAAGGAAAGATGATCAATCTAGCATAAAACATAATCAAACTCAATGCACAAAGAGAACCCATCAATGCAATATGAGTTAAGAGCTCAAACCTCACTTCTATTAGAAGACCGTCTTTCTTGAGCTTTTCCCTATGCAATAATGTTTTAGAGAAAAATAGATAACTCTCAAAAACCATCATATTCATATTGATTTGTAAACTAATTTAAATATTAAAATTGGCAATACATCACAACATATTTTTGTATTGTTTAGTGTCCTAAGTGAAATAAAAAACAATGAGATTAAACTCTATTGTGCTCTGCAATATAAAATTTAACAATAGTTCTTATCCATGGAACATAAAAACGTTGCAATAGGACGAACATGTCACTCAAATGGGATCTTAGATAGACTTTCATCAGCGACCTCATGCATGCAGCACACGAGCTTGGACGCAGGCGAGTTGACCGTTCCGAGGCGTTTGTTCGTTGCAGGGACCCTAGGCAAATGAAGGCAGGGCGATCTGGTCATGCACTGATCTCAGTTGGCACTGATGGAGTCCGGGGTGGGTAGGGATCTGCTCCCTGAGCGCTTGAAGGCTTTCAACCGGATAATCACCTCTCAGAGTCACAGATCCGGCAAAGGAGAACCCCCAAAATTCGTCAAAAGAATCGAAGATGTCCTAGAAGTGGCCCTCCCTCTGGAAGAAACAATCTGGGTCGCCCTCTCCCTTGCTAACAAGGCCCTGATCGGTCAATTCATGGGGCTTTGGCCCTCGCCAAAGACCACTGACAGCTGGATCCAAAGAAACTGGAGGCCCCTGATCTCTAAAAATGTGGCCTCTTACTCCGTCGGGAGGGGTTACTTCCTCTTCGATTTTGAATCCACGGAAGACAAAGAGCTAATCTTCAGGAATGGGCCATACTTCATGGGCCCGCAAGGACTCTATCTCAATGGATGGACTTCAGACTTCGATCCTGAGGTGGACATCCCCAAAGTTGTTCCGGTCTGGGTCAAACTCCCCAATCTCCCAATGCACTGCTGGAATCCCAAATCTCTTCAAGCTATTGGGAATGCCCTGGGGAAATACATCGACATGGCCAGCCCCAAGGATCAATACGCCTCACCCGAATATGTGTTGAGGTTGACCTTGAAGCTGGACTGCTAGAAGTTATCAAATTAACAGTCGGGAACTGGGCACATTTCCAGAAGCTGGACTATGAACAGCTTCCCTTCAAATGCAGAGGTTGTCACGAATACGGGAATTTCATCCGTAACTTCCCTAAGAAACCAGAGAACCAACAAAATAAGACAGAGGGATGGCATAAGGTAAACATGAGAAACTCTAGAAACCCCTCTGACGAGGTGCCAAAGAAAGGTGTGGGAAATAGAGAAACAAGTGGAGCCTCCATTGAACGAACTCAAGATCAAACCAACCTCGCCACCGCTAACAAAGTAAGGGAAGAATCTAATTAAGTAGAAGAGAAATCAAGCAACGGGGACAGGAAGGAGTCCGAAGAAGCCATCTCAGACCCTAAAAGGAAAGATCAAGACGAAGGCACTGTCATGGCAAAAGAAGGAGAAATCACAGATCAATCGGAGGAAGAACCAGAATCAGCAGAAGAAGAGGAGGAAGGGGAAATAGAAATTTCCACCCCCAGACTAACCAAAACCAAAGGCAGAAAATCTAAGAAAGAGGAAAGGGAACAAGCCACCTACAAGGATAAACCACAAGGGTCCCAGTAAACCTGGAAAAGTTGCTGAAAAATACCAAGAATACTCTCCATCAAGGGCATTCCCAGAAAGGGATGCCTTTGACCTCCAAAAGTAAGTAACGAAGGTCCTCTCCTGGAACTGTGGAGGTCTCGGAAGCAAAACCAAGGGAGAAGCAATGTCAGACCTAATATCCTTGCACCATTCGGACATCTTCCTGATCCAGGAGACCAAAATGGAGGAAGACGTCTTTCTCCAAACTAGCACCAATTTCTGGAAGAAAAGAGGCAAAGCTGCCACCAGCTCAAGGGGAGCATTCGACGGCATAGGCACCTTGTGGGACGACACAAAGTATGAGGCCGTTGACATCAAGTACAACACCTCCTATATCCTCACCCAATTGAGGCATAAAGAATCAAACATCCAGGTAAGAATTTACAATATTTACGCCCCTGACTCATATGCGGAAAAAAAATATGCTGGACCCTCCTTCATGAAGAAAGGAGCAATTTGCAGGGAAATGTTGTTCTAACTGGGGAATTAAATGTCATCCTCAACCAAGAAGAAAAAAGAGGAGGCTCCTTAGTCAGAGATCCCATTAGAGAAATGGTAGATGACATCATTCTGGAACAGAACCTCATGGATGTGAAGCCCTCATCGGGAAAATATACCTGGAACAACAAAAGGACTGGGCCCGGGCACATTGCTGCCAGACTCGACCGTTTCCTTATCCAGGACACTTTCCTCCTGCTAGGTCTGAAGTTGTCCTCAAAGATCCTACCATTTGGAGGATCGGACCACAAACCAATTCTTCTCGAGCTGGAGAATGACAAGAACTTGGGGCCAATTCCGTTCAGATTCAGTTCACAGTGGGCCAAAAACTCTGATTTTCTTAAGATTGTTACAGAGACTTGGTCCCTTCCGGTCACTGGGTCTCCCTTCTACATCTGGGAGGAGAAATTAAGAAGAGTAAAAAAGAATCTAAAGTCTTGGGCCAAATCGACTCCCCCACCCGGCCTAGCCAAAACCCACGCAGCCACTGCACTGGCAACCCAACAGTCCAAAATGGAGGTTGGAAACGTGGATGTTGAGGATATCCGTTTAGAGATCAAATTGCAAGCTGACCTTCATGAGGCATGCAGGCAGGAGTCGGATTGATGGAAGATAAAATCAAGGAGAAAATGGTTGAGGGTCGGCGACAGAAACACCAGCTACTTCCATAAACTGGATGAGGTGAGAAAAAATTACAATCGTGTGATTGAAATCCAGACCACTGACAGGCTCATCACCAACTACGAAGATATTAAAACAGAAGTGTCGAAGCACTTCCACGACCTGTTCACGGCCCAGCCAACTCCTGAAGATGCTGAGATACTGAACCTCGTCCCTAGAGCCGTGAAGAATAAAGATAATGACAACCTGACCAAGAAATTCACTATGGAGGAAATAAAAAAAGCAGTCGATGGCATGGAAGAGGATAGTGCCCCAGGGCCTGACGGTTTCAACACCACTTTCATTAAAATATGTTGGGAGATTGTCAAAAAGGATTTATTCAAAATGATCTACAAGTCTCAGAGAAATACTAAAATAGGAGGAAGTACTAATTCAGCATTCCTGGCCCTCATCCCTAAAGAGAGGAAGGCAAAGTCATTCGACAGGTTCAGGCCAATCTCCTTGTGCAACATTGGCTGTAAAATAATCACTAAGATCATGGCGAGCAGACTAAAAAATATCCTTCCTTACTTAGTCCCGGAGAACCAAGGTGGCTTTGTCAAAGGAAGAAAGATCGGGGACAATGTCATCCTAGTCCAAGAGGCTATCCATTCTATCCTGAAGAACGGAGACAAAGGAATGGTGGTGAAGCTCGATTTAGCAAATGCCTTCGACAGAGTCAACCATTCCTTCCTTTTTCAGGTAATGAGGAGATTTGGATTTGCATCATACTTTATCACCTGGGTCAAGGCCTGCATTAGCACCCCCTGGATAGCCCCGTTAGTCAATGGAAGAGCTGGGCCCTTCTTCCAAGCCACGAGAGGTATGAGGCAAGGATGCCCGCTCTCCCCCCTGATTTATGCCATCCAGGATTCTATTCTAAGTTTCTAGTTGGAAGCTTCCAGGCATGATCAGGATCTCCCTGGTATCAGGATGGCTAGAGGCTCCAAAGACATTAATCATGCGCAATTCGTGGATGATACTCTCCTGCTTGGAGGAGCCAGCCAGATAATTTCCCGCCGGTTCAAGAATGAAATCAATCGCTACTGCCTAGCCTCTGGTAGCAAACTCAATTTAAGGAAGAGCCAAATCTATGGCTGGAATATAAATCCCAGGGACATGCTAGATATCTCTCAGGTTCTCAATATGGATGGAGCTGTCTCCTGGGAGTCATTCACCTACCTAGGGGTCCCTATTTTCAAAACCAAGTCCAAGAGCTCTGCCTGGTCTCCTATAGTGGACAAAATCAAAAGGAAAATCATTGGCTAGGGCACTGCCTGGATAAATCTGGCAGGGAAGGTAATCCTCATAAAATCAATCCTGAATAGCTATCTGATTTATCAATGTTCATCGCTCCTTGCTCCGGTTAAAATTATTACTCAAATTGAAGGATTGATAAGATCCTTTCTATGGAAAAGGGGGGATAATGGAGGTAAAATAATTGCCCTGGTAAATTGGGAAACTGTCAAACTCCCAAGAGCTGAAGGAGGCCTCCACATCAGATATTTAAGAATCCAGAACTTAGCTACGGGATCCAAGCTGCTCTAGGGCATGCTTGACTCCAACCAGACCTAGTGCAGCCGAGTATTGAGAGGTAAGTACTTTCCTGGGCAGCGCCTTAGATGCCTCGATGGGGACCGAGCTACAAGAAAAGGATCCCCGGTCTACAAACTCTGTATCAAAGCGTTGCCTCTCTTCAGAAAAGAGCTGCACTGGGTCCCGGGAAATGGGAAACTTGTCAGACTTTGGCAAGACGTGATCTTCAGCAAAGAGCCCCCAAATCTTCCTCGTCTCCAACGCTGGATGGAATCGCATGGGATTCATACAGTATGGGATATCTCAACGTGGAATAATGAAATCCCCAATCGTTGGGTTGGATGGATTCTACCAAAGTGCCCTGTCGACTTAGAGGGTGAAAAAAACTAGCTGTTAATCCATCTGGCTGGGATAGCCCCTTTATCCAAGCTCAAAAAAGACAGTCGTGGTTGGGGTCCCAACAATTACACTTCATCCGAAGGATACAGATGATATGCTGCCAAAATCAATGTGCCAGTCAATCCTAAAATATGGAATCAGCAGTGGAGTACCAGCACGCTGCCAAAGATCGATCTATTCACCTGGACGCTGCTGCATGAGAGAATTCTCACGGGGGAGAATCTGATCAAGAAGGGGTTTGCTGGGCCCTATCGCTGCCCTCTTTTTGCTGATGCCGCAGAGAATATCAATCACCTATTTTTAAAATGATCATATGCCACCTCAGTTTGGACCGAAGTGTTAAACCGCCGGGGAGACAGAATTCAAATTCCGGATAGAATCCATAATTTCATTCTCAGCTGGGACAGTCTATACCAGGGAGAGCTCACTAACAAAAAAGGTCTGAAGGCCTATTGGATGAATCTTCCCAAAACTATTTGCTGGTGTCTCTGGAACGAAAGAAACCACATAATATTTCAGGATATAAACCAGCCAGCTTGGAAGATTGCAATAAAAATCAATGCTTTGTTCAAGGAGGTAGTTAGCATCTCCAAGATCCCAGACAATAAAGATAATTTGACCGATAAAGAAAGAACCTGGCTCCAAAGCCTCAACATCAAGGGTGTAAATTATTTGGCTAATATTAAGCTGAAGGACTGGGAGATCAGAATGGACAAGACACAATTTGAGAACTAGTTAAGAGAAAGAAAGATTTTTAAACTTTTCTTCGATGGGGCTTCCAAAGGGAACCCGAGAAGAGCAAGAGGAGGAGGAGTTATAATGGATCCTAGAGGGAAAATAGTGGCTGAATACTCCCGAAATATCGGATATGAATCCAATAATATGGTCGAGGCTTATGGACTCTGGCAAGGCCTCATTCAGCTAAAGGAAAAGGGAGTGGGTGAAGCTATTGTATTTGGTGACTCCAGATTAATAATTCAGGCCCTGAATGAGGGTAACATGAGTAAGAATGATCGATTAGCAAGATTGATAAAGAGAATAAGAATCTTGATCAAACCGTTCAGGAAGATTAATATTTTCCATGTTCTCCGGAATCTCAATGTATTGGCAGATGTGGCAGCCAACAATTCTATGGTTGTTGGCCTTCATGAACTTGTTATTAATAAGGTAGTCAGTTTTGATATTCCTCCTTAGTCCCGCTGTCGGCTTTCTAACTATTAGAAGCTGGGATTATGGACACCTGTTGTAATGATTTTCCCTTTTCAGCACTTATTCGCTGAGTCCAGCAATATAACATAACCATTTTTGTTTAAAAAAAAAACGTTGCAATAGGTATGGAACCCCTTTCTCCCCTTGCAGTGAGAGTTATAACCTACTCTTACCCATTAGGATCAAGGTTTTGGATAAACCTTCCTTTCAATTAAATTTTTGAATCCTACATAATCTTCTTGGATTCTTGGAAATATATACAAGGATAGGTCCATATGTGAGTAACAGAGAACGACATGGCCTCCACCTGGTATTGCGATGGACACTTGCCAAAGACCAACTTTGTCAGTTCATGGATTTTTCACATGACCTCATTTGCAATGTACAACACACCTTTTGAAATATTTCAACAAGATCTACAATGTAAAGACTTGACCTGGAGGGCACTTGCAAAGTACAACCATCCTTCAAGCAAGACACTATATTTCTCCATAAAAGGACCCAAGGGTTTGGGTCAACCCATGCTCACCAATGTTGTTGACAATTTTCCTAGTTTTGTGACGACAAGTGTCTAGATCTAATTACCCTAGGTTAGATACTAGTCTATGCCAACAAGTTTACTAGAGATGCATTAAGTTTGGGTTTCCCTGTGAGATTTATTCCTTACGATAAAAGAAAAAAATAGTCTTCTTTAGTTGTGTTATACTACATTTCATCTATTAAATTATGATAGGGAAATAGGGCACAGTGGGTTTGAACCACCATCCTTCTGCTTGTAAGGAAAATGCTCTTCCATTGAGCTAGAACCCTTTAGATAAATAAATCAGGAAGAGATGCAAGTAGGCTTCCATTTCTTTTGTAAATTTCAATTGTTTATTCTTCATAGCTATAAAAATGTTGCACTCAAATCACTTTTTTAATTTCACTTTGTATCTCAAAATTTACTTTAGAAAAAACATAGAGGGCAACATTAATTCTAATTTGCATGTAACAAATACGAGACAAATATCAAGAAGAAACAATCCATTTGAACTTTAGTGGTTAGCATACCTATTGCTTGCATAAAAACCAATCATTTTTGTGTATTCATTATAGGGTACATATGCAATTCAATACATGTAATCAATTGAAAATGCCAAAATATAAGGATAGAAACAAATTTATTTTTTAATAAACTGGATACACCCTCTACCCTATGCGCCCCCATGCACTTTGGTTTCAAAAAGGGCATCCCCATTATGGCACCCACACCCACAATCTCTGGCTACCTTGCCTTCTCTCCACTTTTCTAAAACAAGCTTGTGTTTATCATGGTAGGATAGCTCCCCCAATCATGCAAATAATAATTTGTTTTGGTTTACCATCTTTTTACGAGTTGTAAGGGAAATGCATCCACGTATTTTCCTGAATTAAGTGTTGTGAAAGGTGCATGTACATAAGTCAAGAAACCACCTATGACTCAAGTATTAAAGGACCTATGACTCAAGTATTAAAGGAAAACTCCCCCAATCATGCAAATAATTAGTTTGTTCCCTTTATCAACTTTCTACAAGCTGCAAGTGAAAGGCACCCACCTAGTTACTGAGTTTAGTGTTATCAAAGGTGCATGAACATAAGTAAACAAACTACTCATGCCTTGTATTTTTCAAGTTCAAATTTTCTTTTCAAAGTTTCAAAATAAAATAAAATCCATGCATTTAATGGAAGAAACTTGCTTTCAATCAAACTTATAAATTATATGTGACAATACACTATTTTAAAAGTTTAAACCATAATAAATTTATATAAAAAATACATATTAAGGGAACAAATAACCATTGATGTCAGAGGCAACATTGTGCACCTCTTCACGAAGCGAAAAAGTTCTTATGAATTGATGCACATGTAAAACTAGATTTTAATATCGATCCATCTCTAGTAACTACAATATATCCATCCCATGGTCCCTACTACGATTCCTCTAATAGTAACTGGAAAATGCAAGATGCATAATATAACAAGCAAAATGTGAACAAAGAATTGAACATAAATTATCTTCCATGTCAAGCATTTGTAAAACCACAGAATTTAAAACGAGGCCACCAACCAAACCCTTAACAACAAGTTAGTATTCTTTCAAATCTCCTTGCAAATCCATCTAAAAATCCTTTCCTCTTATTATTTCACCTAGTCATGAGGATCTCATGGCAAATTAAAAATAACAAAACAAATACCCATTAAGGTTCACGACAAACAGGTTGAAGAACGTCTGATAAGATACACTATAAATTTCATCATAGTAGACCTTCAAAACCCCTATGACTTGCAAGGAAGGCTGGCAACCACCCAAACCCAGAACATTAAATCAATATGGCTCAAAGTTCCCAGAAAACCCATGAAGTACTAGATTATTTTGGTTTATTTACTGTAATCATGAGTATCTCATAATAATGCTTAAAAAGTGAATGATATATCAAATTAAAATAATCATTTAGCACTAAGAATTCCCATGCCTATCTCATCACCTTACATAGACATTATCCATTTTACTACAAAAGGGTTGTGCAATCTCGTACCCTCAACTTACAATCTTTAAATAAACTAACAACACAACCACCTTGACTACCTAGGGGAATTATATAGCCTGTCAAAGTGAACCTGATTTCCTTATGGCCCTAGACAATTAATCAGAATGGATAAGAGTGCTTAGAAATCCCACAAAGTACTAGATTATTTTGGTTCATTTACTGTAATCACAAGTATCTCACAATAATGCTAAAAAGGTGAAGCAGATAGCAAACTAAAATACTCCTTTCACACTAGGAACTCCCATGCCTATCATCAACTTACAAAGATACTATCTCCTTTACTAGAAAAGGGATGTATAACCTCATACTATCAACTTACAAGCCTTAGGATGATTGACTACACAAACCACCTCTGACTATATGAGTGTTATTATTGTTTACCAAAATGAGCCCAAATTCCTAATAGGCATATGTTCTAAAGTAATAAATAGAGTGTCAATCCAATATTTGTAAACCATAAAGAATTCAAAAATTATATACATATGTTACCATAATGCTACCGTCCTAAAAATGCACGTCTTATTTTCTGTTTTCCATGGAGTTTCTTCTCTCACCAAGTGCAACAGAAGATCTTTCAAGTGCAGTAGCAACTATAGGTTGCAGGGAGATTTGGAGGACATTAGTCTCCCCAAGAACCATTTATCATCACAGTGGAAGAACAAAGGTGTAGATAAGTTAGGATAATTTACCAACGTTGAAAAAATGACCACATAAGTATGTTGATGAAACTGTTGAATACAATGGTGTCATTATAAAGCAAGAGAACCAAAATGTCTCTTATAAAGATCCAAATACAAAAAGTAAAGTGTAGTGTGAGATCTATGTCAAAGCATGAAAAACCATCAACCCCAAGTACAGTTATCTATGCGAGAAGGGAGATGTACAAAAAAATGGATGGAGGACATGGAAACAATGAGATATCATGGTCCACTAGATCCATCAGTCCTAACATCAAATTCCTAATGAAGAAAAATCAAGATAGAATGACGTCTAGAGAGCGAATTGGTGGAAGATCCAAACTGCCCAATGTGATGTTGTATGGAGCAGATAACCCGTCATTGAGGCCGAGGTGATCTTGTATGTTTACTAATGAGGGTTCCTATCTAGCAACACCGTTGAAATCTATGGATATGGGGTATGGTCCCTCAAGTCCATGTTGTTGTGAAGTTATATTTCACACTGATATCAGTCTATCTCTCGATGCCCCTAGCTTATGGAATAACTATAAAGAATGAAGTAACCATCTAGGTGAAATAGGAGGAGGTTGGGTAATATTGGTAGGAAGCCTGAGGGCCTTCAACATGTACAAGGCTAGGTATATCTAGTTGAGGAATCTAAAGAAGTTTAAGAGAGACTATGGGTTCCCTTCAATGGAACATTACACATATATCATAGTAGATAGGACATCGAAATATGAAGTGTCCCTCTATCCCAACCTCATGAAAATAACATAAGTTGGAAACTCCTATCAAGCCATACAATCTGGTAATCATTTTCAACCAAAAGTCTACAAGAACCACTCAGAACTAGCTCATGGGAATACGAAGAGAGTGTGCCCAATAAGGATATGTGTATTGCAGTGGGAATCAAAACTCACAATAAAGAAGAATATAGGATCAATTAGGTTGATGAACGTCTTCATGGTTGGGCTCATTCTGAAAAGAAAAAAACTTTTTAGATCTATGATTGATGTAGCAGTATCTTCCTAGAGGGCACACTCCCATAGGACCGACGAACCCGTAGACTAGTCAATCATGTTGTCCTTTTCTTTCAGTGTTGATTCTATCTTAGCACTTGTCCTCTTGTTTCAATGCTGGTTCTATTCGTATGCATGTTTCCTCCCTTCTATTCAGGAAGGCATGTGCGCATGTGTTTGCCTCTCTTTCTAAGGGAAAACAATACATCACATGCTATCCAACATTAAATGCGACGGTCGTCGCATTGTGCACCGTTCGATCTCAACCAAATTGACATCCAACGGTGCACAGTGCGATGGCCGTCGCATTTAATGCCGAATAGCATGTAATGTATTTTTCGCCTTTTTTCTAAGACAGTGTTTTCCCTACGTTATTTCCTCACCTCACCGCTTCGTAATCAACTGAATAACAACTACCATATGAGCCAAGAGAGAGTTGTTTTCAAGCTTATCCCTCTATAGAGAGATTTTCACTGAATTCAGATTGTTTTATCATTTCGAGTGATACTTGTGTTGTGTTAACCAGAGATCACTAAATTTAATCCATTGATGCAACTAAAAAATGATTCAAATTTTTAAAACAGGTGTTTCGAATGACCAATTTATGATAATACAGGTTGTTTTTTATTTGTGTTTAAAAAAAAAATCCATTTAATTTCAACTTTTTAATTATTTAAACTATAATAATTAATCTTGTAAATTTGTTCCTGGTAAGTAATAATTTTTGTTTTATTGATGCCAATGTTTGAAGTATTTTTGAGGTTAAACGAGTCGATTGGGCTCTGATAATGGACGAACAAAAACCATGCAAGCACTCTCCTCTTCTTGCATGTCTGATGCCCTCAGTTTTTCTACCTCAACACTATGGGCTTTGTCATTGATAGCGGTTCTGCTTTTGGCAGATCCATGGCTCAGATTGAGGGGGGTGAGGAGGCACCTCCCACCCCTAATGGACTCAACAACAAAAACAACACATCGGAGTCAAAAAGAAAAAAATAATGAAGCTACAGATGATAGTCTGTCATTGAACAAGATGGAGACAGAAGGACTACAGACTCCACCGGAAAGGCTCAATCCAGACAAGTACAAAAATGCGAGCACATGCATAGCCTAGACAGTAGATCGGTCGTGTATAAAACTGCCTCCACTGAGAATCAATGCCCAAATCCAATTTATGAAAAACCATGCCCCGATCTGTAAATTCATTAGGATTTGACCAGCTGAGAAGGCGGTTGTGGGTTTCAGCTAAATGGAAGCCAAAATCCCACTTTGACCTCCAGCTTGGGTACAAAGATATTTTTATTGTCATATTTTCAAGGATTGAAGACACAAATAGAGTCATTGACGAAGGCCCATATTTCTTCAACTCTATAGGCTTATACATTCGCAATTGTTTCGAAAGGTTTAACACTGCCACAAAAGACTGCAAGTGGGATTGAGTGTGGATTTGTCTCTATTCCCTGCCATGTGACTATTGGGACAAGGAAACTCTTCAGGATATAGGTAATTCCCTTGAAGACTTTTTCAAAATTGTTGATCAAACCAAAACCAACAAATACACATCATACGCAAGAATTTGCATCTACATGCACATAGCATGCACATAGCAAGGGCACTGTCAGACTCAGTTCGTCTGGCCCATGAAAATTCAGAGTGGATTACGAGCATGTTCCTCGTTGCTGTTGAAAATGTCATGAACATGGGCACGTCTACAGAGACTGCCCTCAAAACAAGCTTGTGCTATATCCTATGAAAACGCAAACGACACATAAGGAGGGTTTAAAAAAAGTAACAACTAGGAGACGCCCAAATCGCAAGAACCCTACCATCATCAAGACAACAAATCCCCCAACAAGCAACAACTTTGATGTTCTAGTCGATCAACCAATTGACATAGAAATCCCAAGCATAGAGGACCAACCAACATCCCAAAGGAAACACCAAGAACTAAAACTAGACCAAAATCAAGATCCATAAGATCCCTCTTCTTTTGGAGCCCTAGTCTCTCTAGATGCTCCACCAGACACCTCAAATCCAAACCTAGATTCAGTGATGGATGTGTGACCTAGATCAACGAGATCTAGATCTCCTTGGATTGGACTAAGCATGTCGTCACCACACCTTTCACACTATCCCCCCAAACAGATCCAATTGCTCAAAGATGCCCTATCCAAAGCCTGAGAAAGATCCAAATTAGGCATTGAAAACATCTGACAAAAAGATCCAAAAAAAACTCAAAGGGATCTCAAGAAAAGAGGCATAAAAACATATCTGCAACACCTCAATACTCTAGGTACCAAACTAGTTGAATCAGTCATGGAAATATGCCCGGATAACAGAGTTCTTCCCTACCAATACTCCCAATTCCTAATGAAAATAATCTCATGGAATGTAAGAGGCAATAATGGCCTCACTAAACACAAAATGATTTGTAGAAAGATTCTCTTTGAAAATGCCTCAATCATCCTAATCCAAGAAACAAAGTGCAACAACAATAACCTAGAGACTCTCATAGCGCATCTTTGGAAAGGTAGTAAGGCAACAACAATGGATGCAAACGATGCTTCAGAAGGCATGGCACTCATCTGGAACCCTCATGAGATAATCCTAAATGATTTCATGGCTACTATAATTCCACTTTGGTCGTTTTTCATCTTTCAGGTACTAGCATTTATGGCCCTATCTCAAATGTTTATGGGCCTCAATCTCCGAAGCACAAAATCAAAATGTTAGATCATTTAGAATGGTACAGGAACTTGCTCGACAACCTTGGATCCTTCTTGGTGACTTCAACCTGGTCACCACTCTCCAAGAGAAGAAGGGGGGTGTAGATATTTAATTTAGGAGGGCATCAAATTCAAAGAATTTATAAAAAACAATAAGCTTGTAGACGTCAAAACAACCAATGGCATCTTCACTTGGAACAATCGGTGTGGAGGTACATCTTATAAGACAAAACTACCCTGGATCAAGAAATGGAGTTTCTCCAACAACAAATGAATATGGAGGGTCGCACAGATGAGCGAAGCAAGAAAGAAGCAGAGATCCAATCTCAAATTGATGAACATTGTCAACAGAAGGAGATGTTATGGAGGCAGAAATCCAGAATCACCTGGCTAAAAGATGTAGAACACAACACCACATTTTTCCACTGCTCCACCATCCAGCATAGAATGCGCAACAGAATCAACACCCTCAATAAATCGAATGCCACGAGAGTGGAAACGCATAAGGAGATTGAGCATCAACTTGTTACCTTCTATAAAGATCTTTTGTCTTAAGATACTCCTTATAGAGGTGTTTCCATAAATCAAGTTGTCGATCACATCCCTTCACTCATAATAGACAAGTACAATGAAACCCTGATGCGACCAATTACTCTTCTGGAGGTTGAAGTTGTTGTCAACCAAATGGTTTAAGACAAAGCACCAATCCCAGATGGATTCACCATCAAATTGTTTCATCATTTTTAAGACCTTCTAAAGGAGAAGATATGGGAAATCATGCAGGAATAACAAAACAAACAGTGGGTACTACTGGCTCTAAACGCTACATTCCTCACTCATTCCAAAGAAGGAGAATGTAGCTTCCCCAAGTAAGTACAGACCCATATCTCTCTACAATGTTATCTACAAAATCATATCAAAAGTCATTGAAAATCACCTCAAGCCTATCCTTCCCATTTTCATCTCCCCTAAGCAAATTAGTTATGTAGAAGGTAGAAAATTTTTGGATGGCATCATTCTTGCTCATGAATTCATACACTCCTCAAAATCCACTAAAAAAATCCAGCATGCCCCTCAAGCTTGACCTCTCCAAAGCCTTTGAAAAGTTAAGTTGGGATTACATTGAACGAGTCCTTTTAGCCTTTGGCTTTGACCCTTCTTGGACTAAGTCGATTTTGTCCTTGATATCCACTGCTTTCTTTTCTATCTTGGCCAACGGCTCTTCATCTGCCACTTTTCCCCCTTTAGAGGCATTCTCCAGGGTGACCCCCTCTCTCCCTTCCTCTTCCTTCTCATGGTAGAAGTCCTATGACACGTTCTCAAATTAACCTACTCATCGGGCACCATAAAAGCTCATGTCCTACTTGATAGTCCCCTCTGACTCACCAGCATTTTTTCAATGACAATCTCTTAATGGCTCATCCTTATGTGCAAGAATCTCATGCTCTTCATCCCATCTTAAAAACATTTTATGAGGCCTAAGAACTACAATCAATTTAGACAAATCTCGTATCTACTTTTTTAACACGCCTACCATTACTCAAAGAAACATTTCCAGGATTCTCGGCTTCTCCATTTCTTCCCTTCCCACCAAGTATATAAGAGCCCCCCTAACAGAGTCTGCCATTAAACACTCCTCATGGAGAGAGCTCCTTGATAAGCTGGATCAAAATTTGACTTCATGGACTTTTCGATTGCTCAAACTTGCAGGGCACCTTGTTCTTATCAAAGTTGTTTTACAATCCATGCCCCTCTACCTTCTCTATATTTGTGTTGCACTTAAATTGGTCCTAAAATATATTAGAACAATCCAATGCACCTTCCTCTATGAAGGCGACAAAAACCATTTCAAATGGCCTCTTGTTAAATTGGACAAAGTCTGCTCACCGAAGTCAACAGGAGGCCTGGTTCTTCGTGATCCGGACCATAGAAGTGCAAGGTGTGGTTGCTCAGGCCATTCTAGCCGCAGGGGCTCAACAGAAAATGGTTATGTCAGCTCAATCCCAAAGCACTTGAGAGACATGCTTGACGATTGGGAAGAAGAAATGGTGGTTCAACAATTGGCTGGTCAGAGGGCTCAAACTCGCCAAAAACATTATTGGTCTATCAAGAACATGCTCGCCCCGGTTTTTTTGCATTCTCCATGGATTCTGCAAAAGATTAATTCATCTACCTCCCCTTCTTTTTCACTTCACACCTCTTCCTCATCAACCCCTTCTCAGGATCCTAAGTCGCCTAAGCAACATGACCTATAGCAAGACAAGGAGCCCTTGATTGTTCAAGACAAGGTGGAAATTGAGACCACAAACGACCATAAACATAAGCATGCGGAAAACAAAAGCTTGGATGACCCCTCTTCATTCTAGAAGACGATGGCATTTCCCATCAAGGAATGCAAATACATCTCTTCCAATTCAAGAGCATATTGTTGCACTATCCAATCCTCGAGGAGAAGCCTTAAGATGCAGTCTCCATCCGCAATCTTTGCTAGAATTTTGTTTATAGTAGCAGTTAAGCAGTAATTTCTCATGTGTCATTTTGAAATCTATATGCCTGGTGCCCGCTCAGGGATGGACTTTTATATGCAGTTTTTTAGAACCTAATTTCCCTTGCATGGGCAACTTAGTGTTTATATCAATCTAATGTTTTGGTTTTGTGTGGGGCCTCTAAGGCCTCCACTACACTTTAAAACTCTCTTGCCTATAATTTTATTTGTACAGTAATAAAATTTTACTCTAAAACTTACAAAAAAAAATCTTATAAATTTGTTCATTATTTTACTCTCTTAATTTAAATGATTAATTTTATAAACTCATTCAATAATCTTATGAGGCTGCATTCTAAATCTAGGTTGTTTTGATGTAGTTCCTTCTACACTAATCTCATTTCTCCTCCCTAATGAGGTAACAAGAATGATCGAAGTAAATTTAATTAATAATTTGATAAACTCATTTCTTAAATTAATTTTTAATCAAAATAAATAAAATAAAATAAAAGATAAATATTTTAATTATTGAAGTAAATTTATAATCCTATATTAAATTTGAATATGATAAAACTTAAACGGCCCTTCTTATTCATATATATTATATTAATGATACATAAGAAATATTTTATGAAATGAGCCAATTGAATTAGGAATATTTTGTGAATGATGTAATTGAATTGATAATTGATGTTAATGTTTTTAAATTTTAAATGAATTTTTTAAATTTTAAAAATGTTAATTTATTTATTTTATAAATGATTTTTATAATAATATTTAATTTATTTATAATTGATATGTTGAAATTAGATAAAAGGTGAAATTGTATTAATGCTAGTATCTCGTTTCAGGGATGCTAACTTTCTTGAATAAACTATTAATGTTGGAACAACCTTTTGGTTCTAGAATATTAACTAAGACATTGCTTTTAAATAAGCACAAGTATTGGTAAGTTTTTTCCACCTTTGGGTAAAAACTTTAAAAGAGCACACTACTTTTAAATAAGCACAAGTATTGGTAAGTTTTTTCCACCTTTGGGAAAAAACTTGAAGAGGGCATTCTCATTCACAAACTATTGAAATTGAGTGAGAGGTTAGATTTTGTCTTTGGTTTCATGTATGAGATAAAGGCTAACATTCGAGGTAACCTTAATGATTATAAAAGGGATGATGGTTAGGTAACCTTAATGACGTAAAAGGAATGATGGCTTTCTTGCAAACATTGTCTAGGTTGAAAGCACATTTTTGAGATTATATCAACAATAACCCTGAGTTTTATATGCTATTATATCAACAATAACCCCAAGTATTTATAACCTTTTTCCTTGCTTTGGAAAAAACTTAACAAAGAAGGCATTCCCATCTAGCCTTTCTTCTATTGCATTTCTATCTCATGGCTTAGAATTATTATTCCCTCACATTTGAATTAGTTGACTACCAACACCTTAATGATGATCACAAGGGATGATGGCTAGGCAACCTTAATGATGATCACAAGCGATGATAGCTTTCTTGCAGTCACTGTCTAGGTTGAAAACACTTTTCTGAGATTATATCAACAATAACCCCAATTTTTATAAGCTATTATATCAATAATAACCTCGAGTATTTATTAGCTTTTTCTTGCTTTGGAAAAATCTTAATGAAGAACACATTCCCATCCAACCTTGCTTGTAACCCCTTTCTATCTCATGGATTAATATTAGTATTCCCTCACATTTGAACTAGTTGACTACTAACACATCATCCACAACCACACTTCTTATGTCCCATCGAGATTTCAAGAATAAAGTAGTCAATATTCAAAGTTAAATTGGTTGTCTAACCAAAGATACTTATTTAAAGAAGCCTCCATTTGAATAAGTGTTACACTTATGATTCCTTTATATGTCACTTGTATATCGAAAGTACTTACACTCCATAAAAAAGAACAACATGTGCTTAAAACATGGTTAGAGAGTGAGCTTCATGCGCTAAATCCAAACTTATTATAGAAAATATATTTTGCATGTTAAACTTTCATTTAAAAGTTGTTATTGTAATAATGTTTATAAATCAATTAATAAAAAATAAGTATAACAAAATTGATTAGGATTAGGTATTTAGGCTTTAGTATCAATCATATTTCCAAATTTCCATCATTCTCTACTTTAATAACAAAAAAATATTAATTAAATACTAAAGAAATTATGCCAATATTCCAACTTGACATCTCAACTATATTTTATAATAACAGTTGGAAATGCCGTTCAAACTTTGATATATTAATTAAATACTAAATAAATTAGGCCAATATTCGAACATGACAGCCCAACTCTATTTTATATTAAAAGTTGGAAAATCCCTTCGGAATTTGATTACCCTTCATCTAAGCATCATTCATGGTTCATAGACTACACAATCATTTAATCTATATTTCAATTAAGAGTTAGAAATGTTCCAAGAAATTTGTTAACCCTCAATCTAAATATTCTTTAAGGTGGTCCACATGCACATTCTATCTAGATTTTGTTGACTTGACTAACTCGAAGGCTGCAAGGTGGCAGAGGTCGACTTGGCCTAGGTAATCGTTGCTTCTCTTTGTCCTTCTCCATGTCAATCATCTTGGGCTTGTTGTTTGGAGGAGCGTCATTGGTGTTGCGAACCCTGAATCTAACACCCACATAAGTGCTCAAGGCTTCGCCCCCCTCCTCCCTGTCTCTATAGGTTCTCACCATGTCAAAGACTTTAATCCACTTAGTCCCCTGCAATATCAATCCCATTCCCATTCTACTTTCTGTCAATCGAAAGGAATACAAATATGGTAATTTGCAGATGAATTGAAGCATGAACAAGGAAGACAAATTTTCTGCTATGCTCATTTTTCCTATCCAAGTATCCTATGTATCCCTCGAAAACATCATAATCATGATCCCACAAGCTAAATCAAACCCGAAGTACCAATCCTCTTCACTAACACCAGTCACCTCCGTTCACTACACTAGAGCTCCATTGAGTTTGCTCATCATTCCCGACATGAGGTGAAGGGCTATTGCATTCGTACATTGCCCTCCATGACAACCAACTTGCTCTTTGTGGCCACCGCCTCTCTCAGTGTTGATGCCCCTATCGCATCCCATAATAATGCTAGTGTTTGCCACCCTACCTGCGGATAACCCAACTACAACGTTGTTGAGCTTCACACAAGTAGAAAAAACACTCCAAACTAATAAAATCCCTAAATGATGGACATATCAAGCTCATCACAAATTGTTGCGACAATTTAAAATATCCTATACCTCTTTTATTACCACTTTACAAGAACTTAAACAACTTCATTTAACACAACAAGATTAAGAATCTAAAACATTGATAAGGTAATGGAGTTTTATGTGGTCATTAAGAGCTTTATTAAATATCATAATCTATTAGTCATGAATGCACAAAAACACAAAAGTATTGCAACCAAGTAACCTTTTTCCCCACTTCATTATTTTGCTTCTTCCTATTATTGATTGTATTCGTGTTGTTTTCCATTTCTCACTATTGATCCTAATTTCTTAGCTAATATTGGATTTTTTGCTAGTTTTAGGGTTTTCCCTCTATTTTGTAGGTTCCTGATGAGTTTTTTAAGGTTTTACATCAATGGATATGCCTCACAAATGAAGGAATAGTTTCATAAGGAAACTGGCACATTTTTGTTTAGCATGGGCACATATATATAGGATTTCCCACCTCCCTTTATTTGCAGGGTCCTAAGGTTTCTTGTGTGGCTCAACGTTCTTACCTAATGATCTTATAGCATATGTGCTCCTCATACGTATGGAATATTAGTGCTCCTCTTTGGTATTGAATCATTGATGCTCCTCTTTGTTATGAGCACACTGATGCTCCTATTACACCACAACGTGGACCATTAATATTTTTTTTAATTGCTTTAAAAGTCAAGACAAACTATGGACCATTAATATATATATATATATTAAATTTACTTTAAAAGTTGAGACAAACTATAGTGCAACTCCTGAAGAGAGTAAATAATGAGGATTTGTTTCATTTGAATATAACATATAAGAGAAGAGGAAGAGGTGTTTCTATAAAAATATGAAATATAAATAGCCATGATGGCAAGGAAAGGTAAAGAGTATTACAACAAGGTAACCCTTTTTCTTCCTTTTTTTCAATGTTTATTTTTTTTCTCATTATTAACTTATTTATGTTATTTTTTATTTCTCGTAATCGTTCTTTATTTATTAGTTGTTTTTTCTAGGTTTTAAAACTTGTTTGATGGTTTTCCCCATTAAATAAAGGTATATGGTGAATTTTGTTAAGGGTTTACATCACTAAATTTTGTAAGGTTGTACAAGTTCAACCCTTTTTTTAGGAGCAACGATGCTTTATCTTTTTCATGGAGCAACGATGCTTTATCTTTTTCATGGAGAAACATAGTTACTAGTGCACTTATTTTGTGTAAGAGCATCGTTCTCCACTTTGGGCCTATTACCTATGGTGGATGAGTGGCTTTGGAGACTTTTCATCAAACATTTTTCATGTAACAATTGAGCGCTTTGTAATTACAAGAGATCCACGCATTAAGTATCTTGAGTGGTTTAACACTCACTATGGTTTTGTATGGGTGGTTTAACTACCCTTAATATATTGTAAAACTTAACATTTCAATATTAATTATTTTACCACTTGAATGGGGTGATAGGGACACTAATATTCAAGGAAACCTATGGTGACCAGGCCCACGCTAAAGTAGGTAAGGATTGGGGCCAATCTTCACATGAACTCTAATTATGTTTTAACATGGGATTTGTCAAACCTTTGAACACTTGTATGCATATTAATCCTAACATCAACTTAAATCTAAATATATTTAAAAATCTACAAGAACTTTGAATTTCAATAATCCAATAACTTAGATTGAAGAACACATCAATTTAAAACTAAACAACTTAATATTAACCTATCAAATGGAGGTGGCAGAAGTTATCAAAATGAGAATACTCACTGCAACATTTAATATCGATTTAAACACAAACAAAAATGTCCAAAGGGAATTTTGTGACATGAACATTTCACAAAAACTATGATTTTTAGATAAGTAAATATTAACTTGTACT
>LPNX010820344.1:84335-117453 GCA_001517045.1 Pseudotsuga menziesii | reverse complement strand
ATATATATATATATATATATATATATATGAAGGTCCAAAGCTAAGGCTACTCCTAAGTCCACAATTGAGAGTTTTCCCTCCATATCCATTGTACTCCCAATTTCCTCCCCATCCCACTTCTAATATCCCATTTTTGGTCTTGATTCATAGTCGGAGCAAACCTTGTCGGTCAAAGAACCCTGACTACTTGTGGACCATCCTCCCCTTGCACCCAAGGGAAAACCCCCTACCATGTAACTATCAAATGGTGTCGATGTCGGAAAGTAAGGTGCACTAGGAAACATACCTTGCAGATGATGGGTGTCATACTCGAACTAATTCTCTTCAAGCACGAGGTACTACACTATATTGGTAGATTTCATGCCAAAAGATTCTATGAGTGAGATTTAAAGAAATGGGTAAATAGCTATGTAGAATAGGAACCATTCTCGGCTTTTAGGAAATCCATTCCCGAAGTTTCGATGTTCCAGGGAACTTGGGAACTTGTAGGAAACTTTCCAAATCTAGCGAGAATCATTCAATATGGTTGGGAACTTATTGAGAACTTTTACCCTCTCAAATTGGGAACTTGGGAACTTTATCTTGCGTGTTTCCTTCATTGGGAGCTTCCACACATTCATGATCACCAGGTGGGTTGTTAATGACATTCCTATTTCATCGTGACCATACATATATATGGTTAACTCATAATTTTTTCACTAGAAAACTAAGTTGCAGTAAAAGTCTATTTCGTGCTACCTTGTTGATTTGGTGCTCTAATCTATGTCTACCGCCCAACTAGAGTATTCACTCATCCCTACACTGAATTGCAGTTGTTGCTAATCAATAATAAATGTAAATCTCCACCATAGAACTTTTTAAAGTTTCCACTTTAGAAAGATTCTACCTTATTGTCATTTCCATCTGTTAAGAGGTTCTAGTTACAACCATAATATAAGGAATAAGCTAGGTCATCTGGTTTGCGTTAATGCTTTTTTACTTCTCTATGTTTTTTCTCTTCTCATGTGTAATTATTTTATTTTTATATTTTATATCTTTTAATATATATTATTGTTGTTTCCAAACTATCGTTTCCTGCAAATTTGGAGGTAACTTCTAGACGTATATGATACTCATACCCATGCTCCCTATGTTCTTGTGTTCCATAAACTTGTGTAATATAGGTAAATGGAACTTGGGACCATATCCTTGGTTACACTCATGTTACCCATGTTAGGGATCGAGGATACATTACTTTTTTTTTCACCATAATGGAGGATCAACTCAAAATTTCCATGAAGGGGCCATGGAATTGGGGCACCTTAACTTTAACACTATTCAAATAGCATGTTGATTTTGATCCAATTGGAAAAATATCTATACCCTAGCCCTATGAGTCAAAATGCCTTGTCTTCCTATGGAATTTTGAGAACCCAAAATCTTCAAGATCATTGGGGATTCTTTGGATACTTTCCTCAAAGTGGCTCTAGAGACTAAACTAAAAACCACTACCTTTGTGGCTACTATTTATGTTGAATTGGATATGGGACAAGGTCTCCCAAATGTTACAATGAGAGAGACTGGTGATCACTATTTTATGCAAACATTGAATTATAAAAATGCTCCTTTCAAATGCTCACACCACAATTCTCATGGTTGCTTGAAGATCAGTTATCCCCTCTATAAGAAATCTGATGAGATGGCAGGCACTCACCTAGTTATAACCCTTTGTAATTTTGGAGAGGACTCTAACAAAAATACAAAAAATGAAAAGGAAAGTGGAGGAAAGGGATAAAGAGCAAGATATGCTCCACAAAACTCATCACATATTAAATGCAGAATTTACAAAAGTCACTTAACAACTACAAACAAAGATTAAAATCCTAGAAGCAAATATTCTTTTTTATTTCACAAGAAAAATAAACAATACTTATGTTATTCGAGAGTGAATAAAAAAGTACATCAAATTTCCATGAAGATACAATACATTGTATGATCCTAATAAAAAATATAAGCCACAGGTGACAATATACAAAGTAGCCAATGAATCAAAAACTGAGTCCAAAAAACCAAGGACCAAATCATGGGCCTATTCATGACAAAAGCTTGAGCCTAACATCAACTGTGACTAACATATATTTAAGATCTCAAAATATCAAAACAACCTGAAAAAGAACAATAATTTCAATATATTCTTCCACCACTAATGACCCCTCGACCCATTTAGTGCATGCTTGGATAGCAAATCGACTTCACCATTCAATCCTCTGTAAATATGATGAAAAGAGAGCTTCAAAAAGACTAAATAATATCTTCAATCCTTTGACACCATTGGAAAAGAGAAAGCACTTGAAGAGAAGAGCCTTCTTTGCCCAATTTATGAAAACCAACAAGTCACCATAAACTTAGAAAGACTCAATGCCAAGAAGATGAGAAATATGGAGCAAGCACCAAAGGGCTACAAGTTCATCTTTTATGTTCGACCCAGATCCACAAAAAATATTGAGCTTCAGAATATGATCAACATTGATATTCAAAAAACATCTAGCACCATAGAGACACCCTGTTGAGCACCATCAAGAAAACTGCATGCAGAAGAGGAACCTGGAAGGCTTGGAAGAATCCTAGTCCAGCTTCTGCAAGGAGAGTATGAGGACCAATATTTATATAAATGGAGAGTTTTGACAATGCGTCTTTGAATATTTTGACGAGTTCCTTCAAAAATAGTTGCATTGAAGGATTTCCATATTTCCCAACATATAAAGATGGGAAATAATTGGTAAGATTTGACAGTTATATACCAATTGTAGAAGTTCTTTTCCAAGGAATCAATATACCAAGCACAAGGAATCTTCAGATCCTGACATAAATTTTTCCACAAAACCCTGCTAAAGTTACAATGAATGGAGATATGATCAATTGTTTTATTTTCCTGAGAGCAAAGAAGGAAAATACCTGGACCAATCCAACCTCTGTGAATGAGGTTATTCCAGATGAGTAAATTGTTTTCAAAATCAAGCCATTGAAAGCATTTCAATTTTAGCGGAGCCTTCCATTTACAAAGCTTTTGGTACCACCATTTAGGAAGATCAAAAGATGCATTCGAAATAAGGGCATAATAAGCAAATTTTGCAGTAACTTGGGCTGAGCTTTGATTGCAAGCCCAAATTAATTCATCATCTTTATCATAAAGTATTAACCCGACCTTGTTTAACCTGCCAATATAATCATTCCAATCCATTTCCCACACCCCACCAAGACCAAGATCCCTATCCGCGAGCCAAGTGAGGGAGATTGAGGGTCTTTTAATATGAGTCAGAGAAAAGAATCCCAACTCAGCTAAGTAGTAAAGGAGGGGAGGAGGAAGAAGATAATTCTCCTCATTACCAATCACAGGATCTACACCCACCAAAACATTGGCACCATTTCCAACCTTCCAATTCAATCCATTACTAATCCACGCAAAAGACTTTATAAAACCTCTCCAGAAATTTGAGACATTATGAGTATGTTTTATGGGTTCCTAACAATAGAGAGGATATTTGAGACATTAACAGAATTGTGAAAACAATCTACTTGACATTTGTGTCGGTGCATGATTGTGACGTGGGTGCAGTGGGTTTGGCATTAGTGTTAACATCATCTAATTGGTCCTGCATGGCGCCACTAGTGTCAGCTTCGCAATAGGTGGTGTCGCCCCGAACAATCTCTTTCTTCATAGTATGTTCTTCCATTTTAACATTGATAGTTGGATTCTTGACAGCGACAACGTCGTTTTCTTTAGTAGCATCCTTAAAGATCTTGTGTATGGTGCCATCTGCAACTATGGTCGTGAGCAAAGGTGAGGGAAGGCGCTATACAATGGCCACCTATGCACACTAATCCAAATGGCCTGAACCCTATCCCGGAGTTCAGAAAGGCACGCTTGGCGTTCTTCTTGTACTTCACTAAGGTCATTGTGAAGGAGGAGAAGGGAGTTTATCATCCTCTCCAACTACCTAGGAAGACTTGTATTCATTCCGCCTTGAATGGGGATAGTGTTTCCCCCACCTTGTATTCCTCGACAACCAAAATGAGCCATACAACCAACAATTTTCACAGTGCTCACCAGAAAATTCCTTGTTGTCCAATGTAAATGGTTTTCCAAAATTTCATAGTGCTCAGGGAAGTCGAGCACCAAGAGTAGAGGATGAATGACCTTGCAAGCTTGAGTCCCAGCCATAAAGAAGCTCATGTTAAGAATGATGAGGGAATAAAGTCTTGCGAGCGGGAGGGAGCATGTCACGCCCGATCTCAGGATGAAGTATTTCATTAATGTCATGGGTTGGTAGCACTTGCATGACCATCTCCTCAACCACCACTTCCTACCCTCTTTGCCCCTCTGTCCCGTCGCCATTAATACCAATTGTGTTGCCAACTATCACCCCATTCGAGATCTTCCAGTCTTCTCTTGCTAGCACTTGACAAGAAGAGTGGAAGGGAGTAACAATATTGGGGGGCACGAACAATAAAATCCATCCTCCTTTGAATCAATGCCTTCATTTGCAAGGAAGTTCGCCACTTTGTTGGTTGAGTGTCAATGCACATTAGAGGGAGCAACTGTCACATGGGTGAGTCTTGTAGGAGGAGACCCACATAAGTGAGGAAGTGTTCCAAACACCATCTGGTGGAGATTTTAGCCGATGATTTTCCATTCTAAAAGTGTCGTAGCATGTCTATTAAAATATTGGAGTCTCCTTCAATGATTAACCTGCAGAAGCATTCTTGTTAGGAAATCTTTAGACCTGTGTATAATTCCCAAAGATCCGCAGCATTGTTGGAGTCAATTCCTAGACCGCCCATGTATGTTCCTAGAAATTTTCCCTCACAGGTTCAAAAGACTCCTATGTATCCATCTTTTCCTGGATTTCCTTTGGAAGCTGCATATAAATTGAGCTTAATGAAACTAGGATCCATGGCATTTGAAGTGGAGGCAGTGATGGGAACAAAAGAAGGAGATCGCTACAGACCAAAGAGCGGAGGATGAAAAATCCATTGCTTTAAGATATTAGTTTCATCTGCATCACTTTCATAGGCTTCCTTGGTCCAGGGAAGGATGACCACAGATTCCACGATGTGATTTTTAAGAAGGTTTAATACATGGTGTTGGGGAAGAATTGAACCTTTGAAGACTCTTCTATTTCTTTCTTTCCAAAATTTCCACATGATAAAAACTGGGAGACATTGCTAGATTTTGTTTAGGATGGGATTCTTGAAGACCTTATTTAAAGTGCTTATGACATTTTTCCTCTATCGGTCTGTTTGTCTCATGATGCTTACCATTTGATCCTAGAATTGAGAATTGAAGGGATAATCGTCCAAGAAATGATCGATTGTGTCATTATTATGTGTGCAAAGATGACACCAAGATGGACCCTTGAAACCACGCTTTTGTAGATTATCCCAGTTAAGAATGCGCCCTCTCCCCATAAGCCAGAGGAAGGAGCTGACTTTCGGCTAGTAGCCATTATGCTAAATTATGTCTAATAGAGTGTCTTTGTTGATAAGATCAGCTTCATATTTCACATGATAAGCTTCCTTGACTAAAAAATTACATGAGGTAGAGTATCCCTAGCGCAATATGTCAGGTCCATGCTTAATTTTGATTATGCGCCGATTGATCTCTTCAGTCCAAGGTTGGTTTTTTATTGTTTGGGAAGGTTGAGTTCTTCCTTGGCCAACTTCCAAGTTCTCCAATGTTCTCCCTCATTCATCATGCTCCAGTATTGTTGTACTAATTGGTCTTGAGAGTTGGCTATTCCAGCCATGATTTTCTTCAACTCCTCCTTATCTTGTAGCTTAGGAAATTGGTGCCAAGAATCGATCCATATGCGTGCAGAAGCTCCATCACATATTTCCCAAAAGTAGTGGTCCCTAACGGGGGCCTCTTGATCCTCTCTAGCACCTTACCAAAGAAAGTTTCTTTGGATGGATTTGATTTTTTTGAGCTTGATCTTCGAAGCAACTAAAGCAGAGAAGAGATCAAGGGGGATGGCTTGTAGCACTGACTTGAGAAGGATGATTCGACTTGGAATTTTTAAAACCCGGAAAGTCCAAGAAGAGAGTCTTTTTTCCAGAGATGAAGGATGTCTTCCCATTAATTGTTTCAGAGAGCGTTATCAATTAAAGGCATGCCAATGTATTATGAAAAGGGGGGGCACTTCTAGAAAAACCCAAAAGTCTAGCAATGTGTCTTTGTATTTCCAGGGAGATATTGAAGAAGAAAATCTGGTATTTTTCTTTATTGGTCAAGGTTCCATACGCTTCACAAAAATCGGTGAGAATGGCTTGGATGCAATTAGCTTCACGAATATACATGATACCTATGAAGTGTGTGTCATCTACAAACTGACTGTGAGAAGGGGAAGGGTTCAAGCCATGCAACAAAATACCAACAAGGCAACTGTCACAAAGAGAAGACTCGATTCTTTTATCGAGGCCTTCACACATAGAAATGAAGAAAAAGGGGGGGACGGGGTCCCCTTGTCTGATTCTTCTTGAGAGGGAAAAGGTTGCAATAGGGGAACAATTCAATAGGATAGAGAAAAAGGCAGAGGAAGTTAAATTAATAATTCATTTTATAGACAACCCACGTCAAAGCAAAAGGCTTTCAACAATTCAGACATATATTTCCAACTACGTTTAATAAAAGCTTTAGAAAGATCCAACTTGATAAGCATACTTGGAGTGCACATGGTCCTAAGAGAATGGACAACCTCATGGGCTAAGATGGTGTTGTCCATTATTTTCCTTCCTTCCATGTATTTCGTTTGTTATAGTGAGATGAGATTTGAGAGAAGGGGCTTTAAACGAAGAGCAATGACTTTGGTGATGAGCTTATATATGGCATTGCATAGTGCAATAGGTTGACAGTTTCAAGGGCTAGTTTCCTTTTCCTCCTTCAGGGTGAGAGATATAAAAGTCACATTGAGAGCTAACAATACATCTTGAGAGGTTCTAGAGTCTTCTATGAGCTTCCATACCTCTTATCTGACCAAGGACCAAAAATGGTGGAAGAAGTTTGTCGTAAAACCATCTGGTCTTGGAGATTTTCCTAGCGCCATTTCTTTCATGGCTTGATCAACTTCCTCCTGGGAGATTAGCCTCATCAGAATCTCATTTTTCTCCTGAGTGACAAGGTTGGGAATATGTTGACTGATTTTTTTAATTGCATCCCCTCTGTCAGCAACAAGATTTGTCATGAGCTCCTTTTAAAAAGTGATCAGCTCGTTTTCAATGTTATTCCAGGAGGTGATTAAGTCTCCTTGAGCGCTCCACAACTTGTTGATTATGTTGGTATGCCTTCGTTGAATGGTAGATTGATGGAAGAACTTTGTATTTCTCTCCCCCTCTTTTAGCCACTGGATTCCATATTTTTTTCCATAAAATTTCTTCTTGGGAATTGTGTTCTATTAACAGTTGGTTGATGAACCTTGTCCACTAAGTCTAGGGTGCAATTATGTCCTGTTGGATTTGCTTCATTTGAATGCCCTAATTCCTTTGAGCATGGCAGATATTGCCAAAGTTAGTTTTTGAAGTTCTTGAGCTTATGCTAAAAGCGATACATCGGAGAGCCCTATGTATGGTTGACTCCAACCACCATTGTTGATAATTGTCTTGAAACTCTTTGTTAGAGAGCCAAAAATTTTCAAAATGGAAGGCTCTATTTAAGATCTGTCCCCCCATATCCACGGATAGGCTTTATGGGCCAGTGATTTGAGCCAACAAGAGGAAGAATCTCATAATCAAGACCTACTCCAAACATATGGAGAGAGTCACTGATTAAGAACCTATCAAATCTACATGCCACATGATTGGAGCCCAAGCGCTTGCTACTCTAAGTGAAAATGTCATTTGTGGGAGCTAGATCAATGAGTTGTAAGTCTGTAATGAGATTAGAGAAGGATTTGATGTCCTTATCAAGACGTTGAATGCCTCCTTGTTTCTCATCTAAGGAGACGATAACATTGAAATCACCCCCTAGAATCTAGATTTTGTCATTCAATAAATCTTTCAAATGGTGCAGACCTTCCATAAAAGTTATTTTGTCATGAAGGGGATGGGGTCCATAAACATTGGTGAGGACTTCATAGATTCCTTTCTCAAGAGTTTTGAAACTTATGGATAGAGACCAATGATTGTAGAAGGTTGAGAGTATCTCTGATTCTCTATGGAGTTGGGATTCTAGAGAATGGAAAGCCCTCTCGAATTGCCTTTGGAATCAATGGATATTGAGTCACTGTTTCTCCAACATCGAGGTAGAATCCTACGGGATTCCTCCTATGTGCATTTGGTTTCCTATATAAAAAGAATGTCTGGATTTTCTTCCATGATCATTTTTCGTAGGGCTCATTGCTTGCTCCTACCATTTATGCCTCTTATGTTCCAAGGATGTATCTTCATTGGGGTAACTGCTTGGAAGATATGGGTGAAAAAGTACTTGTTAATGCTTCCATTTGGCCTCACTTGATCATTATGTGTCCAAACTCTTCAAACAACTGCTTAGTAGGTTTTCCTCCTTTTTTCTTGTCTTTCTTGCTACATTTCTTGGTGGGTTTGTTAGAGCCCTCGACGATCCCCAAATTCAACTTGGCTCTAGCTGCTTCCCTAGCTTGTGAAGTGAGAAAAGCCTTATGGACCTTTAATAGTTGTTATAGAGGTACTGCTGAGTAGTCCCATTTCCTACAGGCTTCCATGATATTTCCATATTAATACCTATTAGCTCATTTTCATCATATTTTGACTCTAGATATGCTCCCTCCTCCATATTGATGTCCTCCTGAGTCTTAGCATGGAGGGGTTTATGGGGATTGGTTTGCATTGTTGCACTTGGGGATCCTTTTGCTTGTCTTGATTCTCCATATTATCGTCTTCTTTTGTGGTTGGTGAGTCTTCTTTTTCCAGTTCCTTTGTTTCCTTTCCCGTCATGTCCTTTGTTTCTGGTGGGAGATCTTCAAATTTATTCTTGGTTGCAAAATCTTTTCCAGTGTTGCCTCCTCCCCTTCTGTGTGTCACTCTCTTACGGTTTTGAACTAGAATGAAGTTGTCCTTTTATTTCCCAGCTTTGCTTGACAGGATCATCAGAACATTGTTCAGAGGGAAGTCTCTAAAAAGATTTCCATGAATATGACATTTCCGATAACAAAAAGGAATATGCTCATAATCAATGGTTTGGATCTAGTCTTCATTGTGTCTTGAGAGACAAATTTCCTCTGGGAGTGCTCGAGAAATATTTTAATAAACACATATTCTAGCATAAAATGTGCAATGACCGATTTTGGTGCCTTCTGAGATTTGACAAACTTACCTAGAGTGTTCCCAATACTTTCTAGCGTTTTTGGCAGCCAAAACTCCAATGACAGAGAGTAGAATAGTTTCCAGACCGGGACATGAGTGAAATACTCCTTGTTTGGGTCAAATTTTCCATCCATTCGCGTAGGAACAGGTTCACCGAGTTGTAAAAGTAGGGGCCATTCTCAAATATTCAGTTTTGGTCTTCCAAGTTGTTGAAGGTTGTCATGAAAAATACTTTGGATCCACCATGATTATATCTAGCGGATCAGATCCCATTCAGATGGCCATAGCCCCAAAAATTTGTCGATTAAGGCATGGTCTTTCATATATTGTTTATAACCCTCATGGTGCTCTGAGTTGACCTTAAATTGAGGCATCTCCACTGTATGGGGTATACATTTTTCAGGTTTCCATGTGCAAGCCACCTTTGGATGCAAGGTAGAGGTTGTGTTGTCTCCTTCCTTGCCTTTACCTTTATCTAGACATGTCTCTGTCGTCCTCGGATTGAGGTTATTATTTATTTGTTTCCATTGTGGCATATTTCCTACAGGAGATGTCGTCGATTTGTGACTTGCCACATCAGTAAAAGAATGGGGAGAAGGAAACCCTTCTCCTCCCGAGCTCGCCATAGTGAAACCTTTGTTCAAAGAGTGAGTGGTAGAAGCTGCAACCCTGAATCAATAGGAAGGTTTGCACCAGGTGTAAAACCCTCATCCAAAGCGATCAAACTCTAGAATCCTTAGTTTTTTTCCAAACCCTTCATAAGCCCTCGTGGATCAGTGCTTATTTATTCAATTAGGTCGGGAGCTTATGATAAAGGCCCTCAGGCAAATTGTTTTTTCCCAAGCTTCATTGAATAGTTATCTTTAGCTAGATAACCAATTTAAGTTTGAATATTGACACCTTTATTATCCATAATCTCTATGGGACATAAGAAGTGTGGTTGTGAATGATGCCTTCGTAATCAACTAGTTCAAATGAGAGGAAAAAATCATTTCAAGCCACGAGATAGAAAGGGGTCAAAAGCAAGGTTGAATAGGAATGCCCTCTTCATTAAGCTTTTTCCAAAGCAGAAAGAAGCTTATAAATACTCGGGATTATTATTGATATAATCTAAGAAAGATGATTTCAACCTAAACAATGTCTACAAGAAATCCATTATTCTTTTTGTTATCATTAAGGTTACAAGAAAGCCATGAAACAATTATTGAAAAAGCCATGAAATAAAGAACAAGTATAAAACAATTATGTTGAGATTGGACGAGGGTTGGGTGCAAGAAGAACGCCGTTGATAAGTTAGCTATTCTCTCTTCACAATGCTTTGATAACTGGATGGTTGCTTCTTATAATTTGAAATTGGACCATGGCGATTCGTACTCTTGATATGATATGAAAACCTAGGTAGGTAACGGCTAGATTGAAAAAGCCAGAAATTAGGGTTTGCTCTCACGTTGGAGGAAATACTGCAGACATATATATGTTTGAATTTTTAGTTGTGTGTTTGTCTCTTTGTCATTTGCACTGCACTCAACCTGTTTTTTTAGGGTCTTTGTATTTTGAGGAAGTGCTTCCTCTGCAGTCTGTCTGTGGTTTGTGGTTTGTCTATCATTGTTTGTGGTTTGTCTGTCTGTGTGTTTGTGTTGTGTTTTTGTAGTGTTGCAGCTTGTGACAAGGAGGTTATTTTTTGAAACTGTAACAGAGGGCCAGGAATTTTGAAGTGGAATTGTAACAGGGATGCTGTGGAACTGTAGCAGAGAGCCAAGAATTTTGAAGCAGCAATTAAGGATGCTCTGGAAGTTTATCATAAGTGTGTTTTATTTTTTTATATTTATGGTTTTTAGAATAGGAATTGAAATTATAGGTTAAATTCAAGAATTCAGCTAAATTAAAGAGATATTCAAAGTTTTCTTAATATAAATGGTAAATTATTCATATTTATGTTGTTCTTAGAATATGAATTGAAATTATTGGCCATATTCAGGAATTCAGGTCAGATGTTCAAGGTTTTCTTAAAATAAGAATATAAATTGTAGATTGAATTCATATTTATGGTTTTTTTGGAATAGGAATGGGAAATTATAGGTTAGAATCAGGAATTCAGCTAAATTAAAGAGATATTCAGGGTTTTCTTAGAATAAGAATATAATTGTAGATTGAATTCAGAAACATCCCTTGCCTTTAATTTTGTTTTAGCTCATCTAACACTGCCCTGTCAGATTGCCCTACCTCGTGTCTCAGGGTCGGTTCCTGGATCGATCTCTGTCTTTAACGAGCTGCGGCTGTGGCTGGGCTGCCTCTGTTGTGTATATGCGTTCCTCTTAGTTCAGCTCACTGCCTTTAATTTATTTTAGCTGATCTTACACTGCCCTGTCAGACTACCCTACCTCGTGTCTCCGGGTCGGTTCCTGGGTCGATTTATATCTTTAAGCAGCTGCGGCTGTGGCTGGGCGGCCTATGTTATGTATATGCATTTTGCTAATGGTTCTTTCCTTCCGATTTTTTAGTATACGACTTCTTGGGTTCATACCATTGGAGTGTATATGGACACATTTTGTGTGGTTTTGGGGTTGAATATATAATGGGCTAAGAGGCAATGTCGCAGCTCCTTTCAGATGAGATTAGGTCCATCTCCCGTCCCGTCCATAAGGCTCCCTGGAGTTTATCTGCTCCTTTCAGATGAGATTCGGTCCATCTCCCGTCCCGTCCATAAGGCTCCCTGGAGTTTGTCTGGAGTTTGTAAGGCTCCCTGGGATTGTTCCCAAAAACTCTGTCTATCTCGTCATGCCAGCCTTAATAAACTTGGCTCCGAGTCCTCTTATGCTTCAACCGGATCAATGGCTGCTGGATCATCGAAATCAACCGAATAAACAGCTGAATCTACGGGATCTACAAGCACTAACGAGGGTACATTAGGGAGAGCTAGATATTATTTCCATTCGAGACACATTGGAAAGGGCACCACAATTTAAGTGGATCACCCAGCATCCGAGTTAGTATTCTCGCCATTCAAAGGTGGTAGAAAAAGGTGCTATAAGATCTCTGCGCCAGGAAGTAATGCATTGTCTAGGCAGGATCTCTGATGAGTGATGGCGAGTTACCTGGTTCTTTCCTTTAGTGAATTAGTTAGTAAATCGTTGAAAGTTCTGCAATGAATATAACTCGGTTTTTTAAATATATGAAAAAGTAAAACTGTTTAGTTTCACTAAGGTCGAGTTGAGTAGTTTTAACATATCAATTTGACAGAATTCTGCAAGGAGACTTTCTTAGTTTACCTCCCCGTTGTCCTGTGGCATTTGCAAGATGTGTGCCTGCGTGGTTAAACGTTAGATATGCCCTTTGTGTGACTGCGTGGTTAAAAGTCGGATATGCCCATTGTTTCTAAGACTATCAAAACTCCTGATATGCTCATTGTTTCTAAGACTCTCCTTCAGGTATGTTCTCTTTTATATATATATATAAAATATCAGGCCATCGAATTGTAAGTAACGACCTACAGTCTTGTCATGGAGAAGGTTACATGTGGGATTTCAGGACTCAATTTGGCATATCAATAGGTTAAAAAATGTGATGCCCTTGATCCTATTGTTACAGTGTAAATATCTTGTAAAACTACGATCTGAATAAAAACTAGTTTAGATCTAGTTCTCCTTTGTTCCTGCTGACCAATGAATCGATAACTATAATTGTTTTTACGCTTTGTTTAAGCTCAACATGCACTATGATATCCTTTGCTCCTCCTCTGTTTTGTCCTGATGATCCTTGCTTTCGATAGCTATGTAACCTTGTTAATTTAACCAGCTAGAAAAGAGGCATTCTCTCATGTTACCAGTGTACCTGCTTCTACAGTTACCCGTAATATAAAACCTTTTGTGCTGAAAGAAACCCTTTTGGAACATTGTAAATGTCTCACGTTTGAATCCTACATGCATTGTCAAATTCCATTAATGCCAGCCTTCATAAACTTTTGTTTGACAACTGACCAATTACCATCATTTTACAACACAAATTAAACTCACCATTATCTGAATCAGTTTTCACTTACATTTAACTTTTTAATTGATGCATTAAACACAAATAGAAGATGGATACATAGTTACATAGAATGAAGTGGTGGTTCCTGCAGTATAACCCACCTTAGGTTTAAGGTATGCATGCTTCTTTGGACTTTAACTCACTGCCTGCCATCCACAGGCATACCAACATATCACATAGTTTAACATCATAAGAAATAGATATAAAACCTGCATGCTTCATTAGAGAGGGGAAGAGAAGTGTGATGCCAGATGGTCTGTCTAGTGTGAGTGTGACTGAGAAAATTCAGAATTAGCTGCTAAGACCACCTTGAGTGCATGGTCTGATTCGCCAAAAGGATAAGGCCACTTTGAATGCATGGTCTGATTCGCCAAAAGCATAAGCAAACAAGAGAATAATACTGAATAGACTAATTGCTGTAAGTAAGAATTGAGTTCAGTTTGAAAGCCATAGCCATATTCACAATTGATACAATTAAAAATGAAAACTTTTTGATGGTTCGATTTGCTTACAAGTCTAAATGTACATTTTATATAATGGTATTGAAACCTGAAATATACATGTTTCTGTTTGCCATTGTTCTATGACTTAGTGTTTTTATAAGCTATTAAACCCCTTATTCAGTTCCACACGGAGGCCTTATGATGGGCTTTTTCTCAGCAAACTTACCCTTACTTGACATGAACTTTACTTCTCATGATCTTACTTTTACTTTACTTATCCAATTGGAATAAAATAATGCCATACTTATGATACTTTACTTAGACCTGATCCTTTTATTAGTAACTCGAGCCTTTGGAAGGCAGTGAAAATAGGGTTGATTTCATGTTGTTAAAAAGAAATGTGATCTGAGCGTTGTTAGCAAGAGTCTTACATAAAATACTTTGATGTGCTTTTAAATGTTTATCACTACTCTTGCGAATTGGGCTTTTCCTACTTTCTCTGCCTTTCTGTTATCCAAATCCTTTCTTCGTCATGCCTTATCAGTAGTCGGGCCAGCCCAATATCTCTCAGTTTAGTAAAGCCATAGTGGCCTTTATTATTATATGGTGTAGGTCAATCCTAGACATGTTATCGGCCCCAGCACGGCCCCAGCTTATTGGATTAAGCAGGCGCGCCCAGCCCTAGTTCTTTTTCGGATCGCCTCCATCTCGACCTTACCCTACTTTAGTCTCTTTCAGGTTATGGTCTAGGCAAAGTCTAATTTTCGCATGGGAAAAAACTTTCCCCCAAGAGTGAAGCTCTCCATTTCAGCATTTCGGGAAGAGATTCGGATATAGGTCTTTTATACTCCGGTCATAGCCTAGTTGACCCAAGGTTGTTAAATAATTCGAGGTGCTAAACCTGGGAACTTCATTCCATATGGAACTACAATAGAGCTTTCAGATTGTTACGCGGCAAGATTGGGATTCATTTCAACAGGGAAGGACACCTTGGGATTTTGATATATGGGTTCTAGGTCTAAAAGGCTAGCTAAGTCCCATAAAAGATTATCACTATATTTAGGTCTGATTGATGATCCGGCCTACCTTTTTTTTATTACCGCCGTCGGGCTCTTAAAGCCCAACTAAAGCCTCAACAGCCTGGCCAAGTATGCTGTAACGCTCCATATGACCTCGTCCTCAACCAGCGTGAAACCAAATTGGGGCACACGTTCCTCCCCAATGGCGGCTTGCTACGTATCCTTGCTATGTATAGGGCCAAAGTCCCAATGATCGAATAAACCACAATTTTTTTAGCATAATGCAGCTATGTTTTATACTCCGGTCATAGACTAGTTGACCCAAGGTTGTTAAATAATTCGAGGTGCTAAACCTGGGAACTTCATTCCATATGGAACTACAATAGAGCTTTCAGATTGTTACGCCCTCAGATTGTTACGCCAAAAGTCCCATTGATCGAATAAACCACAAATTTTTTAGCATAATGCAGCTATGTTTTATACTCCGGTCATAGCCTAGTTGACCCAAGGTTGTTAAATAATTCGAGGTGCTAAACTTGGGAACTTCATTCCATATGGAACTACAATAGAGCTTTTCAGATTGTTAAACCAAATTGGGGCCCATGTTCCTCCCCAATGGTGGCTTGCTACGTATCCTTGCTATGTATAGGGCCAAAGTCCCATTGATCGAATAAACCACAAATTTTTTAGCATAATGCAGCTATGTTTAAATAATGGGTTTCAATCATCACATCTGGGCTTTGTCATAACTATGAACCCGATCTGTATCATAGAATCATAGTATGTCTTGTTATCATTATGTAAGCTTATTGCTTTAATTAGCTTGATACTACTTATATAATCAGTACTCTTGTAACTTCATGATGTCCGAGCTTTTATATGAGTTATATATGAAGATTACGTCAGCTTATTTAACTGGGCTTAGTACTACTAATTCGGTGAGCTTGTTGATTTATACATAAAGGTGATTCCAAGAAGGTAATAGCTTATGTTACTAGTTATGTGTAAACACTGGACACGTAACATATGGGCTATGTATAAGTAATTACTGGAATGATTCATTACTATGATTGCCATTGATGACTAGTTGTTATAATCAGCTTGTTGCTTGTTATAACATTATGGATACAGTAACATGTAGTAATTCTTTAGTGTGATTACCATGCTTGTTTCAAGTGCTAATACTAGCACTAATCAAGATAACTACACGGTATGTCTAATTTGTAACTACTTCATATCGAGCTATCACATTATCGGTATTCAATTGATATGATGACCCAGTGTGAAGTAATACATAGGCTTGTATACATATCTTATCTGTAATGAGCATGGTAGAACTAAACCATTGTAAACATTATATATATGGGATATGATACATGAGCCTAGATTGAGATAACAAGAGTAATGGACGAGCAATCAACATTATTAAACATATATATAGTAATGAAGTAACTTCATTATCTTTACTAGTGTAAGCTTAGCTTGAACCTTTACACTAATAGAGATCTAACAATTATTACCATTGATATCATACTAGCTAGTGATCGGGTTAATACAGGTGAATAAGGTACGTATTCTACATAAGATAGTTGTATCATAAGTAAGCTACTAGTATTGCGATCTTCATATTTTACAGCTTAAGCTCAGATAGTATAGCAACTCTATTCATCTCATTATAAGATCACTACTACCTATACAAGCCAACATTCTATAATTAAGTACTTGTAGTTGGTGGTTACGTATGGGAAAAGAGCCAACTATACAGTGCTAATATTATGAATGGGATTGATACAAAGAATACATGTATGTATGAGCTTATATTAGGTCTATACACTGTTTTTTTTTTCCCCGGAAAAAATTCATAATTTTATTTCAAAGTAGAACAAAATTACATATCTGCACATGTAAGAGGATCACTAGGATCCCTACATTGTCACATATTAGCTGTCTCATATAAACGTAACCAAACATTACAAAACTGTCCCAAAATATGGATATCACAACCCAAATCAAAAAACAGGTCACAAAAATCTGAAATCAGACATACTGCCAAAAGCAAAGGTCACCGCCTCTGAAATGCCATCGCTGCCGCAAAGTTCCCGAAGGAGCAAAACGGGTCGCCACGCAAGAGTATATCAAACAGACACCATCACTGCCATATAAGGCAGGCAATCTTTCATAGCAAAATCAAAGAGATCACGAAGGAGCCATTCGTCCAGCAGCATGCCGCTCAAAGCAGCGAGAAACCACAACAAAAGGAAGGAAACGGCCTCTCAGTCCACGGCAAAAAACGACCTGCGTCCTCATCAGCAAAAAGAAGGATATGACCTATGGCCTCTCAACTCTGGAGCGAGCCCACAGTCTCCAACCTTGGCTAATGGACGGCAAGACACCTTCTCAGCCGCACGCAAGCACCGATTCACTACCTCCTCCATGATTCCGCGACTGTCATGTTGGAGCCAATCAATCTTGATAGATCAAGATCGAAGGCCGAAACCCTCGACCCAGTTCTTGGAGCCTACCACTGAAGCGCCAAGATTCAACCATAAACTAGAAATCGCTCCAAACAAAGCAAAGCACCTGAGACACCGAGCCACCGCGAATCTCAGACACCGCCTCCATCCTACGACCCGCAGCAATCTTGAATTACAGCGGTTCTTTAAAAAACAGAGAAACGAGGAAACCCTCGAAATCTTTATTAACGACCCACAGGCATCCTGACAAATTTCTTCATGATTTCCAGTGGATAAACGGAGCAAATGCAAATACAGAAATCAAGAACCAACAACAATTGCTCTGCAGAGACCGTCCTCAGCGGTATTCGGTCATTCAAATACAGAACCATTACATTTCCATCACTAGCAAGGACTACAGATTGTCCAGTTCTGCTTATAGCCAGATATCGGACAGGAAAGTTCACCTTCATGTTTGGTGATGAAGGATCGTCAACAGTATCGGCACGGAGTTGTGCCTTGTTGAATATGGGATGTGATTGCAGGTCCACCCACTGCTCCACCTTTGCCATGGCCGCTATGATTTGGAGAACAGAGTATACCCTCGAAGATCATTGGAGACGATTGGCGATAGATCTCGGCCGCAAGAAAGAAAGGCGACATTTGAGCGGCAACCAGGAATAACCCAAGATCTGAGCCCCCTTCAGATTCTCCAAAACCCCATTAAAGAATCCGCGGCGAAAATAGACGCAACGGCTCTGCCAGATGAAGCGGCGTCCAAACTGAGCGTCGACCCGCCCAATCTTGCCATCGAAACCCCTCCAAGATCAAACCATCACACCAGAGTTTTTTGGACGAAGAGAGCCGTTGAATTGGAGCGTTCTTGGAGCTCCCTCAAGTCTATACATTGTTATAATATACAATACTAATGAAGTATGAGTGCCATTGATCTCACGTTAAACAAAGGTAGTATAAAGCATAATCAGCTTTTAACTAGATTAGGTAACTACAATCATCGTATTCAATCTATTATGGAAATAAAGATATGTGAAACACTCCGTACGTGAGCAGGAACCAACTAAATCGTATAGATTATACATACAAGATAAGCCATAGGTATATGATTTGAATACAAGGGTCTTAGCTATCCCGATAAGGCTTAGTTAATGTTATTTAGATTAATATTATGGATACAACGTAATATAACTGAATCGAGCTCTGTATAAGGGTTAGACAAGTGTTAAAATGATGAAAGCAATGATCTTACCATAATCATCAAGCTGTGTAAAGTATAGCCATTGATTAGTAAGCAGTAAGCTAATGTGGTATTAGTATTCATTTTTACTTATATAGCTATGAAACCTGGAATGACTAGTACTCTGAAATAGAATGGCATTACTACTACTATATAGGTGTAACTAATCATAGTAATTATGGATAACTAATATTCATTAGTGTTTACATTTATCAATACTCCTATCAAGCTGCATAACACGTCTATTATTACCTATTACAGCATTACGAGTTCAATCTAAGGCACATATGTACATAATGTTTATGCCTATTGATTCCGTTAGTACTTATATGCACTAGTTACAAGTGAAAATAGATCTCACTAGTTAGGGGAATACAACAGTGATTAAGCATACGTACCATTGATTGTAAACACGTAGACTCTATATAACACAGGCATAAGAAAGCTGTGAATATTTCTGTGGGAGAATCAATTTTTCCAAGGCTCATTATTTCCTTTCAAGAGATTAAGTTTTGGGTAGACCATGGTTTCTTGGACAACGGATGGGTAGAAGAGGTTGAGCTTCGCACGCACAGGTTGTATGGCTTATACCGGTTTGCTTGGACATCTACGATTCATGAGGTTCAGTTTCTCAACCCATTCCCATTGTTTGTTTCACGATGTACGAGACTTATATCCATTTCTATAGGTTCACGAACTAATTCTTTATCTGTTACTTTCCTTTGTTCAGTAACAATGACTCTATCCCTTACTTAGACCTGATCCTTTTATTAGTAACTCTAGCCTTTAGAAGGTAGTGGAAGTAGGGTTGATTTCATGTCTTTAAAAAGAAATGCGATCTGAGAGTGGTTAGTAAGAGTTTTCGATAAAATAATTGATGTGCTCTTAAATGCTTACTTTAGGGGGCATATGGGGAACTAAATGTCCAGGCGAGATGTTTGTTGAGCATAGCGAGTCGCCTGGCTTATCCTTTTTAGTTAGAACAATTGTAGCCTTTTTAATACGGTTATTTAATGTTTGTTTTTTAGCTTGTGCAGTTCAAATGCAATTATTTAGTGTTGGTTGAGTTACTCTGAAACAGATTCCAAATTAAGCCAATAATAACCCACAAAAGTAGTGTCAAGAAGGTTTAAAAAGTGTTAGTGTGAGCTACACAAACTACATTCTGTACTTATCAGACAATAGTTTTTGCAGGAAATTTGTGAGCTATAGCACATCAAGGTATCAACTACTCTGCTTTCTGTGCCCTAATTCCTGTCATCTCCTTAAGCAGTCAGCACAGGATTTCATTATTTATAAATAGCATAGAATTCTTTATAGCTGGTAATATAGATAACAAGTTCTTATTTAGAAGATTTCGTGTAGTGGGGAGCTTTGTTGGAGTTAGAGTTTGTAATATGAGTTTGATATCTAAGTAAATCGGTAGTTTCTCCTTTGCCAAAAATTTTGCGTTGAAGCCTTCCCCCCCAATGCACTTAGGAGAGTGGTTTTTCCACTCCCGGAGGGTCTTAACATGGCCAAGATTTCTCCAACGCACATCAAGGTATCAACTACTCTGCTTTCTGTGCCCTAATTCCTGTCATCTCCTTAAGCAGTCAGCACAGGATTTCATTATTTATAAATAGCATAGAATTCTTTATAGCTGGTAATATAGATAACAAGTTCTTATTTAGAAGATTTCGTGTAGTGGGGAGCTTTGTTGGAGTTAGAGTTTGTAATATGAGTTTGATATCTAAGTAAATCGGTAGTTTCTCCTTTGCCAAAAATTTTGCGTTGAAGCCTTCCCCCCCAATGCACTTAGGAGAGTGGTTTTTCCACTCCCGGAGGGTCTTAACATGGCCAAGATTTCTCCAACGCACATCAAGGTATCAACTACTCTGCTTTCTGTGCCCTAATTCCTGTCATCTCCTTAAGCAGTCAGCACAGGATTTCATTATTTATAAATAGCATAGAATTCTTTATAGCTGGTAATATAGATAACAAGTTCTTATTTAGAAGATTTCGTGTAGTGGGGAGCTTTGTTGGAGTTAGAGTTTGTAATATGAGTTTGATATCTAAGTAAATCGGTAGTTTCTCCTTTGCCAAAATTTTTGCGTTGAAGCCTTCCCCCCCAATGCACTTAGGAGAGTGGTTTTTCCACTCCCGGAGGGTCTTAACATGGCCAAGATTTCTCCAACGCACACAATTCCAGTTATGCTGGCCAAGATTTCTCCAGGGCACACAATTCCTGTTATGCCATTCATAGGGTCTTTTCAACTTCATTGTGCTCTGTTGTCGTGCATAGCATTTCATACCATTCTGCTTTTGGCTTCAAGTTTATCATGTAACATATATCCTAAAACTGCAATACACAAGTCCAACAGTAAACATCAAAACCTATAGGATCATAAATTGTGACAATCATTTGCCAACCCCAAAACAAAATAGAAAATCAAGCTGTACAAAATTAACCCACAATGGTAAATACATAGAAAATATTTAATGCTAGACAAGTTTCTATCAAATCCAGACAGAGGCAAAGATCCAAGCTTAGATGTTGGAGGTTAGAATTCTCCACAGTGATGTAGTGTTCCACCTTCCGTGTCTTCATCTAGAGATTTCTAACAAAATATCAAATGTAGACATCAGATGGACTAGATCAAGGTTTAGTAATAACAGAATTTGATGCTGAAAATAAGTGAAACAATCATTTCTATGACCAAATACACCAAAAAGCTCCAAAAATTTCATCCCAGATATTTGGGATGATGTTGCCAATCTATATTCTGTCTGGCCTGATGTTGCCAATCTATGTTCTGTCTGGCCTGTCTCAGACATGATTACATAAACATAAAAAACTTTCATAATACAAACTTAAGAACCAACAGCATTCAGACTCGTAAACCTGTTTAATAACCCTGACCAGCCTTGCTACTTCAAGAATATATAGCTAGCTACTTCACATATATTTCCCAATCAAAAATAAAATTGATACACTACTGAAATCCTGAAATGAAAACTTTCAATCCACCTCTTAATAGGACATGACCACATGGGAGTTGGGATTTTATAGTATTTATAATTGATAATTGTTTGCATTAATGTTCAGAATCGAGCTTATAATTATGACACTCTTGGGACTAGATTTTCCAATAAACTTAAAACCTTTTCGACCGAGAATGGTCTTCTTTAAATTATAACTTAGAATGGTTTCATCCCATTTTAAGACTAAGCCAAAAATGAAAACAAAACTTGACCACGGTCTAAAAAAAAGTAAGTGGTTGGTAAAGCTTGAACAATGAAGACTAAGCCAAAAATGAAAACAAAACCACTCAGAATTCAGTATAAAGTAGCCACAGGTAATACCTCGACTTTTTCTTCGTTGTTATCAAGGTAGCACCTGGACTTGGGTTTTACCTTCGTGAGATGGGTCCTGGTCTTGAGTTGAGTGTGCTAATTTTCTTTAAATTATAAAAGAGACTTTATAGTTAGAGTCTACAATGTGTTGACTATTTAAAACAATGATTTTCTTATTATTATCAAATAAAGTATGTGGTGGTTTGTTTATGAGTCTAAATGTATATTTTATATAAAAGCTTGAAGTATATTTTTCTGTATGCAATTATTTTATGGCTTAGTTTTTTAGCTTGTTCAGTTAAGTACAATTACTTGATGTTTCGTGAATCACTCTAAAACAGACGCTAAATTTAACAAAAATTGCATTACTCCAAAATTGGTATGAACACATAAAAAGCTGGTAGAACCAAAATTGGTATGAACACATAAAAAGCTGGTAGAAAATGATTTAATGATTTAAGTTGTTCTACCTAACCACTCTGATTTTAACCCTTTTTCATTATTGACTTATATTTTAGCTCGAAATGCTCTGAATTTAGTGGAGTTTAGTTTTAGAATACCTTTATGTATGTTTATTATAGTTTTGAAAAGTTGAATGATGCTCGAGATTCACAACTTTTGTTGTTTCGAAGCCTCTTAATAAAAAGAGGAGGCTAATGCTCATTATTGTCTTTTAAACATTTGTTATATGATCTTTTTAAAGAATATTTAATAAAATATTATTTGTATTTTTAATTTTAATATTTAATTTATATTTTTGATGTTTTTAATTATTATATTAGATTTTTTTTACATATGTTTATGACAATAATCATTACCTCACTTATATTAAGATTTTTTTATGATAATAATTATTACTTCACATATTTTAAGGTGTTTTTTAAATTATATATTAGATGGCATTGCTAATATTTAAATAAGGATGTCTAATATGTTTTGTTTTGTTGTTTTTCAGGTATAAGCATCTTTTAAACATGATTTTTTTTGTGTAATTTTTAAGAATTTTAACAAATAAAGAGAAAAAAGGTAATGATCTTCATCTTTTACATGTTTTTTTATAAAATAATATTCAAATAAGGATGCATCTGATATTTGTTTTGATTTGTTATCTTTTTAAGTATCAAGCATATTCCTTTGAATATTGATTCAATGACATTTCTAAGAGTTTGAAGTGATGTCCATTGGACTTGTATAGTTTTCTATTTTGAGAGCTTTGTAAAGACATATACTTCCAAACATATTATTCTTAATATATATAATGGAGTAGTCTAACGGGTCGACGATTTCGCCCGGCGTTAGACTACTCCGTCTACCCACGCCTTCCCGGCCTTCCCGGAGTCCGGCACATCCATCCAGAAATGGGTCCCTCCCGAATCTTCTTAGCCTGAGATTGATGCACAATTCAAACAAAAGGAAAGGGGGCCGATACTGAAGCTTATGGTCCTGACTACACTCCATCCTTCTCTATTCTTCCGACCTGCAAGCGGAGGCTGATAAGCAGCCAGCCGTAGTGGAAGCTGTTGCTGGAAGCAACCCCTCTCCCTTATGGTCGAGAGGCTCCGCCCCTGTTACTCAATTCCTTGATCCTTAGCTGGCCTGTTTTCCGCGATACGCCAGGATTGAATCTCTCTCTTGAACGTGAACCTCTGCTTGCTCACTTGACTCCACTCCACTCGTCCTTGAACCTCATGCATGTAACTACGATTAGCAGACGATGCAGTTACACTAAGAGTCTTATATTATAATAGGATTACCCACCTCACTTCCAATCACTGCACACTGACCTCCTCTAGATTCAATACAAAAACTAAGCTAAGCTGTCCTCCTGCTCACGTCGTGTTGTCGCCGCAGCCAGCACGGACATGCCAAAAAATCCCTGGCACTTTTTGATCAAATGCAACATGCAGGCGTGGAGCCAGACCATGTCACATTTATTGGTGCTCTTTCTGCTTGTAGTCATGCAGGTCTAATTGAAGCAAGTCATGATTATATTTTTGCTATGAGTCAAGATTTTGGCATTACTCCAAGAATGAAGCACTATGCTTGCATGGTTGACATTCTTGGCCATGCTGGATGCTTGGATGAAGCAGTAGACTTTATCAGCAAAATGCCATTTGAACCTAGTGCTCTGGTGTGGCGAACATTGTTTGGTGCTTGCAGAGTGCATGGCAATATGAAGGTAGGAAACTGGCAGCAAAACGACTCAGTGAGTTAGAACCACAAGATGATGCATTGTATGTCCTATTGTCTAACATATATGCTGCAGCTGGTCAATGGAATGATGTGGCAAATACAAGAAAAATAATGAAGGACCGCGGGGTAAAAAAGGAACCAGGATATAGCTGGATTGAAGTAAAGAATAGGGTTTATGTGTTTGTAGTAGAAGATAGATCATAATCCATGAGATTTATGCAAAGTTGGAGGAATGGACTGGACAGATGAAGGATGCAGGCTATTTGCCCGACACAGAATTTGTACTCCATGATTTAGATCAGGAGCAAAAGGAGCAATAGGGAGCTCATCCATCCTTCCTGCCATAAGCTGATGATCTCCTACTGCCTTATCCCGACGTGATAGCCTAGCCATTCAAACCTTTCATTTCGAATCCTTTCTTTTTGGTTGAACCACCCCCAACTCCCTATAAAGCCTTCCCCGCCTTCTTCTCCTCTCTCAAAGCATCTATGTCACCCATCCGGTGTTGGTTGTTAGTTCCATCCCCTTTCCTTCACGGAGCAGCGCATCTTGTCTCTCCTTTCTCAAATTGCTCATCTTCCTCTACTTCCGCTTCCATTTCATCTTTTTTTCTTTTGTTGTGAAGAGAAAAAGAAAAGAATCGAGACGGCAAGGGTCGCTGAACACTAAAAGAAAGTGAGGAATACTGAACAAAAGGAGCAATCCCTAAAAGAAAGTGAGGAGCAAAAGGAGCAATTCCTTTGCCATCATAGTGAGAAGTTGGCCATAGCATTTGGGGGCTTCTTAGTGCATCTCCTGGCACACCTCTCCACATTATCAAAAACCTCCGTGTATGTGGTGATTATCACACTGTCATAAATTCCATTTCCAAGCTTGATGGAAGGAAAATCATAGTGAGGGATGCAAACCGCTTCCATCATTTTAGGGATGGTACATGTTCATGTGGGGATTATTGGTAATGCTTACAAATGAAGCCAGCATAACTGTTTTCCATTAGTGACCATGCTCTGCTAGGCGGAGGTTAGTTCTTTGCTACAGGAAGCACATGGAGTTGGGGTTTTTGAAGTCATATCACTTCTACATACACGGAAACATGTGCTGTGTCGTACCTGTGATAAAACTGTGTGCAATATAAGTAGCGATCTTGGGGTTCAGAAAAAATTGGCATGTTTCATCCAGGTTAACTTTTAAAAAGCAACCCCTCTCCCTTATGCATTGTCTGCTAATCATAGTTACATGCATGAGGTTCAAGGACGAGTGGAGTGGAGTCAAGTGAGCAAGCAGAGGTTCACGTTCAAGAGAGAGATTCAATCCTGGCGTATCGCGGAAAACAGGCCAACTAAGGATCAAGGAATTGAGTAACAGGGACGGAGCCGCTCGACCATAAGGGAGAGGGGTTGCTTACAGCAACAGCTTCCACTACGGCTGGTTGCTTATCAGCCTCCGCTTGCAGGTCGGAAGAATAGAGAAGGAATGGAGTGTAGTCAGGACCATAAACTTCAGTATCGGCCCCCTTTCCTTTTGTTTGATTTGTAAGATTCCGGAGGGACCCATTTTTGGATAGATGTACCTGACGACGGGAGGAGTTAACGGCGTGGGTAGATGGAGTAGTCTAACGCCGGGCGAAATCGTCGACCCGTTAGACTACTCCTATATATAATTATATTTTTTTGGAGATGAGATTAAAACCCATCCAAATGCTCTAGATGGTGGGGTGCCCCATCATTTTAGAGTAGTTTCTTATAGTGTTGTGATGTAGTATGTTTTTTTATTCACTTTTATTTTTCTGTAATTGTCTTCATTTAAATTAATTTTATAATTTCTCCAACAAAAATAAATTTCAATTTCCACTTAATGATTCACACAAACTAATTTGAAAATCTATCTAACATAAATAAACTTCATTTTATACAATTAATTTTATAATTTCTCCAACAAAAATAAATTTCATATTTCACACATTGATTTCAAAACTTATTTAACACATGGATAAATTTCATTTTATGTAATTGAAATTTTATTTATTTTTATATTTGTTTTGCTTTAATATTTTTTTCACATTTTTACTTTTGTATTTTTTTTCTATTTTACAACGATTTTTAAGCTTTATTTATATAGGTTTTATATTATGAAATTGTTATTATTTATATGGTATTTATATTATTGTTGTATTTTACTATATTGCTTGGGTGTGATTTTTGTTGATTTTAGTGCAATTTTTAGGTGTATTTCAGATCTTTGCTCATGTATTTTGTATGCCACTCCATGATTGTTAGATGAATTGACTTTAATGTGTAGTTGATGAAAATAATGTTTTTTGTATTGAACTCTATGTGTTTGTGTTTGAAATTTTGAACATGTATTCTCTATGCAACTCTATGTGTTTTTGTTTGAAATCTTTGAACATGTATTCTCTATGCAACTATGTGTTTGTGTTTGAAATCTTTGAACATGTATTCTCTATGCAACTATGTGTTTGTGTTTGTGTTCATGTTTGAAATATTTGAAAATGTATTTTCTATGCAACTCTTATGTGTTTGTTAGATTAAAAGATTGTTATGTTTGCTAAATGAAATAATGTTTTTTGTATGCAACTCTGTGTTTGTATTTAAAATCTTTGAACATGTATTCTCTATGCAACTCTATGTGTTTCTGTTTGAAATATTTGAAAATGTATTATGAATGTAACTCTTATGTTTGTTAGAAAAGATAATTTCTAATTTTGAGAAATGAGATAATGTTTTTTTATATGCAATTGTATGCTTGTTACATGAAATGATTTTTGTGTTTGTTAGATGAAATGAATTTTTATTATGTAAATAATGTATAACTTATGTATAGTATAATAATAAATATATATTATATAATTTGACATTTTATTTATTTATTTTTTAATTGCTTTAATTTTTCTTTTTTAATGGTGTTGTTTTAATTTTTAATTTTGTAATTTTTTTATTCCATTTGTTATTTATTTTAAAATAAAAAATTATGATCAATTAAAATACAACTCTATACTATTTTTTAACTTTTATCAAATTAAATAAGATCATAACTATAATAAAATCAACTTAATAAACACATAAATAAAATATTTAAAAAATATAAACAACCCGCTTTGTTGTAACAACAACAACAAAGCACAAAAATTATCGCTTTGTTGTAACAACAACAACAAAAGCACACTTTTTGAGGCCATATGAGCTTTTACCTTCACGTGGTTGGTCTTGTTAGTAGAGATTCTAAAATCTCAAAGCCAAGAAAAGCTCTCAAATCTATAATTATATTTTTAATACATTAATTATGATATGTACTCTAATTATAATATTATATAATAAAATTATAAATTTATTAAAACTAAATTGAAAAATCATAATATTTATAAATAAAATTATACATAACATTTTAAAAATTAAAAATTAATTTATTAAATATTTAATTAAATTAAAAAATTTGAAATTTGAAATATTTATATTTATAATACTTAAATATTAATCATCAAAATTTAATAAATTTGTCACACCAATATTAAAATTTATTATAATAAAAATAATCAATTTAAAATTATTATGATATTTAGGTTTATAATATTTAAACAATAAATTTATAAAAAAAAAAATTATATAAAGTAATAAAAAATTTATGTAAATAAATAAAACAAAATAAACTTTCATCATATTTATAAAATAACAGTTAAAAAACAATTGATGAATAAAAATTATAAATTGATTAATAAAATTATAAATTTATTAGAATAAATTTATAATAATAAATTATAATCATAATATTAATTATGAAAAACAATTGATGAATAAAAATTATAAATTAATTAATAAAATTATAAATTTATTAGAATAAATTTAAATATTTCTTTATTAATAAAACTAAAATAATAATAAAAAATTATCATCATAATATTAGTTATGATGATAATGATAATATTAGTTATAAATTCAAAAAAAAATTATCATAAATTAAGATTTCATAACTTTTATTGAAAATAAAAACAATATAAAATAATAAAAATTCAATTATCATTTTTTAGTGTTATGATGTAGTATGTTTTTTTATTCACTTTTATTTTCCTATAATTGTTTTGATTTAAATTAATTTTATAATTTCTCTAACAAAAACAAATTTCTATTTCTATTTAATGATTCACACAAACTTCATTTTATATAATTAATTTAAAAATTTCTCCAACAAAAATAAATTTCATGTTTCACACAAATTGATTTCAAAACTTATTTAACACACAAACAAACTTCATTTTATGTAATTGGGATTTTATTTATTTGTTTTGTTCTAATTTATTTTCAGATTTTTACTTTTGTGTTTTGTTTATATTTTACACTTTTTTAAGCTTTATTTATATGACTTTTATATTATGACATTCTTGTATTTGACTGTATTGTTTGGGTGTAATTTTTGTTGATTTTGGTGCAATTTTAGGTGTATTTGAGATCTTTGCTCATGTATTTTGATTGTTAGATGAATTGACTTTCATGTGTAGTTGATGAAAATAATGTTTTTTTGTATTGAACTATATGTGTTTGTGTTTGAAATTTTGAACATGTATTTTGAATGCAACTTTATGTTTGTTAGATGAATTGACTTTAATGTGTCTTTAATGAAAATAATGTGTTTGTGTTTGCAATCTTTAAACATGTATTCTCTATGTAACTCTATGTGTTTGTATTTGAAATATTTGAAAATGTATTTTCTATGCAACTCATTTATGTGTTTGTGTTTGAAATCTTTAAAAATGTGTTTTTTATGTAACTCTATGTGTTTGTGTTTGAAATATTTGAAAATGTATTTTCTATGCAAATCTGATGTCTTTTTTAGATTAAAATATTGTTATATTTGCTAGATGAACTAATGTTTTTTGTATGCAACTCTATGTTTGTGTTTAAAATATTTGAACATGTATTATGTATGCAACTTTTATGTGTTTGTTAGATGAGATAACTTCTAGGTTTTAAAGATGAGATAATGTTTTTTTATATGTAATTGTGTTTTTGTTAGATGAAATGAATTTTTATTATGTAAATAATGTATAACTTATGTGTAGTATAATAATAAATATATATTATATAATTTGACATTTTATTTATTTTATATTTTTATATTTTAATGGTTGTTTTAATTTTTTTATTTTGTAATTTTTTTTTAAAATTTTAAAATTTTGTTGTTTTAATTTCTTATTTTATAATTTTTTAAGATACGACTCTATCCTCTTTTTAAGCTTTTATCAAATTAAATAAAATCATAATTATAATAATATCAATTTAATAAATACATAAATAAAATATTTAAAAAATTTAAACAACCCGCTTTGTTGTAATGACAACAACAACAAAACACATTTTTCGAAGGTATATGAGCTTTCACCTTCACATAGTTAGTCTTGTTAGTAGAGATTCTAAAATCTCAAAACCAAGAAAAGCTCTCAATTATATTTTTAATACATTAATTATGATATTTACTCTAATTATAATATTATATAATAAAAATTTAAAAATTAATAATAAGATTATAATTTTATTAAAAGCTAAATTGAAAAATTATAATATTTATAAATGAAATTATATTTATAATCATAATTAAAATAATGATAATATTAGTTATAAATTTAAAATACATAACATTTTAAAAATTAAAATTTATGTTTATAAGATAACTTCTATTAAAAATTAAAATAAATTTATTAAATTAAAAAATGTGCAGTTTTAATTATCTATATTTATAATATTTAAATATTAATCATCAAAATTTAACAAGTTAGTAATACACCAACAATAAAATTTATTATAATAAAAATAATCAATTTGAAATTATTATGATATTTAGGTTTATGATATTTAAACAATAAATTTATAAATAAAAATAACAAATTATATAAAATAATAAAAAAATTAAGTGAGGTTGGTATAGGGATGCGAAGGCCTGGTTAAACCACTGAGAGATCGACGAAAATGTTGCACTGCAAAATATTAATAACATTACAAATATTGTTACTTCTAAGTTTAAAGAGAAATTGTGGTGTAAGAAAGATTTAGAGGCTAAAAGAAAATTAAGATATTATAAGGAGGTCATCAACCATACTCTAGAACATTAAAAGTATCTCTTTGTATTAACAAGTTCAAAGAAAAAAAATCAATATACCTAAGATAAAAACGAACTCTCATGAGCTCTATAATGAAATAGGTCGTTGGATAGTTCCTAAAACACCATGGGTGGAAAGGATTTATCGTCTCTATGAGAATATGAACATTGAAGATGAAAACCACTTCCTTTTAGAGTGCGCTACGTACATTATATCTCAGTTTCATAATCTTTGTTGCAATACCAACCTTCCTATCTTTTAACTTGTCAAAGTTATAATGAGCTCGGGACGCTTCTCACCAAGTTCTTTGAACATATGAATACAATTTTAAAACAAATTAATTAATTTGTTTCTTTAGGTTCAATAGACCAAAGTTTAGTCTCCGTAGACATTAACTATTAAAATTTCATTACTTTTATTGAAAATAAAAAGAAAAGAAAATAATAAAAATTTATGATAGCATCATAATTTTTACAAATAAAAAGTTTACTTTTGTATGCATATTTGATAAAGTTAAAAATTAGAATATTTATCTTGAAAAAATAAAATTAGAATATCTATCTTCTAAAAAGATAAAATTAGAATAACAAAATTATTATTATATTTTATAATATTTATTGAATATTTGATTTAGTTAAAATTTTTGTAATTTACCTTGTTTTTTGCAATTTATTTTTTTAACTCTTTTTAATAAGTGAAATAAGGGAGAAAATGGTGTAGAGCTTAATGTTAAAATTGTAATAATGAATTAATGGTGGTGGTGGTTGTTAATATTCACTTAGTATATTGAACTTTAAGAAGGAAGAAAATGGTGTAAAGCTTAAGGTTAAAATTGTAATAATGAATTAATGGTGGTGGTGGTTAATATTCACTATATTGAACTTTAAGAAGGGAGAAAATGGTGTAGAGCTTAAGGTTAAAATTGTAATAATGAGTTAAATGGTTGTAGTGGTTAATATTCACTTGATCTATTGAACTTTAAGAAGGAAGAAAATGGTGTAGAGCTTACGGTTAAAATTTTAATAATGAATTAATGGTGGTGGTGGTTAATATTCACTTGGTCTATTGAACTTTAAGAAGAGAGAAAATGGTGTAGACCGTAAGCTTAAAATTGTAAGAATGAAATAATGTTACTAATTTTTATTGTTTGTTGTATTTGAGTCTTTATTTTTAATTTGAATTGGTTTAATATGATTTCTTGTTTTTTTTAATTAACCAAGGATTTCATGTACAACTTCTCATTTCAGTTGCTTATTACCAATTGGTCTAATTGAAATGAATGTTATTTTTTAATCAAATTTGTAATTATGTGTTAAATGAGATTATTTCAGTGTTTGCTAAATGAAATAATGTTTTCTATACACTTTTATTTGTTTGTGAATCTTTTTCCATGTTTCTGTTGCATGCAATTCAATATGTTTATGGATCTTTGTATATATTTTTGGTATGCAATTTTGTGGTTGTGTTTGTGGGTTTTTGTACATGTATTTTTTAACAATGTTATGTATTTATTTGTACATATTTTTTTTTATGCAACGCTATATATTTGTAGATATGTGTACATGTTTTTTGTATGCAACTCTATGTTTGTTGGTTATTGTCATAATCGTGTGATTATTTAAAATAGTTGTGTAGTTTGTATCTACTTTATCTATGAAATGGTTTGTTTGCAAATGTAATTCTTGGGTTATAATATTTTGTTTCTCTAAAATACGTGTTATAATGTTTTTGGTATGCAACTTTATGTGCTTGTGAATCTTTGTCCATGTTTTGTTTTGCATACTTTTTGTATGCAATGTTATGTTTGTATTTGTGAATCTTTGCACTTGTATTGTTTATGCAATGTTTTATATTTTATGCTCTGGATATATATATATATTGTATGTAACTTTGTGTTTGTGAGTTATTTTACCTTATACTAAACTATTGATTAAAGCATTAATCTTTATAATTTGACCTTATGTTCCTCTGCAAGCTCAAACTCCTTTCGTCTAGCTTCTAGCATGGACCCTTGCATGTCCAGTGTTCATGATTTGCTCTGCCCAATCAAATTAATCATCCTCCACAGCAAAGTCATCTTTACCCGCCTCGATATCTTGCTTCACACAGTTAAGGTAATGCTTCACATTCTCTAACACCTCTTGATAAAACTCTTGCTTTGCATCAACCACCTCACATTGAACGAGGCATGTGGGTGGCTCATTGATCCCCCCCTCTGTTCCTTTGGTTGCATGAGTGCAAACCATACTCCCTACTAACTACACGTGGCACCCTCCTCCACCATCCCAGACATGACAATATCCAAGCCCCTACTCTGCTCTGCTCAATCAATAGCTTAACACTAGACTCCTAGCTTAACGCAGGCACAAGATGGTTGTGACCAAGCTCAAACCACCAACACAAAATAACTACGTAGGACAAAATGATTTTAGTTGTCGTTCCCAACCACCCACAACCTCACCACAAGCCCACATGATAGCACCATTACAAATGTCGTGACCAACTTCCTTGTCAAGCTCATCATGCCAACAATATGTGGAATAATTTAATTATTTAATATATTTGTATAGATTGTCTATGGTTTTTGTATACAATTTTGTGTTTGTGTTGATGTCTGTGGAGGTTTGTGCATGTTTGTGGTATGCATCTGTGTTTCAGTTTGTGAATCTTTGTACGTGTATCTTTTATAAACTAAAAGAAAAAATAAAAAGATCAAAGAAAGAATAATAATAAAGTTAAGAAATCTAAATTAATGCATGATATTATTAAGATATACATATTAAGTAAATAGATATTTATAATAAAAATAATATAAAATAGTAAAAAAAAATTAAAAGCTTTTAATTTATATTTCAAAACAAATTATTTGACATTTATGCCTTTCTTGTACTAAATTAAAGTAATGTTTTGACAACCTTACAATACTTGTAATTCATAACACTTGACCATTGAAATTAATCAACTAAACT
>LPNX010820344.1:1329-83973 GCA_001517045.1 Pseudotsuga menziesii | reverse complement strand
AATTAGACCATAATAGAATAAACTATATATATACTGGTACTCTGATTTCAGATTGGGGAAGAAGATCGAAATTAGAGATTGATGGGGGAGAAAGGATATATGGGCTCATGTAAGCAGAAAACGAAAAATATCTATTCCATTTCTATTATCAGCTATGTGTTTAAATCTCGAAAAGATATTGGACAACTCACTATCTCGAAAGATTTTTCTTTTTACTGAAGAAGAAGGGGAAGTGGGAGAGGGAGGAAAATCTTTGGTCGAGGGAAAATGCCATTCTGGAGTTTTATAAAAAACTTTACTGTGTAAGTGGTGATTTTGTATTTTCTGAGTCTCTATGTAAAGAATTGCAGGAAAAAAAATTTCGACAAAGATGTGAAATGGGAAAGATTGGTCGACGAAATCCGAACCAAAAACCGAACCTTGATATACTCGAGAACGAGATTTTTTCATTACCACAAGATGTATTGGCTGCTGTAGATTACCTTATCGGAGTTAAAATTGAAATGGGTACACTCGATGATATAGATCACCTCAGAAATCAACGTATTCGTTCTGTAGCAGATTTATTACAGAATCAATTCAGATTAACTCTAGGTCATTTGGAAGATGGAGTTCGAAGAACTATACACAGAGCAACCAAGCGTAGATCAACTCCTTAGAACTTGGTAACTTCAACTCTATTAAAAAGCACTTTTCAAGATTTTTTTGGTTCACATCCCTTATCCCAATTTTAGGATCAAACGAATCCATTAACAAAAATAGCTCATGGGCGAAAATTGAGCCATTTAGGCCCGGGGGGCTTAACAAGGCGAACTGCTAGTTTTCAAACACTGGATATTCATCCCAGTTATTAAGGGCATATTTTTCCAATCGATACGTCCGAAGGAATGAATGCTGGACTTGTTACATCATTATCTATTCATGTAAAGATTGGTCCTTGCGGTTCTTTACAAAGTCCATTCTATAAGATCTCTGAGAGATCGAGTGAAGAACATATGGTTTATCTGTTACCGGGAGAAGATGTGGATGAATACTATCGGATAGCTATGGGAAATTATTTGGCGTTAAATCAAGGGATTCAAGAAGAACAAATTACTCTAGCTCGATACCAACAAGAATTTATAGTTATTGCATGGGAACAAATTCATTTCATAAGTATTTTTCCTTTCCAATATTTTTCTGCTAGAGTTTCCCTTATTCCTTTTCTCGAACATAATGATGCGAATCGCCCTCTAATGGGTTCTAATATGCAGGGTCAAGCAATTCCACTTTTTCAACCCGAGAAGTGCATTGCCGGAACTGGATTGGAAGGTCAAGCAGCTCTAGATTCAGGAAGTGTAGCTATAGCTACACAAGAGGGAAGGATCGAGTATATCGATGCTACAAATATCACTTCATGAGTTAATGGAGACATTGTACGAACAGAATCAGTTATATATTAACGTTCTAATACCAATACTTGTATGCATAAAAAAACTCAAGTTCGTCAAGGCGAATGTGTAAAGAAGGGACAAATTCTAGCGGACGGTGCGACTACTGTAGGGGGATAACTCTCTTTGGGAAAAAAACATTTTAGTAGCTTATATACCATGGGAAGGATGCAATTTCAAAGACGCAATACTCATTAGTGAACGTCTGATATATGAAGATATTTATACTTCTTTCCATATTGTAAGATACAAGATTGAAATCTGTATGACAAGCCAGGGTCCTAAAAGAATCACTAGAGAAATAACTCATTTAGATACTCATTCACTTCTTCATTTGGGTGAAAATGGTCTTGTAATGCTAGGATCTTGGATAGAAACAGGTGATGTTTTGGTAGGTAAATTAACGCCTCAAACAACACAAGAATCATTATGTGCCCCGGAAGGAAGATTATTACAAACCATATTTGGTATTGAAGTATCTACTGCAAGAGAAAATTGTCTCAGAGCACCTATAGCTGGAAGGGGTCAAGTTATTGATGTGAGATGGATCAATAGAGTAGATGATTCTGGTGATAATGCAGAAACAATCCATGTATATATATTACAAAAACATAAAATACAAGTGGGTGATAAAGTAGCTGGAAGGCATGGTAATAAAGGTATTATTTCTATAGTTTTGCCCAGACAAGATATGCCCTATTTGCGAAATGGAATACGAGTTGATATGGTATTGAATCCATTAGGGGTACCTTCACGAATGAATGTAGGACAGATCTTTGAATGTTTGCTCGGTTTAGAAGGAAACCTGATGAACAAACATTATAGAATAACACCTTTTGACGAAAGATATGAGCAAGAAGCTTCGAGAAAACTAGTGTTTCCTGAGCTTTATAAAGCTAGTGAGCAAATAGCTAATCCATGGGTATTTGAACCAGATCATCCTGGAAAACATAGATTAATCGATGGAAGAACAGGGGATGTTTTTGAACAACCTGTTACAATAGGAAAATCTTATATGTCGAAATTGAGTCATTAAGTCGATGATAAAATACATGCACGTTCGAGTGGACCTTATACACAGGTTACACAACAACCTCTTAGAGGAAAATCTAAACGAGGGGACAACGAGTAGGAGAAATGGAAGTTTGGGCTTTAGAAGGTTTTGGTGTTGCTTATATTTTACAAGAAATGCTTACTCTCAAATCTGACCATATTAGAACTCGTAATGAAGTACTTGGTGCCATTATAATTGGAGGGCCAATACCTAAACCTGACACTGCTCCAAAATATTTCTGATTGCTCATTCGAGAATTACGATCTTTAGCTCTAGAATTGAATCATGATATTATATATGAGAAAGACTTACGGATAGATATGGAGGAAGTTTGATTAGAATGAGTTGATATCTTTTATGATTGACCAGAATAAACATCAACAACTTCGAATTGGATTAGCTTCTCCCGAACAAATTTGTGCTTGGTCCAATATTTTTTTACCTAATGGCGAGATAGTTGGACAGGTGACTAAACCCTATACTCTACATTATGAAACTAATAAACCAGAAAGAGATGGATCGTTTTGTGAAGGAATCTTTGGACCTATCAAAAGTAGAGTTTGTGCTTGTGGAAATTCTCCAGGGATCGGAAATGAGAAGATAGACTCAACATTTTGCACCCAATGTGGAGTTGAATTCGTTGATTCTCGAATTCAAAGATATCGAATGGGATACATTAAACTGGCATGTCTAGTGGTTCACGTATGGTATTTGAAATGCCTTCTCAATTATATTGCGAATCTATTAGCTAAAACTTGGAAAGAATTAGAAGGCCCAATATACTGCGATGTGTGACTTGATCATACAGATCCGTAATAAGGAACTGTCATCCTATTCAATCTGATTGGGCTGCCTTTAGCTCTGACATGTCCCTCTGGAGGAGTAGCATGAAGCTCAGAATTATAAGCATCTTGAAGAGATGTTGAGAAAGAGGAATTAGTCCAGGGTTTAGATATTCTGTATCAAATTGCTAATTTAGCTTCGTGAAAACACTTCTTTCATATAATGGAATTCAAAAGTCATTCTCTTTCACTTGGGTTATCCCTAAATAGAGGTATTCCGGATCGAAGATATGGCTATAGGAGTCTATTCATCGCACATATGCTTCAATCAATAGTATTGTAACCATCGAAGTAGAGCAAGCAGGAACCTAAAGGATTAAATGGAACGATATATAGATAAGTAAATCCCTAATTGAAGGTCTTTTCAAGAATAAATGGATTGTTCGGAAGGGAGGAGACTGCTCAATAATTCCATATCTGTGTTGTAGAATTGTAAAGGAATACTCAATTTCACCTGGAACTTGAGCAGAGAGTAGCAGTTTCTCTTCAGAGCAAAAAGAGTAAATATTTTTTTTATAGTTACTTGAGCCGGATGAGAGGAAACTTTCACGTCTGATCCTTGGGGAGGGGGATCTTAGAATAACCTATCCGAATCTTTTTCTTGCTAGGCCCATAGCTAACAAACCAACTTTATTGAGATCACGGGGTAGATTCAATTATGAGATTCAATCCTGGAGAGATATTATTCCTCATTACCTCTCTGCTCGTTCTCATTACCTCTTTGCTCAAGGTTCTGGAACATTTAAAGAGAGAGAAATAGCTACTGGGGGAGATGTTATCAAGGAACAACTAACTGGTCTGGATATGCAAATGATTATAAATCGTTCACATATGGAATGGAAGAACTTGGTGGAATTGAAATGGAATAGATTAGAGGAGGATCAAGAATCTACTATGGATGGATGGGAGGATGAAACAATTCGACGAAGAAAGGATTTTCTGGTTGGATGCATTAAATTGGCTAAACATTTTCTCCGAACAAATATAGAACCAAAATGGATGGTCTTATGCCTATTACCAGTTCTTCCTCCCGAACCGATGTCAATCGTTCAATTAGGTGAAGGTGGACTTATTACCTCGTCATATCTAAATGAACTTTATTGAAGAGTTATCAATCGGAATAATACTCTTACCAATTCATTAGCAAGAAGTGGATCTGAGTCATTTGTTATTTGTAAAAAAAATTGATCCAGGAAGCCGTAGATGCACTTCTCGATAATGGCATCTGTGGACAACCAATGAAAGACAGTCATGATAGGTCTTATAAATCGTTCTTAGATGTGATCGAAGGCAAAGAGGGAAGATCTCGTGAAAATTTTCTAGGGAAACGAGTTGATTATTCAGGTTGTTCCGTTATTTTGGTAGATCCCTTTCTATCATTGTATCAATGTGGATTACCCTCAAATAGCAATATAACTTTTTCAAGCATTTGTAATTCGTAGTCTCATTGGACGACATATTGCTCCTAACCTAAGAGCTACTAAAAGTATGATTCGAGATAAGGGACCCATTGTATGGGAAGTACTTCAAGAGGTTATGCAAGGACATCCTGTATTGTTGAATTGAGCACCTACCTTACACAGATTAGGAATACAAGCGTTTCAACCTATTTTAGTAGAAGGACGTGCCATTCGTTCACATCCATCGGTTTGTGGAGGATTTAATGCGAACTTTGACAGAGGTCAGATGGCTGTCCATGTACCTTTATCTCTGGAAGCTAGAGCAGAAGCTCGTTTACTCATGTTTTCTAAGACAAATCTTTTGTCTCTAGCTATCGGAGATCCTATTTCTATACCAACTCAGGATATGCTTCTTGGACTTTATATATCAACAGTCGGAAATAATCAAGGTATTTATGGGAATAGGTACCATCCGTATCACTCGGAAAAGAAAATGTTTTCCTGTAAGAAACCTTCCTTTTATACTTATGGTGATGTGCTCAGAGCTTATTGACAGAAACGAATTGACTTATACAACCCCTTATGGCTCCAGTGGGGGAAAGTGGATTTACGTATCATTACCTCAGTAAACCAAGAAGCCGCTATCAAGGTTCAATACGAATCTCTGGGTACCTTACACGAAATCCATGAACATTATCAGATAAGAAAAGGTAGAATGGGGGAAATTATTAATATATACATTCGAACAACTGTTGGTCGTACTTGTTTCAATCGAGAAATGGAAGAAGCCATACAAGGTTTTGTCCATTCTGAACACCTAAAGAAATCACTACCAGCTCTTAGGATCTAATGTTATTGATATTTTCATTAGTGCAGATATAGAGATCAAGGAAGCCTTCAAATAACTGGCTTGAACCGATTTCTTAATCATGCTCATGAAAATATGGAGATTTTTCCTTATGAAGGAACGAACTAGATTGCCCTTTGATAATTTTCCCTTTTATAATAAAGTGATGGATAGAACTTCCATTATAAATTAGCAGATTAATAGATCACTTCGGAATGACATATACATCACATATCTTGGATCAACTCAAGACTTCAGGTTTTCAACAAGCTACTGATACAACTATTTCATTAGGAATTGATGATCTTTTAACAACACTTCCAAAGGATGGCTCGTCCAAGATGCGGAGCAACAAGGTTCTATTTCGGAGAAACATAACCATTATGGGAATGTACATGCAGTAGAAAAATTACGTCAATCGATCGAGATATGGTATGCTACAAGTGAATATTTGAGAAAAGAAATGAATCCGAATTTTAGCATGGCTGATCCCTTAAATCTAGTACATGTGATGTCCTTCTCGGGAGCTAGGGGAAGTACATCTCAGATTCACCAATTAGTAGGTATGAGAGGATTAATGTGAGATCCTCAAGGACAAATAATTGATCTACCCATTCGAAGGAATTTACACGAAGGGCTCTCTTTAACGAAATATATTATTTCCTGTTATGGGGCTCGTAAAGGAGTTGTGGATATTGATGTACGAACAGCAGATGCTGGATACCTCACACGTAGACTCGTTGAAGTGGTTCAACACATCGTAGTACGTAGAACAGATTGTGGCATTATTCAAGGTATTTGTGTAAGTCCCATTCGAGGTTGAGAGAGGGACAAAAATGAAATTGTTGTATGAACACAAATACTGATTGGTCGTGTGCTAGCAGACGATGTATATATAAATAGGAGATGCATTGCCACACGCAATCAGGATATTGGGGTTGGACTTGCCAATCAATTAATAAACCCTCGAACACAACCAATATATATACGAGCCCCCTTTACTTGCAAGAGTATATCTCGGATTTGTCAATTATGTTATGGTCGAAGTACTACTCACAGTCACTTGATCGAATTGGGAGAAGCAGTAGGTATTATTGCAGGCCAATCCATTGGGGAACCAGGAACTCAACTAACACTAAGTACTTTTCATACCGGGGGGGTATTTACTGGTGATATTGCAGAACATGTACGAGCCCCTTTCAATGGAAAGATTGAATTCAATGATAATTTGGTTTCTCCTACATGTACATGTAATGGACATCCTGCTTATCTATGTCATAATAACTTATCCATCATTATTCATGGCCAGGATCAAGTATATAACTTAACCATTCCACCACACAGTTTTCTTTTGGTTTAGAATGATCAATATGTGGAGTCGGAACAAATTAATGCCGAAGTTCGTGTTAAAACATCTTCCTTCAAGAAAAAAGTTCACAAAAATATATATTCTGACCTAGAAGGAGAAATGCACTGGGGTACCAATGTGTGTCATGCACCTGAATATGTACACGGTAATGTTCATCCTATACTAAGGATGAGTTATCTATGGACATTATCGGGAGGTATATACGGATCCGGTGTAGTACTCTTTCCATTTCATAAGTATCAGGATCAAGTAGATGTTCAACCTTTTGTTTCCAAACATCAATCACTTTCTGATTTTTATGTGGATCAAGTGGAACATAGATCAAGTGATTCAAACTGCTATGGGAAGGAAGAACAAATCTTTAGTTATTCAGAAACTGATCAAACCATATCCAACGAGCATCGAGACTCTATTTATCTAACCTTTTCTCCTAGGAATTACAATATTAAGGGGAAAAAGCAAATGAGCCGATTCATCGTCCCGTTGCAGTGTGATAAAGAATGGGGAAAAAGAATAATACCTTGTCCTGATGCAATTCTTAGAATACCAAAAAGTGGTATTCTACAAAGAAATTCTATTTTTGGATATTATAATGTAGAATATGGAATACCTGATGTGCTGGATATGGCAACACCCTTTTCCCTAGATTTATCGAGGGAAGGAGACAACTTGCAGATTAAAGTTAGCAATTGTATTTCGTATGAAGATGGTGAATGAATCCAAGTAATGAGTGACACAAGTATTCCATTGGTTCGAACTTGTCTAGGATTTGATTGGGAACAAACAGATTCTATAGAATCTGGGGCTTATGCTTCTCTTACTTCAGTAAGAACAAATAAGATCGTTAGTAATATGATTCAAATTAGCTTGATGAAATACTCCCTTTTTTCCATGGGGAGAAGGGACAATGAAGCAAGTTCAAATTTTATGTTTCATAACAAATTTGACTACACTAATTTTGTCTCTTCCAATGGGGAGAGTCCATTAATTAGTAAGCATCAAGGAACTATTTGTTCATTTTCCAATGGGGAAGAAGACAGTGGATCCTTTATGGTTTTGTCACCATCTAATTGTTTTCGAGTCGTTCTATTCAATGATTTAAAATGTAATGATACGGTAAATAAATCAAATAGAGAGGATCCTATGATAAAAATCATTGAATTTTCGGGTCTCTTGGGTCATTTACATAGTATAACCAACCATTTTCCATCCTCCCATTTTCTAACTTATCAAAAAGTATTGTCGAAGAAACATTCCATTTTCCAAAATTCTTTCAATACTTTCCGAGTACCTAAATACTATTTCATGTACGAATATACAAAAATTTATCATTTCGATCCGTGCAGGAACATCATTTCCAATTTATTGGGTCCACAATGGTGCTCTTCCTCATCTGAATTCTACGAAATAACATTTCCAGTAGTTAGTCTTGGACAATTTATTCCTGAAAGTGTATGTATATCCGAGGATGAACCACTCCCCTAATCTGGTCAAATTATAGCAGTTGATGAGCAATCTTTAGTCATTAGATCAGCTAAACCCTATTTGGCTACTCGAAAAGCGACTGTTCATGGTCATTATGGAGAAATTATTGACGAAGGAGATACATTGATAACATTGATATATGAAAGGTTAAAATCCAGTGATATAATTCAAGGTCTTCCTAAAGTTGAACAATTGTCAAAAGCCCATTTAAATAATTCAATATCGATGAATCTGAAAGAAAGTTTTGAAAATTGGACCGGAGATATGACAAGATTTCTTGGAAGTCTTTGGGGGTTATTCATCAATGCTAGGATAACTATGGAACAATTCCAGATTCATTTGGTCGATCAGATTCAAAAAGTTTATCGATTCCAAGGGGTATGAATTTGTGATAAGCATATAGAGATTATTGTACGCCAAATGACATCAAAAGTATTAATTTCAAAAGATGGAACGGCTAATGTTTTTTCACACGGGGAACTCATTGGATTATTACGAGCACATAGAATGGATCGTGCTCTAGAAGAGGCAATCTACTATCAAAATATGTTATTAGGAATAACAAGGGCATCTCTGAATACTCAAAGTTTAATATCCTAAGCGAGTTTCCAGGAAACTGCTCGGGTCTTAGCTAAAGCTACTCTACAAGGTCGTATCGATCGGTTGAAAGGATTGAAGGAAAATGTTATTCTCGAGGGGATTATACCTGTCAGTACTGGACAACATATTCGTCGTTCAGGGAAACAGAACGAAAGTTTCTTTTTTTCCATTCAAGAAAATTATCACAATATATTGAAACAACCATTCAAATAGTCTTGAGAAATAATCTTGCTTGATAAAGAGATTTCTTGTTATGTTCATGAATATTCATTCTATAATATAATAGGAATAATATGAAATATTCTATGAGTTAGAACGCTTATACCACGTACTAGACGGACAAGCAATCTTTGAGATGTAATCGATTCCGTTGGAATAATTAGATATTACGGTCCATGTTATTTCATTATTTTGGGGAGGAAAGCGAACGAGAATGAGCACAAGATATTGGAACATTGATTTGGAAGAGATGATGGAAGCAAGAGTTCATTTAGGACATAAAACTAGGAAATGGAATCCTAAGATGGCACCTTACATTTTTACAGAGCGTAGAGATACTCATATTATCAATTTGGCTAAAACTGCTCGTTCTTTATCAGAAGCTTGTGATCTGGCATTTGATATAGCAGGTAGGGGAAAAAAATTCCTGATAGTTGGTATGAAATATCAAGCAGCTGATTTAGTAGCATTAGCTGCGACAGAAGCTCAATGCCATTATGTAAATAGAAAATGGCTTGGTGGTATGTTAACTAATTGGTCTACTACAGAGACGAGACCTCAGAAGTTCAAGGATTTAAAAAAAGAACAAGATACGGGACGATTCAATCGACCTCCAAAGAAAGAAGCAGCAATGTTCAAGAGACAATTGGACCAATTGCAGAAATATCTAGGTGGGATTAGATACATGACGAGCTTACCCAATATTGCGATAATTACCAATCAATAAGAAGAATCCATTGCTCTTGGGGAATGTAAAACTTTGGGTATTCCGACAATTTGCTTAGTTGATATAGATTGTGATCCAGATCTCGTGGATATCCCAATTCCAGCCAATCATGATGGTATAGCTTCAATCCAATTGATCCTGAACAGATCAACGTCAGCAATTTGCGAAGGAAGGTCATTAAGGTCATTATAGCTATATGAAGGGCTAATAGATAGTGAATTAGTAATAATAATAAAATAGAAAAAAGGGGGGGAGAGGAGCTGAGGATTTACTGAGTTGGCTGCTATTCCATCCAAGATATTGTAAGAGCGAATTTCATTTATTGGTTCGGTTGGTTGCTCTAAATTTCAAAATCTTCTTAATGGAATAACCAGAAAAATTCTGATGAGAGTGAGTTAATTGAGGAATCCCTCATTCGACAAAAATCATTTCTTTTATTCTTTAAGTTAATCTTTACAAGGGGGTAATATGGATATGGATATCGTACAATCTCCTATTAGCACACTGAATCATATCTACGAGATATCCGGTATGGAGGTGGGTCCAAATAGGGGGGTTTCAAGTTCATGCACAGGTAAGTATAACTTCTTGGGTTGTAATTGTTGTCTTATCAAGTTCATCTACCATAGTTGTTCGAGATCCACAAACCATTCCTACCGGTGGTCAAAATTTTGTCGAATTTATTCTCGAATTTCTTCGGGTCTTGACCAGAACTCAGATTGGAGAGGAAGAATCTGGTCCCTGGGTTTCCTTTATTGGAACCATGTTTCTATTTATCTTTGTTTCTAACTGGTCAGGTGCTCTTCTTCGTTGGGGAATTATAAAATTACCTCACGGGGAGTTATTCACACCTACAAATGATATTGATACTACGGTTGCTCTAGCTTTGCTTACGTCAGTAGCATATTTCTATGCAGGTCTTGCAAAGAAGGGGTTAGGTTATTTTGGTAAATATATTCAACCAACCCCAATAATTTTACCAATTAACATCTTAGAGGATTTTACAAAACCTTTATCACTTAGTTTTCGACTTTTGGGAAATATATTAGCCGACGAATTGGTAGTTGTCGTTCCTATTTCTCTGGTACCTTTAGTAGTTCCTATACCTGTAATGTTCCTGGGATTATTTACGAGCGGTATTCAAGCTCTGATATTTGCAACTCTAGCCGCAGCTTATATAGGTGAATCCATGGAGGGTCATCATTAAATCACTAAAAAACAGTCCGATCAGACAGAATATTTTCTAAGTATCATACCAATTCATGACTTGATATGTATTGTAAAAGCAAATCGGAATTCTTAGTAACCAGAGCTTGGTAAGAATAGTTAGCATCAGTTAACTATTAATTATGTCCATTAGATCTTTAGATAGAGCGGATAAGATTGGCTCATTTGTAGTAAATTCCATTTACTACAAATGTTCCATGGGAATTGATTAAAGGAATATTTCCGAGAAATACAGGAATATTTCTCGGAAATATTCCTGTATTTCGGTTGGTTGCTCTTAATTTCAAAATATTCTTAATGGAATAACCAGAAAAATTATGATGAGAGTGAGATAATTGAGGAATCCCTCATTCGACAAAAATCATTTATTTTCTTCTTTAAGTTATTCTTTACAAGGGGGTAATATGGATATGGATATCGTACAATCTCCTATTAGCACACTGAATCATATCTATGAGATATCCGGTGTGGAGATGGGTCAACATTTTTATTAGCAAATAGGGGGGTTTCAATTTCATGCACAAGTACTTATAACTTATTGGGTTGTAATTGTTGTCTTATCAGGTTGAGCTACCATAGTTGTTCGATATCCACAAACCATTCCTACCGATGGTCAAAATTTTGTTGAATATATTCTCGAATTTCTTCGGGACTTGACCAGAACTCAGATTGGAGAGGAAGAATAGGGTCCCTGGGTTTCCTTTATTGGAACTATGTTTATATTTATCTTTGTTTCTAACTGGTCACGTGTTCTTCTTCCTTTGGGAATTACAAAATTACCTCATGGGAAGTTAGCCGCACCTACAAATGATATTAATACTACGATTGCTCTAGCTTCGCTTACGTCAGTAGCATATTTCTATGTAGGTCTTGCAAAGAAGGGATTAGGTTATTTTGGTAAATATATTCAACCAACCCCAATACTTTTACCAATTAACATCTTAGAGGATTTTACAAAACCTTTATCACTTAGTTTTCGACTTTCTGGAAATATATTAGCCGACAAATTGGTAGTTGTCGTTCCTGTTTCTCTGGTACCTTCAGTAGTTCCTATACCTGTAATGTTCCTAGGATTATTTACGAGTGGTATTCAAGCTCTGATCTTTGCAACTCTAGCCGCAACTTATATAGGTGAATCCATGGAGGGTCAACATTCAATCACTAAAAAACTGTCCGATCAAACATAATATTTTCTAAGTATCGTACCAATTCATGACTTGATATGTATTGTAAAAGCAAATCGGAATTCTTAGTAACAAGAGCTTGGTAAGAATAGTTATTAAAGAAATAGCCATCATTCATGTGATAGTCATAGGCACCATTATTAGGATAATTACCCCAAACGAAGTAAGCATAAGCCAACGTTGTTGCAGTATAATAGTTGCCATTCTTTGCTACATAATTAAGAAAGAAAATGCAGAAATATTCAGTTTTACAGTGTTACCGTGTACAAAATTGATTGGTTGATGACTGTTGATTTGGAACACGACAATCCCAGACATGCATATACCTCCTCACGAGAAACCAAGGTGAACACCCTATGGAAATAGGGGGTTAACACAATCAATCATTCTTTATGAGTGATCCATCTCAAATTTCTATTCACACTAGTTGTCGTCTCATATTAAAACTAAATCTTCAAGAGAGTTTCATACAAAATGATACCTTGTCAAATAGTAGTGCTAATCACTGTCAACTTATCACTTGGTTCGTTTGTAACTAAGGAATCAACCAAACTACATCTTTTTTAAGCAATTTTCACCAAATTGGGAGCATCTAATAATTGAACATAGTTCAATTATGTGTGCATCGTGAAGTATCATCAATCCTCCAAAATTCTACATCTCGCTCACTTGTAATAACTGATAAAATGTGGCGAAGTACTAGAAACCTTGACAATATTGCAATATTTTTTTCTAAAAGAAGGGAGATATTTAACTTTGTTTCTCACTCCTTATCAAAATATTTTCTAGCTAGAAAATGAATTCTTAGGGGTAGTGAATTCAAATTATGGTTCATATTTCACAAATGAATGTTCAACGAGTAGAAAATTAACAAGTGAGCTCGTGAATGTTTCAACATTCCAAAATGTAGTGAAAGAACTCGGTCTGGATCAAAGCACAATAAACAAAGATTCAAAATGTAGTACGCTCCTTTATAAGCTTCTCTCAAAGTAAAGTTGTCATTGATGCCAACAGGGTCACGAAATCTACTAATGTCATTCATGTCAAGTTTTTGGTGAACCACGGAGCAATCAATCTAACTGTCTTCAGGAAGTAAGATGTCATTAATGTTATGGTTTTCAATGGATTGCTAATCTATGTGATCATGTAGAGTGATTGATGATTATTGATGTTATGTATGTTGAACTGCTCTATGAGGTTGAGGCCTACAAGAATGAAATCTATAGGAACTTGGTGTTCCAATAATCATGTAGTAAGGACAAAACACACTCCAACAACCAGAATCACAAAGGTATGTTTGAACTACCAAAAGCATTGGATTTGAGCTATTGATGTTGACATGTTTCAATTGGGTCAATAAAATGTTAATTGGTCATCCCTCTCTCATACATTTGATCCCACAAAGTTTATAACAAAGTGGCTTCATCATGATGATCTCATTTTGGTCCACGTAAGACTTCCTTGAATGATCGAGTTGACGAATCAGATGACCAATTGGGTCCACAATTGTTACGAATGACCTATATAAATATATGGTCATTTGTTGAAGTGGAAGAAGATATTGCTTGGGATGTATGATGTCGAAATCACAGGTGTAGTATGACATATTGCTTGGGATGTATGAATGAATGATTGAGGGGGATTGAGCATATGAGATGAGAGAATGAGTCAGATCTCTGAAATGCCTTGCAAGAGTGAAGATATCTTTATGTCTAGGATTTAGTATTTTGATTGCAAGTTAACAAAGTGGCACGATCTGAGTTCATGGGTATGTGAATTTGAATGGGGAAAATCGCACGAATATTCCAAGGTGAAGCAAGAAGTATCTTGCAAAAGGCAGTTTGGAATTGTGTGTGTTTTTCTGTGATTGCAGGTATTCACATGGTAACATGAACTTATGGTTGTAGCATGCGTGAGCAGGTTGGAGGTTGTGTTGTTAAGGGTGGCATGGTGGTGCAAAGGAGTTGAGTTGGTGCTCAAAATGATTGGTGTCTTCATCCCAAAGATAGGTCAAAGCTTGTCACCAAGTTGGTGCTTGCATTGAAGGTTGGAGCCTTCACCAAATCAGTAATTTAGAGCTTAATGTAAACAAGTTTATATCTACAGTTTGTGTATGTTGGAGCTTGCATCAGGGATGTTTGTCCCTCTAGGTAGGAGCCTCATATTGCGATGAATGAATTATAAAAGAATATCTTTTGTGGTTTTCTTCTGTTTGGGTTTCCACGTAAAAATATTTTATGCATTGTGTATGGTTTTTTATGTGATTGTTAATAGTTGATGTTTATATGATGTGTTTAAGGTTCAAAATGGTAAAAAGTTATTCCCCCCCCCCCCCCGTTCTCAGTATTGGTAAATATTCCAACAATTGGTACCAAATCGAGTTCCTTCAGAACAATCTAACTGTTGGATGAAGATCTCTGGAGCACACATGGATGAACATGAAAATCTCGTCTCTCCCATTAGAGCTCCATTGTTTGATGATTCAAATTATGAGTGTTAAAGCAAAGGATGAGACTATATTTACAGGCACAAGATTGTGGCATCTCAGAATCCGTTATGAATGGTTACATCGCTCCAAAAAGACCACCAAAACCTGCAGCCAAGAAATAGTTAAGAAAGAACAATGCAATGGCAATGGATACCATCTTGGATGGACTATGCGATCCTGTGAAGTCAAAAGAGGGCAATGCACATCAACAATAGAGCTTTGGGAGGGGCGGCAAGGGGAGGTGGGGTTCTCTTCACCTTGGATGGACAACTGGAAACCAAATTCTCTTGGGGGCTTGGCTCGGAAACTAACAATATAGCTGAGGCCCTAGCTCTCTAGCAGGGGCTTTTGATTGCCAAGAACCAAGGAATCGTCGAGCTCATAGTTTTGGGAGACTCGAGAATAGTTATTCAAGCCATGACCAAGAATTCTCTTCCTAACCAAATGCATCTTCGGCACCTGATTAAAAAAATCAAGATTCTTGCTCTTTCCTTCCTTAAAATTGATTTCTTCCATGTCCTGTGGATTCATAATAAAGAAGCAGACCTCGCAGCGAATTTGGGCGCCACCCTAAGCCCCGGGTCGTTACTAATTAATGGTTTTAGCTCTTTTTGTGCTCCCCCATAGAATCATGGCTGGGGTAGTGGGGCTAATGGCCTCATGGGCCCGAGCTCTAAGGATCCTCCCTCATCGCTCCCTCGACGCACGTCATTTTGTTGATGGGGCATGTGGATCAAGGTTGGCATGTGGTCGCACGCTGGAGATTGGAGAGGTGGTTAAGTATTGTACGAAGGAGGTCCTTCATCCTGCGTGAGAAATGTTGCATGTCTCTTCGACGTTGTGTGAAAGGAGTGAGGTGGTGCAAGGTTTAAAGGCTCGCACGTAGGTTTTAAATGTAGAAGGATAACAGAAGAGGAAGCAGAATTTGGTTGATTTCTTCCAGCAACGAGCTCGCGAAAGTGTTGAAGTTGAGCTGCAGAAGCGTTGAAGGGCAGCAGGCCTTGGTGTTCATCATGGAGGCTTCATCCGAATCCAAGTTTTGAGACATGTTTGCTTGGTCTTAGAAGACTCCAAAAGTACATTTGAAGCACTAAATTGATGGACAACTTGTTATTTCAGTCACATAGACTATTTGAAGAATAGACTTTGATGGCTATGCATAGTAGATTCCCCTTGAGGTGTTTGTTGTTCATGTGAGTTATCAATTCAAGACTAGCCCTGGCTGTGTGAACACTTGAAAAGGTAGAGCTCTAGGATTGTATGTGAAATCCAGATCAGGCTGAATTCAAAAGAATGATGGAAGCATGAATCAGGCTGGTAAAGAAGTTTATAATGATCCAAGACCTGTTAGAAGATGTTGAAGCCCTAAGGACACTCCAAATTGGTCAAGAACCTCTAGAAGACTTTATGGGTAGATGTGGATCTCATTTGATGAGCTTGACAGCCATGGATGGTGGTGACCTACCTTGCAACAAGTTTATTTTGTTTTGGAGCAGCATTGTCCACTATAAGGACATAAAAGCGCTGAAGTACTTGAAGTTGTTCGAAAGATGTATTGCAGTAGTTCTAAAGATTTCTTGAAACCCTTGGAACAATGTGAAGAAATCCTTGAAAGCATTTGAGTGTCAGATGAAGAGCCTTGAAGCAACCTGTTGTAGTCCTTTCCAAAGGAAGTTTGAAGTGACAAGCTAGTGTACCTTTTTGAGACATATCAAAGAATGCCATAAAGAGTTGTCTATAAGCTCTTAGACTGTGGGTCAAACGTGACAAACATAGAGAACATTACGGCTGCTCATTCATAATCTTGAAGTGAGACTTTTTGGATATGTTATGAGAAGTATTTAAGGATCGAATGAAGGTCTGTACATGGGGTGTTATTGAGGTATACTTGCTCAGATTTGTGACAGTACTTCAATTAGTACAAGAGCAGATTATGGATAGTCATTGAAGTTGCCTAATGCAGATTTTAAAGAAGGCTATTTGGAACAGGCTTGTCATATGTTAACAAGTGGTGGGCATGCTTGTATTGAGGACAGTTTGAGATTGTCATTCGATAAGGGTGAAATTGGTTGTATGGGAAAAAAATAAAGGACTGAAATTATGTGCCTTCGGAGACAAAGGTTGAACAGAATTGATGTATTGTTCATAGATGATCTTGACAAGGACAAGGGTTGTTACAGGCAGAATTATATCATATTGAAAGAGCTGATTGAATGAACAGTGTGCTTTATGTTATAAGTATATTGTATAGCTGATACCTTCTCTAGGATTGAGAAGTTGGGTTTTAGTATATGCATGTGACTTATTGAGACTTAAGGCCGAGTTGGGATCTGAGATTTCCAGAGTGAGTAGTAACTTCTGGAAAATCTACATGGTATCAGAGCCTTGTTAAAGGACAGGGAAATCAAACTCAGATCTATGAGCTGTATACCAGATGTGTGTGGGACTTAGTTAAGATATCAGATTTGTGAGAGACTGGCCAGATCTACCAGATCTAAAGAGCAAGGTTCAGATCTGTGACAGTAGAGGCCAGATCTAATAGATCTGAGAGAATGGATGTTAGATCTATGAAACATCTTTTAGGTTTGTATGAGTAAAGACCATATCTGTGACCAAGAAGCATTCCTTGTTAAGGCATATTCTTCAGAGATTGAGAAGAGGGTGCCTTGATCATTCAGAGAGTATTTATATTGAGGAAACAAAGAGATAGTCAAATGGGTGCATACTTGAGAGAGGGGGTGCATTCTTCAGTTGTTGAGATAACAGAGGAAGAGAGGGGCACACCTTTTAGAGACTCAGAGGGGGCGCACTTCCCTAGACAGGGATCTTGACTTGATTCCATCAGAGGTCAAAGCAAAACAAAGGGCGTAGTTGTCAGATTGGTGACACGTGCTAGAGAGGGGCACATTCCTTCAGAGACAGTTGCAACTGTTAAGTATTGAGGGTTTCTCCCAGAGATTTAGCACACCTTCCAAGGCACCAAGTACTTTTGTTTAGATGATAAAGCTGATTGTGATCATTTCATAAATTTATCTAGCTCAGATTATAGAAATCCCACATCAGATCTGAAGAGCACACATCAGATCTGTGAGAATGAAATCTAGATATGTGAAAGAGAGGGTTATGCATCTAGCCATATGATGGGAATACAAGAAGTGCTCCTTAGTGTTTCAAACACAAACTCAAACTGCTATGACAAGTTAGTAGTGAGGAGAGTTGGATTAATGATGTTCCAGCTGATCTCAGGAGGTTCTCTGAAGATGGCAGTAGGGATGCATGTACTAGATCTGAGTGATTTTCCCTCAGTATCAACTCTGGAGGATTAATGGTGTTCCAAGATGGACAGAGTCTTCTATATTCAGAGGGAGCAACCTTTGATGTAGCTGCGAGGCATGGCATCAAACAAGACACGTTGTACAAGTTGTTGGGTCAGCCTTGTTGGTGTTTGTGTTGTCATTGACGTCAACTAAGCCTCTAAGTGCCATTCAATGTTGCTAGAATTGAAGAATGCATTCAAGGGTTCACCAAGTTGAATATTACATGCCATTGGTCTAAGTTAACAAGCATCCCTCCATGCCATCGAAGTTACCCTTAAGAAATGGGTCGGAGTTACCAAGCAGCCCCTTGTATGTATAAGGGTTTTGGAGCCCATTTGAAGAAGTTATCAAGGAGGTCAAAGATAGTTTTCATGGTTGCAAGAATGGGATTGACATCCCCTCTTTGATTGGCATAGCCCATAAGAGTACTTTATTATCATGTAAAATATCTTTTGCGAAGAAAATGTTTGTAAGAATGGGATTTATAGCCCTCCTTGATGGCCATTAAAAGATGACAAGCCGGCTCCAAATGAAGGTGATTTAAAGAAGACAATAGGTCGGCTGCAAAACTAAAGTAATTAAAAAAATGATGTGTCGGCCATCTAAATATCCAAAAAACTAGTATAAATATAAGACAACTGCGCCTCAATTTTGCATGATATGGAGTTAACGATATTTCTCTAAGGAAGAGAAGGAGGAGGGTCGAGGAGCAAGGTCCCTGTGGTGCTAAGAGGAAAGCATATACGAGTTTTTCCTTTTTTCTCTGAAGCAAAGGACAGATCTGAAGGTGACTGTGAAGGAGTCTGAGTTAGTGAACAATCTCAATCACGGTTTTGATCAGAGGCCTATTGAGCAGCCACAGTCCAAACTTGTGAACATCATAGTCAGGGTTTTGATCTACCACTGTCTGAGTTCTTTTGAACCTACTACAGTCTGAGCTGTTCACAAATCTGATCGGGATCAGAAGAAGTGAATCAAGGTTCAGTTGATTTGAAGATCATCACAACTAGGGGTTGACTGAGGTCTAATCAGTGATCTGAATTCAAAGTTCTGAAAATTTACTACAATCCGAAACTTCTCTAGGGTTGATCAAGTCTAGCAGAAGACAATCTGAGCTCTAACTATGAAGTACTTGAAGAGTAATCAGGTCATAAAGCACTTGAAGCTTGTTCCAGGTTAGATCAACTGAATCTGAGGTTTGATGTTATTCTATAACAAACTAAGGGCTTATTGAGAAAATCATTGTAACTAGCAGTTAAATACTGTCTTTATTCTGAGGGTTGTTGGGTGGAGCAAGGGAAGGACACATTTGTCCTTCAGAAAGTTGTAGCTTGCCTAGGGTGTTGTAGCACACTTTAAGTTGAAGCTAATAAAACAAGAGGTTGTAGCCTCTTGAGGTGTTGAAGCACCTCCATGTAATACTTGTACATATATATAAACTTACACACTTCATGAAAAGTCTAATGATCTCCTGTGCATGTGTTGGATGAATATTTATTGTTGTTCAATTCAAAATTTACTATTAATTGTTTGAAAGAAGTAATTATCATCAGTTAGTCAAGGAAGTATATGTGGTTGATGTTTTTGAAGTTGACAGCAGAAAGCTTTTAACTTTTAAGTATCCAGATCACTGGTTCACTCCCCCCCCCCCTCTCAGTGATGTCTAAGTGTTCACATTTGGTATCAGAGCAATGCCTTCATAACAACTAGATCAACTTGAAGGTAGTCCTTGGAGAACACACCTTGACAACTATGAAGTTCAGGGAAATTCCTAAGTCTGATGAAACAAACTATACTTTCTGGAGCAAGAGAATGAAGGCTTACCTGATGTCTCTGGGGTTTTATGTGTGGGGCAGTGTCACCGATGGATATGTGATACCCAAAAGTGTTAGATTTTCATAAGATTATAGCAGTATATCTTAATTGTATTTATCAATGGGATCACTAGAAGATAGACAAAGCACATAACAATAACATGAGTATATTATCCTGGGAAACCCAAATGGGAGAAAACCCAGCAACCTTCATCTAGAGATGATAATTTTGAGAATAGAGTACAATGAAGAAGAAAGAGAAAATATGGAAAAGTTTTCCAAAGATAGAAACCCTGAAAACAGTCTTCTTCTACAGTATATGCGAACTTCTCTCTCTCCCAAGAAACTGCGAACTTCATTGTGTTGTTGTGTTGCTGTTGTGTGAAATAATGAGCGACGCATCCTATTTATACAAATTTTCCACTAATAATTTAACTGGGGCTGACTTTACTTGGGGAAGCAACATAATTTTTATTTTATAATTTGTTTTTGTCTTTTCTTTTGCTTGCTTTTCTCCCCAAGGTCTACATTGTTCTTATAGGGTTTGTATGATTGATTACAATAAGTTAATCTCCTGTAGGAGGTACAATACAAGAACAATAAGAATAGATTCTGAAGTTGCATAAACTCCAACACTCCCTATCAACAAAGAAGGTATTCTTCGGTCTTCATCGACATCACGATCATCTGGGTTTCATCTATACTGTCTCTATCATCTCTAAACATAATTAAGGTTGTCTTTATGAATTTGTTCTATCCGAATGTCTGAGAGAAAATATTCTGCTACCTATCCGTCTCTACTGCCGATGGAATACTTCCATGCTTGGCTAGAGATCCTAGATGAGCAAATGTGTACGACCATCTACTTCCTGTTCGTCTCATCTGGCGATGGGGTACTCACATACCTGGCTAAGAACCTGAACGAGTAAATGTGCATGACCATCTACTGCATGTTCGTCTCATCTGTCGATGGGTTACTCCCATACCTGGCTGAGAACCTGAACGAGTAAATGTGCACAACCATCTATTTCCTGTTCGTCTCATCTGTCGATGGGTTACTCCCATACCTGGCTGAGAAATTGAAAGAGTAGAGGTGTCTGTGCAATCACACGACCATCTGCTTCCTATCTGACTCATCTGCCGATGGGATTTCTCCCATACCTGGACGAGCAGAGGCACCTCTGTGAACCAGACCATCTACTACCTGTCTGTCTCATCTGCCGATGGGATTTCTCCCATACCTAGACGAGCAGAGGCACCTCTGTGAACCAGACCATCTACTACCTGTCTATCTCATCTGCCGATGGTATTTTTCCCATACCTGGCAGAGAACCTAGACGAGCAGAGGTACTTGGGAAAAAGTATGGTAAATGTCTCTCAGTCATCTCTCCCTCTCAAGGAGGGATACGTTTTCTTCTACTCCAAGTCTTCCACAAAAGTATTCAAGCTTCATCCTGGGAAGTCGAGGCTTGGTGTGAACATCTGCAATCTGGTCATCTGTTGGAATATACTGGAGCTAGACCGCATCTTTATGCACCATATCATGTATGAAGTGATACAGGATCTCGATGTGCTTCGACTTGTCGTGAAATACAAGATTCACTGACATCTGCACACAACTCTAGTTATCACGGTGAATCACGGTTGGCTATGGAATCTGGCCAAACAATCCTGCAAGAAGTTTACAAAGCCAAACTGCTTCTTGTGTTGTTGAACTAGCAGCCATATACTCGGCCTTTGCAGTATGGAAAGCAATTGAATTCTGCTTCCTATTGTACTAGGAAATTACTGCAAAACCCAAACTGAAACAAACATCCTGAAGTGCTCTTCCTATTTGTAGTGCATCTGGACCAATTTGAGTCTGTAAACCCTTGCAATCTCAAGTCACAATCTGAATTCTATCATAGATCATGTCCCACAGTGCCACATAAGTTTTTAAGCACATGTTTTGGAGTAGTCCAGTGAATCTACCTCAGTTCGCACATGAACTGACTGAAGGCATTCACAACAAAATAAATATTTGGTCTGGTGTTTGTCAAATACATCATGGACCCAATCAACTGGCGATACATAGTGGGATCGATCAAATTTGAATCTGAAGCAGAATCTCTCAACTTCTTCAAATTTGCATCCATCGAAGTAGCTATGGACTTGCAGTCCAACATTCTGAATCTCTTCAGTATATCTATTGTGTAATTTCCTTGTCTTAGGAAAAATATTCTGCTGCCTTTACCATACTTCTAAACCCAAGAAGTAATGCATCAACAATATCATTGAGAAAGGTTGTCTTGGTAGCCATCTAATACAACTTCCATCCCATTATTGAAGTAATAGAAATGATCAATCTGATGGAAGTATATTGACCCATAGGAGCAAATGTCTCATCATAATCGATTCCCTCTTTCTGAGAGAACCCTCTAGCAACAAATTCTACTCCATGCGGAGCTTCATGCTCCTCTACATTCTGCAAAATTTGTCGTGCCCATCTAGGTCTTTTCTGGCTCACTGCCATATCTGTGAGGGAATCATCTGGATCAATGGGACTAATCGGTTTATTCATTTCGTAATGTTTGGAGGGGAGATGATCTCATCTCTCCATCGTCATCGATCTCCATATTTTATCCTCTTCCTTTTTGAATAGCCATTTATTCTTCAAAGGTTACATCCTGACTGACTTCGATTTGCCTCGATCATGGGATGTATATTATGTAAGCCTTTGAAGACTTGCAATATCCCACGAATGTTCCCTTCTTGTCTAAAGGTTCTAACTTGGACACGTGAATGTAGAATGGAAAGTAATTATCCATCTTGGTGACGACCAGGTTCATCAAGGATCCTTCAATTGTCTTGCTCGAGTCACATCATCAGTGTCGTCAGTTTTCTATCATATGTAATAGACTAGAATTCTAGTCTTTGAGGGATAACTCCCTCTGTCTCTCAAAAGTCGGATGAGTAAATATTGTTGAAGCAGCAGATAGACTGACATTCATAGAAGCTTTTCTCTTCTGATCACCAAATTTCTGCATGATATCATTCTGGGTCTAAGAGTCATAATACATGCTTCTAGAGGCTTTCTGCTTCCTTTCCATCCGTATATCAATGGGATCACTTGTCCTTGTAGATCATGGCATTCCCTACAAATCAAATCCCGTCAGATGGATAGCAATATTTCATAATCAATGTATTAACAAAATAATGTAGGCAACATTTTAGTCAATGCTTCGACACAACACACATAAGGCCATTATCCGGATGCCTATGGTATCCATTATAGCATACCATTAAGAGTGTGTACTACTCCAGTATGTTATGAAGGAGTTGCCATCCTAGATGGGTTGTGCAGCATGACAGGCTATTTAACTACTTGAATTTAGAAATGTAGATCTGTGTAAAACATAAAAACAGCCAGATCTAATCTACTAGAGCATGTAAAGTCAAATATTTATCTTTTGTAGTTTTGTGGGTGGGCTCCCACTGTCAGAGTCCACTGATCTTCATATGCTTGCTTGGCGATCATCACAGTTTGGATCTTCATATCATTTCTTAGAAGAACTCCGAACGATCATCTCTCCTTAGCTCCTTGTGAGAAGGGTCTTCTTCTACATCGGTAGTTGAAGCTTCATGCTTCCTTTTGATTGAACTTCGACATCTACTGGAATAATGACTGTATTTCTTGCACCTATAGCATTGTATCTGACATAAGTCCTTCTTCTCTTATTTCTTCTGATCTGGGGGAGGACTTGATCTCTTATCTTGATGCTTGTGATTGAAGGACTTCCTTCCCCTTCCCTTGCATTTCTTGGCATGAGATATGAATGCTTGATTCTCCTCAGGTTGAGCGCCATGAAGTCTTTGGCGTGCTGTGATTCTTGTTCTTCCTGAGTGCATTCTACCCATAGCTTATCAAATTTGGGCAACTTGGTCCGACCACTTATAGTTTGGATGAAATACTGCCAGGATGGTGGGAGACCATTTCAGGTGGTCATAACGAGATCCTTTTCTTTGAGATTGTCTCCACTGGACTTTAGCTTGTCCCGAAGTTCGATGATCCTCATGAAGTATGAGGCAATATTCTAAGACTTCGTCATCTTCATATTCGACAATTTACTCCTCAATGTGAGAGTCACATTGATATTACTGTTGTTCAAATAGCTTCTTTAAGGTTTTGAACATCTTCCTCGTTGTTGTCTTTTCGGAGATCTGAGAAACCAAGTGGTCTCTAATTGATTCCACCAAAATCCTTGCTTTGGCATCATCCTTCCTCTAGCAAGGTTTGTCTTCTCCAGCTTCTGGCTCTAGGACCTTTTCATTTACACACTGTAATAGGTCATTTTCTTCTAGTAGGAGAATAACCCTATACTTCCAAGGGATGAAGTTTGAAGCTCCTTCCAGACGATCTTCGACCTTCATGCTGATCATCTTGACTATAGATCTAGAATTGAAACCCTAGCAGAGACTAGGTCAAAACTGAAGGTTGGAGTTTCGGAAAACTGACTCCACAGATAAATGTGCCCTAGAGAGGCAAGTTGAAAAGAGGTAGAGTCGAGCCAAAATTGTTGAGGGAGTAGGTCAAAAAGTGAAACCCTAATTTCTGTTGCAGCTGTAGAATTAGGTCAAAATTGAAAATTCTCATAATTGAATTTTGTCTTCACCAAAAGACGCGCCTTCCTTGGAGCGAAATTCCCAAGGCTCTTTTTCTGCCAAAAGGTTGAGTGAAGATCTTGAAAAATGAAACCCTAGTTCCAACAGGTTTTCGATAGAGTTCTGGCAATGGTTTCTTCTAGCACTACTCTGATACCATGTTAGATTTTCATAAGATTATAGCAGTATATATTAATTTTATTTATCAATAGGATCACTAGAAGATAGACAAAGCACAAAACAATAACATGAGTATTTTATCCTGGGAAACCCAAATGGGAGAAAACCCAGCATCCTTCGTCTAGAGATGATAATTATGAGATCAGAGTACAATGAAGAAAAAAGAGAAAATATGGAAAATCTTTCCAAAGATAGAAACCCTAAAAAACAGTCTTTTTCTACAGAATATGTGAACTTCCCCCTCTCCCAGAAAACTGCGAACTTCACTGTGGTGCTGTGTGAAATAATGAGGATCGCCTCCTATTTATACAGATTTTCCACTAATAATTTAACCGGGGCCAACTTTACTTGGGGGAGCAACAATTTATATTTTATAATTTTATTTTGTCTTTTCTTTTGCTTGCTTTTCTCCCCAAGGTCTACATTGTTCTTCTATGGTTTGTATGATTGATTACAATAAGTTCATCTCCTGTAGGAGGTACAATACAAGAACAATAAGAATAGCTTCTGAAGTTACATAAACTCCAACAAAAAGTGCAGCAACAACTTACGATGGTAAGAAGGCCTATGAGAACAATGCAATAGCCTTGAATGCAATTTTAGGAGGATTGGAAAACTTAGAGTTTGTCAAAGTCATGAATTATGACACAACCAAGGAACTGTGGGATAAGTTGAACAATGTATACAAAGGTGATTCAAAGGTCCAAAAGGAAAAATTGCAAACCTACAGAGCTCAGTTTGAAGGACTGAAGATGATGGAAGAAGAGAACATTGCTACATATCTTCAAAGCGTTGAAGAAGTGGCAAACACTATGAGAGGACTTGGAGAAGAAGTGAAAGAAACACTGGTAGTTCAAAAGATACTAAGGTATCTGCGTTCCAGATTCAATCCCAAAGTCTTGGCACTTGAAGACAAAGATACATTGGACCAACTCAAATTGGATGAGTTGGATGGGATACTCACGGACTATGACACGAGGATTGAAGACCTAAAGTTGCAGCCTTTAAAGTTGCAAAGAAGAACCAGCGGGATAGGAAGGGTCAGTTATCTTGTGATCTTGAAGATGTCTCAGATGAGGAGATGGCCAACTTTGTTAACCGACTTCCTAGAGGCATGGGTGGTTACAAAGGTAAGCCCCTTTGACATCTTTCAACTGTGGAAAAATAGGACACTTTGCTTCCAAGTGCCCACACAAAGGAGACAGAGGCATGACTAATCAAAACAAGTATCAATCCAAAGGTAGAATGATGAAGAACCAAAATCACTATTCCAAGGCTGATGATGAAGAATTAGACTTTGAGGAAGATGAGGAAAATTTTGATGTTGACAGAAATGAAATTCTTTTCCTTGCAATGGAAGATCAACATCATCATGGAGAAAAATCAAAGAAACAGTTGTGGTTGATCTTGCCCTAGAAGAGATAGAAAATTTGAGGGACATTAACAAGAAGCAGACAAGAGAGTATGCCACAGCCAAAAAGCAGTTATCCAAGGAACTGAAAGAAGACCTAATGAAAAAGGAAGAGGAAATCAATTCTCTACAAGAACAGTTGAAGAAGTCAAATATGCTCAATAGAAAGTTTGAAAAAAGTTCAATTGACTTGAACAATCTGATCCACCAACAAAGAAGCTTGGGAGATAGAAGAGGGATTGGTTTTGAAGAATCAAAGGCTGAATGTTCTAGAGACCAAGAAGTTCGAAGCATGGGGCATAAAATTGGTCAAACATAGGACAGAATTGAGAACGATCAGGCAAGCATTGGAAGAAGCCATCAAATTGCTCATGGATAGGGAAAAAGAAAGGGAAGAACTGATCAAGGAGGTAAGCAGCCTCAAAAAAATGGAGATAAACACCTGCAAGAGTTATGTTGATATGGTAAAAAATAATGATGAGAGAAGGTATCAGTCTGCTCCCAATAATGTTTAGAGACGAACCACTGCACCTTTTACAAACAATCAGAATTCTGCTAGAAGACAAAGGTATCCAAATTTATTATATGGCAACTGTTATACTTGTCATAACTTTGGTCACACAACAACAGACTGTGAGGCACCAATGAGAAGAAATTTTGCAAGGACAACCAATGCAAATAGGAATCAAATCAGGACTCACAATAGGTATGATTATTCAGATGAAAATCCATGTTCATTACTTAAAAAGTAAGAGGTTGAATGCACAAAATGTAATAATTTTGGACATTTAACACAAGACTGCCGATTGAAGGAAAGTTCTCGTGAAGAAGAAAGTGCTCATGACATTTGTGGGATTATATGCTCAAAAGGATGAAGATCAATGGTTTATTGATAGTGGTTGCACTAGACATATGACTGGTGACAAAAGGAAGTTCATCTCACTAACCGAAGGGAAAGGTGAAGATGTGTCATTAGGTGATGATGGAACAGCTAGACAGTGGGCAAAGGAACTGTTGCTCTAAAAGGAAAGGGCAAGGCACAAAATGTGTTGTATGTCCAAGGATTAAAGCATGATATGTTGAGTGTAGGACAGATATGTGATGTTGACCACAATGTTGTATTTTACGTTCATGGCTGTGAGATTCAAAGGAATGGGTAAAAAAGGGTTGCTGGTAGAGGAATCAGAACTCCCGAAAATGTCTACATTCTAGAATAAATTCAAGGAGAAAAGTGTTATATTGGTCGTGTTGATGAGAACTGGATATGGCACAAACAAATGTGACATCTAAACTATGACAATCTTATCAAAATCAACAGAACAGAGGCAGTTAAAGGACTACCCAAGCTGTCCAAACCAACACAAAATGTATGTGACTCTTGTCAAGATGGAAAGCAAACCAGGGCTAACTTCAAAAGGAAAGAACAACACTCAACCTCCAAACCCTTGGAACTCATTCATACAGATCTATGTGGACATGCCAGAGTTCAATCCTTGCAAGGTGAAAGGTACTTCATGTTGTTCATAGATGATTTCAGAAAAATGGTATGGGTAACTTTCCTCAAAGAAAAATCAGAAGATTTTGACAAATTCAAAGCCTTGGTAGAGACTGAAAGTGGTCTTGGTTATTGGGGAATATTTTTTCTGTAATGAAGGATTGGCGTGGCAGATGTTAATGGCTCATTTAATCCTATGAGATTGTTATTGAAAATGCAACTTGTTGCTTTGGCTGTCCATTCTTTTGATGGCTGTCTTTCTTGGTTCTTTTCTCTATAATTTCATGTTTTGGTTCTTCTTTCATTATTAGGGCTACACATTATTATTTGACTTAAACACATTGATTGTCTTGGTGCATCTATTGTCAAGGCTCTCATTCACTCTCATATAACCTAATTGGACTAGTCATGACACATTAGTGTGTGGCTTGACTACATCTTCTCCATATCATTCTAACCCTCTTTGTGTGTATTACTTGACTCCATAACCCTTGGATTGGCACTAGTCTTGTTGATTATTATAGCTCGGACAAGTGCTTCTGCATAGGCTAGGTGTCAAACATGCAGAAGATGTCCAAAAGACTCTCTAGGTACTTGCTTAATTTATTTAAATGACTTTTATTTATTTTCTAAGTTTAACTTAGGAAAATCACATTGATTAATTTTATTAATTTATGTTAGCAATGACTAATTTTTTTAAAGTTCAAATTAAGTGAACTTTAGATTAAGTCGTGACCATTGATCTCAAGTGAGGCTTAGGATTTAATCCTAGCCATCCATCAGGTGAAGGATGTGTTGTATGTTCCAGGGATGAAGAATAATTTATTCTCGGTCTCAACTATGGGATATAAGGATTTTACCGTCACTTTCAAGGATGAGTAAGTATTCATCTATCCAAGTGAGTCTAGCCTTGACTCAAGAAGAGTTATTGGGGTTAGAGAGGGTAACTTATACAAGCTGAGGTTTCAACCAATTCATGCTTTGGTATATAGAAGTGACAACCTATGTAAGTTGTGGCAAAGGAGGATGGCATATTTACACCATGAAGCATTGCCCACATTGAGGGATATTGTCATTGATCTTCCAGAATGTAATGTGGATCAACAAAGAGTATGCAAATGGTGCGCACTTGGCAAGTATGACAAGACTATTTTTCAAGCAATGATAGAAAGTCTAAGGGGATATTAGATCTGGTGCAGTTAGATGTGAGTGGCCCTATGTTAGTAGCATCTTTTAGTGGATAGAATTAAAATGTGACATCCATTGATGATTTCTCTAGGAGGACTTGGATCTACCTCATGAAAACCAAGGATGAGGTCTTCAGTTGGTTTCGAGAGTTTAAAGCTCTCGGGGAAAACCAAACAAGGAGGAATGTAAGAGTTTCTAAGGTCAAACAATGGGGGTGAATATACCTCCAATGACTTTAAGGATTTTAGCAAGGAGGCAGGAATTAAGGAGTTAACCATACCTTACAACCCACAACAAAATGGGGTTGCAGAGAGAAAGTACAAGGCCATCATCAGAGATGCCAAGGTAATGATCCATGATCAAGATCTTCCCATGTTCCTTTGGGCATAAGCATGCAACACAACAATATATATTCAAAACAAGAGTCCTTATAAGGTCTTGGAGGACAAGACTCATGAGGAAGCATTCATGGAAGTGAGACCGGAGGTTAGTCATTTTTGCATCTTTGGGTGTTTGATATATATTCATGTGCATTTAGAGAAGAGGACGAAGTTGGATCCTTCAGCACAGTAAGGCATTTTTTTGGGATATAGTGAGACTTCAAAGGTATACAGTGTGTACATTCCATTGCAGGGGCAAATGGTGGTGAGAAGGGATGTTAGATTTGAGGAGAGTCAAGCCTTTAGGAAGTCACATGAACTCCTTCCAGCAGTGGCAGAGAATAAGGAGCAAGTGGCTCTGAAGATTGAGGAGGGACCAACACTGAAAACTTCACGATCTCATTCTTTAGATCAAGTGGAGTCAGAGGCTCCTTCTAGTTATGTTAGGAGGAGGTCGAGAATCTGCCTCGAAATTTGAGCCTTCACATGTGTTGTACGGATTTGACAGGCTGCATTAAATGCTGTTGTACTTGCCTCAATATTTGTGTTGCAATTTGTCTTGGGAAGCATGCCAGTCTTCTAGGGTTCTTCTTTCTCTTTCAGTCTCAATCTCTTCTTCCTCTTCCCATTGATGGTGGTGACTAATTTGTCCTCAACCCTAGTTTTATACTTTAAATTTCATAACTACCTCATCTAACCAATTTTTTCTAATGGTTAAGATGCTTTTACAAAATCTAGGGTCCTCACTTAATGCACCTTTATTTAATAATAATTTACTATAATTATTAAACACTTTTAAGTGAAACCCAATACAATAAAGTATAAAACATCATTAATTGATACATAAGTCACTTTTATATATAAATGTACATAAGGAACAAATTACATGTCCTCTTTATTAAACCACACTAAAAAACGTAAAGAGGACCTTCAGAGTTAACTTTTCAACATGTTCCATACATCTTTATCATCACTGTATAAGAAGAAAATCCAAATTGGATGATGTGATCCTCTAGTCCTCAATACTACTCCTAAGGGATATGTGCTAGTGACATCATCAAGGGGTGGTCATTCCCTTGAGAAACAACCTAGAAATAACCGAATAGGAGAGAGGACATCACACATCATCATATTGGTCAACTTGACCAAGATCCACCTGGTAAACTGACTAGGAATGTGTTGCAGCTGCAACAATTTCCCGAAATTCAAAAAAAATTCGGGACCCCCCTTTTTGCTTATTCTGGTTTGACTTTTGATTTGGTTTGATGATTCTGCAGAAAGACTATTCCTAATGCTAGAAATGTTTCACTACTTGTTTAAGTTTACTTTTCCATCGAACGCATTTTTGAGTGTTGGAGTCGGAAGTTTAGTCACTTGCGCTCCCGCTGTTGCGGAAAGGTAATGAGCAACCCGGTCCGATTGTTTTCTCTGATTCACTTTTGTCTCAATCGGCTGTCGTTTGGATTTCCATCGGGACATATTGTCTCTAAGTTTTCCGCCGTTGTGGATGGCGCATCACCTTAATTTTTTCGATCCCGTCGATTTGTTTCACCGATCCTTAAGTTTTCGGCGTCCGCCGTTGCGACGTTGAAAAGCGTTATTTTTCCGGTGGTTTGATTTTATTTTTTGCGGAACCTATGTTTCTTGATTGAAATTAAGTTGGTTTTTTCTCCAATTTTGATTTTTTGCGGAACTCAATGTCTTTTACGTTTCCGTCGTTGCGGCTCCTCATCCCTCTATCGCTCCGACGTTTTAATCTTGCGAGCTCCGATGCTTTTATTGCTTAGTTTATTTCCGGTGCCTCAGCAGTTCTCCCAGTTGTTTTACCACCCGACGTTTCGGGAGTAAATGTTCTTATGATCTCCGATCCTTGAGTTTTAACCGCCCGATGTTTTCTCCCACCGCTTAGAGTTGACCAAGTATATGTTTGGGGTCGAGTAAATTATTATTCTATTGTTATTTTGGACTGTCGTGCACTGTCGTTTTTCGTGCACTGTCGTTTTCGCTTGAGCTCACCAGGACCCCCGCTATCGGTACCCCGTTCCTAGGTGGCTCCGCCGTGGAAACTCAACGGTTTTCCTCCCACCAGTCGCGCAGCAGTGCCAGGTAGGATCTTGTACTTGTTATCCCATTCCATTCGACTGGACTTTTCAATTTTTGGTTTGTTGTTATTTCCGCAGTTAGGGTTTCCCTTGGTCCCTGTCGTTTACATCTATATATGCTGGGACGTGTAGCGTAACTGTCTGTAGGGGAGTTTTTGTTTCCCACGGGGTGTTCTTCTCCTGCGGCCGTTATGGCCTCTTACCCTGCACTCGATGGTTGGGGAAACCAGCGCAGACGGCCATTACTCTGTCTACACCATTTTACCCCATTTTATATGTGGTCGTTCGGAGAAGATTTTTGGGGTGTGCCTAGGGAATGGCGAAGTTTTTCCACTGGTCCGGTCACTCGTGTCTTTCCAAACAAGACCCCGTCGTTATTTTCAATCCGCTGTTTAGAACGACCCAGTTCACGGTCGAATTCGAACCTGAACTGGTCTGGGGTAGTATAGCATCGCCCAGCCTTGATGGACCGTAGAATGCACAGAGATAGTGCTATCTCCTATAGCATCCCCTTTTGAGTTGCTAAAGTAAGCGCCTCCGGTGTTCCGCGTAGCATAGTGTTCATAGCACCCGCAGAAAGCCCGAGATCTTTCAATTATGACATTGACCTTGTTTCCCCACGCTCAAACTTTGTTGGACTAAGTTGGTTCCCGTTTCTCGGGCATGAGCATTTTGTTGGAACATATTTTCTTATTTTATTAATTGCAATTATGTTTAATGCAGATGAGGTAAATCTTGATATTGTCATCTTAATCTTTAAAAATTTTCTGGAAACTACTCATCTGAACCTAAAATACCTTTCTGTACATGATAGGGCAATTCCTCGGAACTTAAAATGTCTAAGCGACAAAAGAAGAAGACCCCCGTGGTCGAAGAAGAACCTGATGTCGAAGTCATCACTAAGACCAAATATATTTATGAAGACACCAAGTGCATAATCGATGTAGAGCTTGAGTATTAGTGGGGATACATCTACAGGTTGATCACGCGCCGAGAGGTGCCTGATATAGGTTTTGAGGAAGAAAACATATACGCCAACATAGAAAGGGTCTTCATTAATGAAGATCGCTACCAGACCTGAGCTCTTTCCATGCTCTAAAGTGATTGGGTGGATTCTGCCCAGGGCAGATGTAACCACCATGATTCTTGAGAATGTTGATAAACAAGGCTATGCTGCCTATAGCCCTGGATATGTAGCCCTGGCCTACCACTTGCCAAAAGCACAAATATATTTAACTGAATATTGGCTGAGAAAAATCCGGATGGACCTCATTGAGACCCTCAAGAGGATGCTCATGCCCGGAAGAAATTTTAGAACCAGACCGACGGGAGAATATGACACCGCAAGCTTAAGAACCCCTTACAGGTTCATTGCCTTAATGCTCAATAGAGTTTTTGGGAGAGCCCATGGCAAAAGATTCAAATTGGAGTGGATGCCGATAATTTTTTATGTCGCGACACAGGGGACCGTTTTCAACTGGGCCAACATTGTGTCCAATAGCCTTTCGGCCTGCATGGCCTCAGCTTTGGGAGGAGTGTCCCAAAAAAGGTCAGAGTTTTACATGAGCTCAATACTCATTGATTGCATACTATGAAATCAACCTTTCCTCGACCTAAGGTGCATCTGGGATTGGGAAAGGATACCTGTCTACTCCACATACAAGCCACTGTGGGCTCATAAGTACCACAGTCAATACAGGGAGATGTGTGAGCAGTTCATTATGCCGTTATATTCCCTCATTTTCTTAAAAGAATGTGACTGCATGTCGGAGGAGGCACTGCAGGTGATCAAAGAATATGCTGATTATTACCTGACTGAGGAGGGGCTCTATTTCAGAATGTTTGGAGGCTCTAGAGCACCCTCCCTGCTGCCTAAGTATGCCACAGACTATATAATTCACAAAGAGGTAGTTAGGCAAGTCTTCCTAGATGGCATAGGAAGTTTCTTATTTGAACATAAGAAGGCTGCATATCCCCCGTTGCCTTTCAGGTTGGGGAGTTATAAGTTTACTAGGCTTAAGAAGGCCGATGAATTCATGGAGGAGTTGGAGAAGTTTCATTTTGGGGAAATGCCCTTCCACAGGAATGACTCCCACAACAAGGTTTCAAAACACTGCAAAGAGGCCAATGTCCACTTTGAATACACTCAACACTGGGACAAAGAAGAGTCCATTTTCCGCAGCGCATTGAACATAACGGCCTTGAGGAGAAGGTTTAAAAAGAAAATCACCACCAAAGGTGGAAATGGGCAAGACGAGCAAGCAAAGGCCGAGGAGGAAACCAGGAAAAGAAACGAAGAAGCTCAAAGGTTAGCCCAAGAAGTAGAAGGATGGCTAAAGGGAGAAGAGGAAGAGAAAAGAAGAGCTGCACAAGAGGCAGCCAGAAAAGCAGAAGAAGATGCCAAGATCGAAGAAGAAGAAAGGAAAAGGAAGCTAGATGAGGAGCTAAAGAAACAGGAGGCAGAGAGAATAAAGCTGACCCAAACAGTGACAGAATAGTCAACCTCTGACATACCAGACATTCAAGACCCTGAGGTGCCTGCTGTCAGCACACCTGGACAATCTATGGCCCCCACCCTTAGACTTGTCCCCTTTGAACAGAAGAAAGGGGAAGAGGTCCCTGATTTTAATACTATTTTTTATGATAAATAAAAGAAGAGGATAGTGAAAAGAACTGAGAAGAAGATTGAAACAGGGTGCCTATCTGGTAAGATGATAACTGATACGACAATTGTATACGAAACAGACAGAGACCCCAGGTTCACTATTAGGGCAGGGGCTGCATTGATCCATGCTTCGGAGGAGAATGTGGATAGAATAATGACAGATCTGGAGCAGTCTAAGAAGTCTTCTTCTCAGCTAAAAGACACACTAAGAAAGGAAAGAGAATAAAACAATAAGTTGAAGAGAAAATTTGAAGACGTGCAAAAGGAGATAAAGTCTTCAAAGGCTGAACTTCAGATTCTCCAAGTAGAGAGAAGATCTATGGAGACTGCCTAGGAGTGTCTGAAGAAAGTACAACAAGAATATCAAGAGTTGAGGGCAGAGAAGGAACAACTGTTAGGAAAGATAGAGGGTCTAGAGCTGCAGAAGACCACCTTGGAGGCGAATGAGAGGCAATCTCAAGAACAGGAGGCAAAACTTCAAGAGAAAATTACCTCGCTGACAGCAGCTTTAGAGGAAGCCAAAGAACAACAAGTTAGTCTCCAGCCTTTCAAAGAACATGTGCTGGCATAGAAAGCCAAGATGCTTCAGTTGCAGGCGGCCATAAAAGAGGAAAGATGAAGGGTTTTGCAAGTAGATGGTCGGTTGGAGGATATTTTGGAGACCTCCTCATATTTCGTTGACAGATCTCAGGACATCCTAGAAGTCCTGACAGCAAGGATGGCAAGACTAGAGAACAATGAAGAAGCTCCTGCAGAGTTGCCCTCGAAAGATCAACAGGCCCTTAAGCAGTATTACGACTTATTGGAGTTCGCCATCAACACAGCTGAGGAGTTCAAGAAGGCTGTTAGAAAGACAAAAGGGGCATGCACCGAATTCTTTAGAAGACTTCTGATTACTTATAACCGGTGCCAGGTAGAAGCTGAACAGAGAATAGATGCTTTTCCGGACCATAACCTGTTTGTGGAAATTTTGCAGAAAAGGCACCAAGAAGAGGAAAGAAGAATACATCACATCAAAGATCTCGATGATCAGAACTTAAGGAATGAGGTAGATCATTCCACAGTCAGTGTGCAGTTATTAGAAGATCAACTTCGCCTGAGTGCAGCTAGAATTGAAGCCATCAGGAACGAGGCTGCAAAATTCGAGATAAATATTCGTTTTTTGGAACCTTCTGAGTTTGAAGGCATCGCCTCGGAGGCTTCAGCTTGGAAGAAATTCCTAAATAATCAAGCGAAGCCCTCCTCGTGAATGTTTGTTCACTTTTGTAATATGTAACAATTTTGTAAACACTTGATGAAAGTAAAATTTTGGGAGGCGAAGAGTTGGGGAAGCCCAAGGGTTATTTGTGGGCAGCCCAACAGTCTTATTCTTTTTGTATAAATATAGAGGACTAAGAGGAAAAGAGGACTTTTCCCAGTTAGACAAGTAAAGAGATATTGTAAGAATAACTACTTTTTTTTGCAATAAATAATTACTGTTTGTCTGTTGGAGAAAGTTTGGTGGGACGTTCAAATGTTATGCTATGGATTGGTGGAAGATGAACTATTTTGTTTTTCATCTTTTTGTCCATTAACTGTGAGATAGTTCTAACTCTTAGGACTTATGTTCTTGTTTGAATGATTTCTGGTTTATTCTATGAAATTACCACCATGAGTAATGAATGTTGTTCATAAGCAATTAGCTATCTGATTGTTTAAATATCTTTAATCGTTCATGTGTTTTGGGACGAAATATCAGCTATTTGTAATTCCTCTTTACAATGCATGTATAAAACACATTACTCATTAATAAGTTACAATTTGGCTCCCTGGGGATAGGTAGATAGTTATATTTACTTTATTACTGTGTATGTGATTTAGATGCTTGTGAGTTCTAAGATGAGAGGTAAGAACCTGCGCATCACATTGTGACTACTCCTTGCATGTTAATTAGGCACGTGCATATCATACTTTAAGTCAAAAATACAAAAATATATACGGTGGACCGGGCCACAACCGGTGAAACCTTTTAGTTTTGTTACTTGACCTACGGTAGCCGGACCGCAAACCGGACGGATTCCCTACACCAAACAGTCACGGGCTAGTTGGGAACGTTGACTGGGGAGAATCCATTGCTGTTGTTGCCTGCGAATTTCCAGGCCTCAACAGAATGTACCTGCAAGACTGCTTGGTCCCAGACCAAGAATATTCCTGGTCCCAGACCAGGAAGTATCTGTCTCAACCTGCAGGATATTCTTGGACATCGTGTCCAAGAAACTGTCTGGTCCCAGACCAAAATACCCTAGAGACATATAGGGGCCCTAACAATATGTTAGGGACTTTGCCATGGCATCAACCTGCTTGATCCTAGACCAAGAACCCCAGGAGACTACTGGGGGTCCTAGGGTACCTCCTAGGGTCTTACTCTACCCTAATTAACTGACTAGGGTACCATCCTCCCTAAGAATTGTTGAATATTGTAACTTCAAAGGATATTCTAAATGTGTTTTACCGATGTAACCCAAGGGAGATGTTATTATTCCTCCGACGGGGTGTTACTATTGTATTTGGTCATCATAGAGTCATGAAGTAAAGCCTCCATTGTAAGTCGGATCATTAGTACCCTAATGAATAATATAAAATACTGTTTTGAGTCTTCCTAGGTGAAGTTGGCCTAGACAGTTTAGTGGGGCCGATTTGTTTAGGGTAAAAGTCAGGGGGCTCATTGTGTATAAATAGAAGTCATGTGCTTCTGATCTAAACACACAGACACTCACTTGTGTAGCGCATAGGAGAGAGAGAGAGACAGAACAACAAGGAGGAGAATAACTGTTTTGGGGTTCTTATACATCTTATACAAAGGAAGTTTTGTAGGGTTTTCTTCCCCTTGAGGGTTTCCCAGGATAAACACTGTGTCTATCTTGTGATTGTGTTTCTAGCAGTGATTTTGGATATGTTACTGCTGTGAATTTAAAATGAACACTAATGATATCTAGTATAGCATATAAAATCTTAACATGGTATCAAAGCTAGCCTGAATAAGACAGCTTTCACAAGGTGAAACTCCCTCTCCTCCCTCTCTGAAAGAAATTAGGGTTTCTGGATATTTTGGGATTTTGGAAGATCTGCTTGCATAGAAAGTTGTGCCTCCTTGGAGCGCATCTATTGAGCCCAGGATCGAATTTTTTCGGTGGTTAAATCTTCGGGAAAGCCAAAACCTAGTTTGGCAGTAAACCAGAAAACTAGAACCAAAATTTTTGTAGTGCTGCAACCTCGCAAGTAGGATTTGAAGGGTGAAGATTTGGGATCTCCAGAAATTAGTTGGACCAACCAAATCGCCTCATTTAAGCGCATCTCCTGGTAAGGTCATCTTTTCATTTTGAGAAATTTCAATTTTTAGTGACCTACTTGATAGGATGGCTCCAAGCACTAAGCTTGAAGACATATTGGAAGGCATAGAAAACTTCCTAGCATGGAAGTACAGGATTGGTCTCATTCTCAGAGAGAATGTCCTTGAGAATACATCAAGGATGAAATTGCAGAACCAACAAAAGTTGAAGCTAAGGAGAAGCATGAACAAGACCTAGTCAAGGCAATGAGGATCATTGTTGATTCTATTAAAGATCACTTGATCCCTCAAGTGTCATCTAAGAAGACACTAAAGCATATGTATGATACTCTTTCCAGAATGTATGAAGGAAGGAACATCAACAGAAAGATGAATCTAAGAGCTCAACTAAAGGGCACCAAGATGACCAAAGGAGAATCAATTCAAGAATACTTCACAAGGGTCTCCAAGTTCAGAGAACAACGAAGTGCTATTGGAGACACCCTTGATGAGGATGAACTATTTCTGACTACTCTCAATGGTCTCACTAGACCTTGGGACTCATTCATACAAACCCGGTGTGCCAGAAAAGAAAGTATGAAGTTTGACATAGTATGGAAGACTGCATTCAAGAAGAAGCTAGAGGAGCCAACAAAGAAGCTCTACTCAGAGAAGATGATCAGGCTCTAGCCACCCATACTAAAGAAAGGAAACAATCAAACTTCAAGAAGAGTAATCATAAACCTTCCAAGAAGAAGAAGGATTACTCAAAGTATCAATGCTACAACTGTCATAAGATAGGACACCTAGCCAGAGAGTGTCCATCACCAAAGAAGAACAACAACAACAAGAGACATCATTCTCATCTAGCTGAAGATGAGGATGAGGAAGAAAGACCTCAAAAGAGACTAACAAAAGAAGATGTAAATGAATATGTACTATTCTCTGCACTCTTTGGGTCTCTAACGCCTAGAGAAGACACATGGCTTATTGATAGTGGTGCCTCAAAGCACATGACAAGGAAGAAGCAAACTCTGTCAAGACTTGAAGAAAAGAACTCTCCCCATAACGTATCATTGGGAGATGACTATCAATATCCCATCAAAGGTATTGGTGAATCAAGCTACAAGCTTGGCTCTGGGACTTCCATGAAGATGAAGGAAGCATTGTATGTAGCAAGTTTGAAAAAGAACTTACTTTCCATCTCAGCTCTAGATAAGAAAGGGTATAGAGTTTCTTTTATAGATGGACAAGTACTTATGTGGTCTAAATGAAAGACACTTGAAGATGTTGTGGTCATTGGAGAAAAAGAAGGTGGACTGTATAAAATCAAAGGACATCTAGAGACAACCCTTGTCCATGAGACTACCAGCTCAAGTGAACTATGGCATAGAAGGCTTGCTCACATCAACTACAAAGCATCGCCCTATGTGAGCAAGGTGGTAACAGGGTTACCAGATATGAAGATTGATCATGAGGGTACTTGCAAAGGATGTGCAAGTGGAAAGAACATCAAGAATCCCTTTCCAAAAAGTGAAAAAAATACTAAAGGTAAATTAGAACTAATTCATTCTAATGTATGTGTTCCTATGCCCTCCATATCCTTAAGTGGATATGAATATTATGTCACATTTATTGATGATTATTCAAGAAATACTTGGATATACTTCTTGAAGAACAAGAGTGAAGTGTTCGGGAAATTCAAGGAATTCAAAGCCTTGATAGAACCTTTCAGAAAAGAGAATCAAGACACTAAGAACAGATGGTGGTGGAGAATACACTTCAAAGGAATTTGAAGCATTATGTAAGGAGGTAGGAATCAAGAGGGAACCAACCACTCCCTATAATCCCCAACAGAATGGTGTTGCGAAAAGAAAGAATAGAACTATTATGGAAGCAATGAAAACTATGATTTATGACCAAGACCTCCCCATGCACCTATGCCCTGAAGCAGTAAGAACAGTCGTATATGTGCAGAATAGATTATCTCATAGTGCTCTTGGATTCAAGACTCCTGAAGAGATGTATACAGGAAAGAAACCTGAAGTGAGCCATCTCAAGATATTTGGTTTCCCAGTATATGTACATATTCCGAAAGAGAAGAGAACCAAGCTAGATCCTTCTGGGAAAAAAGGAATATTTGTTGGATACTGTGAAGTCTCCAAATCCTTCAGAATATACATTTCAGGATACCATCATATCGAGATTAGTAGGGATGTAACATTTTATGAAGAGACAACTCTTAAGAAATCTAGAAGGTGTCAGCTTGAAGAAGTACATGAAGAGGATGTACCTCCCAAAATGGTAGAAGTTGAACCCTCTCCTGAAATAGTAGCATCTGAAGATCATGACATGCTAGAACCTTAGGAACCCCCTACTATGGATATCTCTCGAAAGAGAAAACCTATTTGGGTAAGAGAAATCATACAAGAATCAAAGAGATATGGAGCTCCAGAAGGAACCACAAGATCAAGCAAAAGATCAAAGACATATTCCAGTTATTTAGCTTTGATGTGTGACCTTGTAGATCAAGAACCCACCAGCTATGAGGAAGCTGCTCAGAAAAAAGAATGGGTTGAAGCAATGACGGAAGAATACCAGTTGATAATGAAGAATGATGTTTGGGATATAGTACCCACACTAGAAAACAAAAGTGCGGTATCTTCGAAATGGATCTACAAGATAAAACATGTTGTTGATGGTGTTGAGCCAGGAAAAGTGCACAAGGAAGAATCCGACGTGCAGGCAGAGGAGAAAAAGTGCGCACGCAACGGGATAAAAGCAGGTTAAGAAGGGAACAAAGGAATTGGCGTAAGAAGGAAAAACATGCGCGCGACGGAGAAAGAAAGGATAAGGATGGAAAGGAAGTGCAGAGTAGAGGAAGCTACGCCAAGGATTGGTGCGACGAGGAAAAGCACATCCAAAGTTGGTGGAAGAGGCAAGTAGAAGAATTAAAGCTGGATAGGCAGAAGTCAAGGAAGACTGCAGAAGGACGAACCAGCAGAAGATGAAAAGACGAGTTTTGCGGCTAGTTACCTATACAAACGAGTTGAAAGACGTTTCCGCAGCTAGTTAAGGCTGTGGTTAATGTCTTGCAAGACTTTCGCGGCTAGGTATGGGCCGACAGTTAATGCAACAGATATATTTTGTAGCTACTTGAGTCTGTAATAACTGAGTTGTACTCAGTCGACCCTGCGTGGTCTTGTAAATACTATAAATATGAGGAACCCGCTCTGTATAAGGGTTAAATAGTTCGGTTAGAGAGAGTTAGAGACAGTAAGTTTGTTGGCTCAGTATTGTTCAAGTCACTTAGAGAGGATTCCAGTAGAAGAATAAGGCTATTGAGCCGTGGATCTTGTAGCTGAGTGCGCAAACCACTAGTAGTAGAAGTAATTTGCAGCGGAGTGCACAGATAGTAAAGTAGAAGAATCGATCCAGGCTATGTGCAAATCGGTAGGAGTAGATAGAAGAATAATCCAGAGAGCATGAGAGCAAGAAGAGATTGAGTCAAATAGACATATCTTAAGAACAGTCTGCAGGTCGCAGACTTTAAGGTGCTATACACATTTCTCATGCTAGATGAAGAGCACCTTGGTGGCTTTTCCCAGATGGGCTTCCACATTAATTTCCTATGTCGCATGGATGGATGTTGTTGAATGATTGAATGCTTATGCGAATGTTTGCTTACTTTTATTGTTTACAGTTACATTTAGGGTTGAATGTATGTCGCAGTATGAACAATCAGTAAATGAATTAATGAATGGCTAAAGCATTGTCGACATCATATGTATGATTTCATGGTTAAGCTATTAAGTTATAATATAGGTCGCACACAGTCGGTCAAAATACAAGGACTCAGCTGCGTCGCACCGTTGCACCAGTTGTTGAGTTGTAAGGGCAAGGTTGTGTCGTGCGCAGGCTGTGGCACATAGTCGTGTCGATGTCACATAGTAAAAGACTGCATCCCACCGTCTCTGTTGAGCGCCTTGGTCATGCGTTAAGGGACTATAATCCCTCGCCAACTGCGGAAACATGGTTCTGGCAGTTACACATTAAGATATCTTGGTTGAGACTACGCCTGCCTCGTGAGCGTTGCCGACTGAGCTTGCTCTGTCGGGCCGATGTCTTTTGGTGTCTTGTTGGTATTGTGTTGTTGTTGAACCGCGAGTCGAGACAAGAAGGAGAAAGAGGCCAACAAATGGTTCTATTGTCGAGATCTTAATCATTTGAGTCGAGGGAAATGTTGTGGCATCCGATAAAGAACGAAATAGAGGACTGGTTGGAGTCTAAGACGCTAGCATTCGCGCAGGATATTAGTTGAGCGTAAAAAGCTGGGTAGACTAGTACATATACACTGATATTCACGATATATTCTTTGCAGAGTTTCCCATTGTGTTGCACGAGTGGTTGTCAAGATTGGCAAGGGGGCAGAAAAATTTCCAGAGATGAGAAGCAGTCGAGTGGAGTGATCAGTTGGTTCGCGAGATAATCAGTGTAAGTAACACCATCTCTAGAGCTGTTGATTTTTGGGTCGACAGTATTTTGCAAGGATATATTACTAAGTTTGTAGTAGAGACTATAACCTCATATAGTGAGGCTGAAAGAAAATTTTTCCAAGGACTCCGAAGAAGATATTTGTTATCTATCAGTACATGGATCAAGATGCTCGTTTATGAGAAGGGCATTCTGCAGTTGAGTAGTTAAGTCACGTCCCTAGGAGGAAGGCTATGTCGTAGACGACCTATCAAGAAAATGGGAAATGGTAAGCTGAGATGTTCCCAGGAAGTACAGATACTGAGTTAGAAGCTGGAATCCTAAGGAGTGGATAGAGATTCAGATCATGGAAGAGAAGAAAGACAGAGGAAGGTCAATGAGCTCCTATTCTGTTCGAAGAAAGTGAGCACGAACTTCAGCCACAAGTAGACGAAGGATCTTGTGACGAAGAGGACTATAGCCCGATTTTAGAAGGACCAGAAGATTCCGAAGAATTTGGGGAGACACCAAGATCACGACGCAACTACATCACGCTTGGAGTATCGCCAAAGGTAAGGTCTAGAGCCTCATCTTTTGAAAGGGTTGTTAATACTAATAGTGCTAGTACTGCGACTAGCGCGCAAGAGGAAACACCTCCATTAAATCATTCATCAGATAACCCTGACGCCAACTCAACGACCTGGCATGATATTCGGTTACCCACATTCAATGGGAATGGAGCAGAGGATCCAGAGCAGCATTGGTTTCTTTGTGAAGCTATTTGGATGGTTCGACTAGTTAATAATGCTGACTTAAAGAAAGCGCAGATGATCACGACCCTAAGGGGTCGTGCGCTGGACTGGTTTATGAAGTTATGCGTAGTACCGCTAGGAGCACCACAGAAAACCCTTGAAGAAATACGAGTCGCAATGATCTCTAAGTTCAGAAAACCTAAATCTGAGTCGCAGTGTATTACCGACATCAAGGAAATCAAACAAGCATTGGCAGAGTCAGTATGGGACTTTGACCAACGGTTTAAAACTTTGATGGCCAAAGTAAGTTTCCAAATGTCGGATGTTTAGCATAAAGAGTGGTTTATTGTTGCGCTACTACCACACATCTGAGGCCCATTAATACAACAAAAGATCGAGTAGTAGATAGAAGTTCTAGAATTGGAAATGAAGTTGGAAGCCTCGCCAATCGGCGATGGTGACGCGGGAATGGTGCAGATTCAGTCATAGTTGGTTAATCTGACAATACAGCTTCAGGATATCAAGAAAGGCAAGGAAGCTCAAGAAGATTTATGGTGTACGAAATGCAGAATGGGTGGACACACCAAGGATAATTGTCCGACCTTCATGAAATACGTTTCATCGGGTGCACCAAACCCATTAAGTGCCCATGGCCTACCCTGGTGTCGCATATGCCAGACTCGAGGACATCGCGATGAGGACTGTCTATACTTACAAAATATTGTAAGTACTCCCGCAAACCTGTTCTGTAAATTTTGCAAGTCAGTAGAGCATGAAGAGAAGGATTGCAGAGCATACCAACTCTTGAAGGAAAAGACGGTAGACACCTACTTAATGAAGAATGATGGGCAGGCTCAGGCTGAACCGACGCCTATCAGCCTGCGCAGTTCCAACCCAGTCAGTATCAGAACCAGTATCAACCCCAGTATGCGCCACAACAACCATATGCGCAACATAATCACTATCAGCCGCACTACCAACAGAACTAGTACCCCCGATAGCAAGCACACCCTCAAGGAAGGGGTGGAAAAAACTTCAGAGACAGAGGAGGAGGAGGATTTGGTAGATGAAGAGGTCAGGTTACATGCTATAACTACGGATAAACCAGGTCACTATGCCAGAGATTTCCAAGAGCCTGTAAAGACATGTCCATATTGTAAAGAACAAGACCATAATGTGGAGCAATGTCCTTAGTTGATTGCAAAGTGGCAAGCTAGGACCATCGCAGGTCCTAACCCTGTGCAGAATCCAAATCCTAACTTGAATGTTCAGATGATTGCTGCTGAGCCAAGAGAGCCGAGCATCGCTGTCGTAACACGAGGAGGTGCTGCAACTGGAGCTGATCAAAATATACCACAAGAAAAACTGCAACCGCAGGTAGGACCCGCGGTGCAGAAGGTGTCATTCAACGTCCAAAAATAGAAGAAAGTCTTTTTGGATGTGCGACCGGAGTTTGTGGATCCAGAAGAATCGTCGACATCAATAGAAGTCAGGGAGATGCCCAAACAATTTCAGCAGATACTTTAGAAGATGGTCCCACAAAAGGTTAAGAAGATCAAGTCATTTTTGTCAAGTTGCTTAGCGCTAATTCAAGATAAAGATGCCATCACAGAACTACAAGCATTGATAGAAGAAACACCAATAGAGCCACAACTTGAAAAGAAAGTTAACCATGTTAGAAAGAAGTTCAAAACTAGGTGCGAGTTAAGAATGGCTACGCAGATAGGGGATTATGACATGGATTATATCATTTTAGATTTGGGGTCAGACGTCAATATTGTGACGTGACAAACTTGGGAAAGTATGGGCAAGCCGCGCTTGGATTGGTCTCCTATCCAGTTGTGACTTGCAAATCAGGCGAAGGTCCTACCAATTGGAAGGTTGAGTTAGGTCCCTGTCGACATTGAAGGGTTGTGCACATTTGCAAACTTTGAAGTCATTAACATTGTTGATGACACGAATCCATATCTCACACTGCTGGAGATAGATTGGGCCATAGACAATCAGACCATTATTAATTTCAAGAAAAGGATACTCCCATTCGAGGATAATGAGATGAGGGTAGTGTCGCCCATTGATCCATTGGAAGGACAAAGATATGCCGAGCCTATCTACAACGAGGGACAAGGTGACTATCTTGACCGGATCTACAATGTCACTACCATGCAAGAAGATTATATTAACCCGACGATAGATGGAAACCTGAGCTGGAAGAGTGCTAGTTCCTACACATTCGACTCAAGAGAGGCATTGGAGAATTGGAAAAATCAGTTGCATGAGGTATCTATGAGGAGGTGCACGAGAATTACAAGGTCTGTGCGACGCGTGGAGAATGAGTTAAGAGAGCTACCCACCTATGAGGGTTTACCTAACCTTGCATCCTTCCTAAGTGAGTTTGAAGGACTCGTCAAAGAGTCGCAGCGTTTATCTACGTTAGACCATGTGCTAAAGGCTACACTCGTTAGATGGTGGGGTACGCAAAAACAATTCATATCAAAATGGCCACAATGCAAAAGATTAATGGAAGTCAGATTCGGTGAAGAAATCATCACCGTGAGTCACAAGTACATAGGACTGTCGAACCCTATTGACCACATAAATCAGTATCGCACCATATCTGCAGAATACGCATGACAAGAATGGGTCCATCATTTCATTCACACATTGGAAATGACACCTAGAAGCTGGTATGCATCTATGGAGTTGCGACAAGGAACTCAGGATTGGGAAGAGGTAGCTAAACAGTTCGTGCATACATTTGAGTTTGCTGATGAACAACCTATAGTTGATGTTGCACTTCAAGTGATAAAGGAAAATATATTTGTTGAAATCCCTATCGAAGAAGCAACTTCCCACCAATGCAGTGCGACCATCCAGCAATGGATGGCTTGTTACAATTTGACTGTGGACCCAGATGATGACTCCACTAACATAAACATACCAGAATCAGAGGCTATGTGTGCAGTCGAAGGAAGTGGCATTTCCAACGACCAGTTCCTAAAGCCGCTGAAAATAAAAAAAGTAAACATTGGGTCGCCAGAGAACCCAAAGTTCGCCAATATCGAAGATTATTGGGATGAAGAGACAGTCGCGAAGATCACAGTTTTTCAAATGTACACTGATTATTCGACGCTGAAGTACCTAGTCAACAAGCCGGTGTTGGGGGGGAATATCTGTAGATGGCTTCTCCTATTTCAAGAATTTGACTTCGAGGTCATTGTTAAACCTGGTCGACTGAATGTCGAGCCAGACCAAAACAAGGAGTTTAATGCTATCATCCACCTTTTGAGTACAAGCTATCCACCTCCAGGATTCTCCATTAATCAAAAGAAACACTTGGTCGTCAGAGTTGCTGACTTCACATTGATCGCTGGACACTTATACAAGTTGGGTGTGGATGAAATACTGCGCTGCTGTGTTTTTTACTATGAGCGACCTTGGGTATTGAGCGAAGCACATGCTAGTGTCGCAGGAGGACACTACATGAGAAAAGAAACCGTGCGCAAGATATTGCAGGCAGGACTATGGTGGCCAACCATACATATGGATACCAAGAGCTTCTGCAAGCGCTGTGATATCTACTAGAGAATAGGAAAACCCTCGTGCCGCGACGAGATGTCACTTGCCCCACAAATAACACTGCAAGCATTTGACAAGTGGGTCGTTGATTTTGTTAGACCGATCAGTCCACCAAGGAAAAGGACTGGTGCGCGCTACAATATCACTGCAACAGACTATTTAACCAGATGGGTTGACGTTGCGCCTGTTAAAGATTGCACCGCTACGACTGCGGGGAAATTCTTATTTGAAAATGTGATGATTAGATTTGGTTGTCCGAAAATTCTACTAAGTGACCAAGGTACGCATTTTGTTAACAAAGTGATTGTTGAGCTTACTACAAAGTTCTAGGTCCAACATAAGAAGACGACACCCTATCATCTTCAGGCGAATGGAACGATTGAAGCCTTCAACAAGATCTTGGAGAATGCATTAACCAAAGTATGCAACGTGCGTCGATATGACTGGGATCAGAAAGTTTCAGCTGTGCTATGGGTGTACCGCACCACTTGCAAGCGACTAACAGGACACACCCCATTCATACTGGTGTATGGGCGGGAAGTTGTTGTATCGATGGAGTATATTGTGTCGAGCCTGCGGAGTGCTGCGTTGACGGAGATGACCGACGGAGATGCTGTCGAGCAAAGGTTGTCGCAACTCGTTCAAATGGAAGAGGGACGCTTTGTCGCAGGATTTCATTAGACTGTTGAGAAGCAGAGGAATAAAGCATGGCATGATCGCCATATCCGGATTAAGCCATTCAAAGTCGAAGGACTTGTGTTGTTGTATGACAACAAGTTTTTCAAACATCCAAGCAAGCTAAAGAGACATTGGCTAGGGCCATATGTGATCGCGCACATCATTGATGCAGGCGCAATAAAACTGCAGAAACTAGATGGAACTTACGTCACAGGAATGGTGAATGACAATCGCCTGAAACCTTACTATGATGGCCGCGACATACCAGGCTAAGGTCGCATTGCGCGTTAAAAATTAAAATTAAAAAAGAGAGAGAGAGAGAGAGAGAAAGGAAACTGTTCTATCGCACGTCTGCGACAGAAGCACGCAAATCACAGTAAAGCGCAGGAATGACAGACTGGTGGACATTAAAGGGTGAATCCGGCAAATATTGAGGTGATTATGACAACGAAGGATTATTTAATTCGACGCGTCCGAGGCAAATGATGGCGTGCTTTTTGGTCCCATTAGTCGTCCTTGTCATAACTTCCATAACTGACTTGACAGGTACAACTCAGAGCTTAAGTACACGAATTAATGATGGAATGATTCGAATGGAAGGGCCACGTGATTGACAAGACCTCAACCTCACATCACATGACGATCGCAGGACATGCAGGTGCCTATAAAACCGAGCTTCATCGTCAAGTTTTAGTTTACTTACACCCGTGAAGAGAGATCCAGAGACGAGAGTAAACAGAGTCAAAGCCTGTAGCATAATGAGAGCCGAAACCCATGGTCATAGAGGTTTCCAATGCCAGTGAGCTCTCTGACGCAACTGTCGCTCAGCTGTGTCCGATAGAAGAGGAAATTCAATCACCCGAGGTACAACAACCTGAGCAAAATTCAGAACTAGAACCAATGGCATGACCGAGGAAGCCACCAGTCCCTACAGCCGGTTCGGCCCCTGTTCCACCCCCTTTTTCGAGCCCTATGTCAAACCCTGTTCAAAATCCACCAGTTGCAGGGCCGCAACCAGTTGTGCAGCCGAGACAGGCTGGAGAGAGAGTGACTAGAGAGTCATCCAGGCCGAAGTTGTCAAAGAAACGCAAGGCTAAGGCCGTTGCAAATATGCCTGAGGAGGACCTAATGGAAGACGATGCACTCAACTCACCACCCCGTAGAGACGATGATGCTGTCAGGAAAGAAGAGAACTTCCCACACTATGTCCGGTCAAGGAGAGCTGATGTGCAGAGGGTGAGGCTTCCGCAGAAAGCGCACACATTCTTAGTGACACCCCGGATCCCTAATGGCCTACCCCTGTTGCTGGACATAATTCCAAATATAGCCAAGCTGGCGTTTGAAGATGTTGACACCCGCAAGTAGGTGGGTCTCAAAAGAAGGAACTACATGGTGACGACGCCAGCAGTGCCACCTGAGACCCAGCTCCTAGTGCCGATAGAGTGGGCTAGTGACATCGATCACACAGGAATATTAAACTTGTTGCTCATGTCGCATTTCGACCACATCCTGCAGGCCAATACATATGTGGAACAACCCCTTGTCTGTTTTCACAAAGGATGTATATGGCTCGATCGACCCTACCCGGTCGATGTCGAGCTTATCTCGTCAATAACAGGTCTGCTGAAAACAAGAGACGACCCCACACCATATTTGCGCCAGAACAGGGACACGACCAAGATGAAGCAGAAGTATAAGCTTCAGCACGCGGGTGGGGGAGTTCTAATTGCCCCTATAGAAGACAACATAGTGTGGTTCACCGCAAGGATCCTATCTTGCAAGTTGTTGCGCAAGATGAGGCCAACTAAATGCACCACCGAGGCGGTAGAACTTGTAGAACAATGCGCAGTAGGCATAACTTTCAACTGGTCGCAGTTCCTGTTGAACGAACTGATAGATGATGCAGAGCAGGCGCAGGACGAACCTAAGGCCAAATTTCATTATGAATGCTCATCCTGATCTCTTTCATTCTGTGGTGCAACCCACCAGACTACCAGCCGATGGATGTCCCAGTGCTTTGCCTTGGCGTAAAGTATCAGAACCTCTTGGAGGATAAGGACGACAAGATCCGCCAGACGGATAATAACATCATGTTCTTTTTGCATGCCGAGGCGTTGCACGATGTTATCAAGTTGTCCCACAGAGTACGGGCTGTGATGGTGCAGAGATACGTGGCATTTATAAACTTCCAGGTCGATGAACATAACACTATTCTGGAACCGAAGCAGGACCCGACCAAGCAAGCGCACCAAGCAGGATTTATGATCGTTGATGCAGACGTAGATGCAATCATCCAGGAGTGACCTGAAGAATGACGCGTCCCAGTAGCAGAGCCGACGAATGAAGGTAGAAACTAAGAAGACCGGCCAGCTAACCAAGGTGAAAATGCCAGCACAGGAACTGATGAGCAAAACGGTTAAGGAAATGGCACACAGAATGGAGAAGGCTATGACGGAGGCAACTACCAAGGCAATCAGATGCCGAGCTCTGATGATGAAGATAGTGCGCAAAGCAAGGAGGATGATAATGATGATGAAAGAGGCCAACAGATGGAAGTATTGAAAAGTACAAGGCAATATTTGTGGTTAGAGGATTCTCTCAGAAAAAGGGGATCGATTATGAAGAGACATTTGCTCCAATAGCAAGGTACACTTCCATCAGAACCATCATGGCACTTGCTTCCATGATAAAGTGGGACTTACACCAGATGGATGTAAAGACAGCCTTCCTTAATGGTGTGATTGAGGAAGAGGTTTATACCTAACAGCCACAAGGATTTGAAGTCGAAGACAGAGTGACTCGTGTATGCAAGTTGAAAAAGGATTTGTATGGACTGAAGCAAACTCCTAGAGCTTGGTATGGTAGAATAGATAGCTTCTTGACAAGCATGGGATTTACCAATAGTAAAGTTGATCCTAACCTTTATATGAAGATTATGGATGATGAACCAGTCATACTATTATTGTATGTGGATGGTCTATTTCTTACTGGAAATGAGAAACAAATCACGGATTGCAAGAAGAAGCTAGCTGAAGAATTCGAGATGAAAGACCTTGGATTGATGCATTATTTCGTGGGGCTAAAAGTGTGGCAGAGCCCAGAAGGAATCTTTCTAAATCAGGGAAAGTATGCAGTAGAAATCTTGAAAAGATTTGATATGTTGGATTGTAAATCCATGGCCACACCCATGGGCACCAACTTGAAGCTGTTGTTTGATGAGACATCAGAGTTAATGGATGTGACTCGGTACAGACAAATTATTGGGTCATTAATGTATCTGAAAAACACAAGGCCAGATATATGCCTTGTTGTGAACACCTTGAGTCGGTATCTAGTTAAACCTAGACGGGTTCACCTGATAGGTGCAAAGCATGTGATGAGGTATCTAAAAGGTACGATAGATTTGGGACTTTACCATGGGAGAGATCATGACTACAGATTATATGGATATAAGGATTCAGATTGGGTAGGAAGTGCCGCAGACAGGAAGAGCACCTCAGGGGGTTGTTATTGTCTGGGATTCGCCATGATCTCATGGTTTAGTAAGAAACAGTCTAGTGTTGCTCTCAGTACAGCTAAACCAAAGTACATTGCAGCTTGCTCCACTTATTGTGAAGCGATATGGCTTCGAAAGTTGATGTCAAGATTATTTGACATGGAGTTGAACACCACAGTAATTCTTTATGACAACCAGAGTTGTATAAAGATGACAGAGAATCCAGTGTTCCATGACAAATCGAAGCATATAGAAATACGATATTTTTATATAAGGGATATGGTACAAAAGGGAGCTATAAAGCTCCAGTATGTGAGTATCGATGAGCAAGTTGCTGATGTACTGACCAAGCCTCTATCTCAAGTAAAGTTTGAATATTTCTGTGAAAAGCTTGGTGTAGTTCGAAAAGACTTTCCTCGCAAGGAGGAACAGTGATGGGACTACAGAAGATAAAGATATGGACCTTCTTCTAAAAGGAGGAACAAGTCGAAGATATGGACTTTCCTCGGAAAGGAAGAACAGGTCGAAGACATGAACCCTCCTTGGACAAAGGGGGTGCAGGTAGCGTGGCGGCAAAGGATCAAGTAGATCAAAGTACGGCGGCAAAGGATCAAGTAGATCGAAGTGTGGCTGCAAAGGATCAAGAATGATCAAAATACTGCTGCAAAGGATCGAAAGGATTGAAGTGTTGTTGCAAAGGATCGAGAAGATGGAAGTGCTGCTGCAAAGGATCAAGAAGATCGAAGTACCGCTGCAAAGGATCAAAGTACCGCTGCAAAGGATCAAAGTACTGCTGCAAAGGATTAGAAGATAGAAGTGTTGCTACAAAGGATCGAAAGGTCAAAGTGCTACTACGAAGGATCGAAAGGTCAAAGTGCTGCTGTAAAAGGATCAAGTGATCGTGTGATGTAGAAAATGAAGACATTGAAGAGTAATTGTTCCAATTATTGATTGTGAAAACTTCCTATGATGTATAAATGTATTACCTCGATACTGCTGAAGATATTGTCTCTATGCTCTCCTATATCCTATGATGATGTTGTCAGTAGAATAACCTTCTCGTTTAAGGGGGAGTGTTAAATATTGTAACTTCAAAGGATATTCTAAATGTATTTTACTGATGTAACCCAAGGGAGATGTTATTATTCATCGACGGGGTGTTACTATTGTATTTGGTCATCATAGAGTCATGAGGTAAAGCCTCCATTGTAAGTCGAGTCATTAGTACCCTAATGAATAATATTAAATACTGTTTTGAGTCTTCCTGGGTGAAGACGACCCAGACAGTTTAGTGGGGCCGACTTGTTTAGGGTAAAAGTTAGTTGGCTCATTGTGTATAAATAGAAGTGTTGTGCTTCTCATTTGAACACACAGACACTCACTTGTGTAACGCATAGGAGAGAGAGAGAGAGAGAACGATAAGGAAGAGAATAAATGTTTTGGGGTTATATGTTATACATCTTATACAGAGGAAGTTTTGTTGGGTTTTCTTCCCCTTGAGGGTTTCCCAGGATAAATACTGTGTCTATCTTGTGATTGTGTTTCTATCAGTGATTCTGGATATGCTACTACTATGAATTTGAAATAAACACTAATGATATCTAGTCTAGCATATGAAATCTTAACAAGAATGGTTCTCGCAGCTGCACTATCTTTAACATCAACATGTATTTATGAGCAAACAATTTGGTGGTCACCTATCCCCCAACACAAAGGCAAAGACTCTAGTCCAATTACCATGGTTTTCAACCTTCAGATTCTTCAAAAGTGGAAATAGAATTGATACAACATATGGTTTTAGTCTTTTAGATCATTGGAAAATATTATTTTGGACTTCCCCTTATGAAGTCAAGACTTCAATATCCCGTTAATCGTTAGATGCACTAGAATTTGAATGGGCTTCAAAAAATATAAGCCAATGAATGGATATAGATGGTTGTGTTGCAAACATGTGCTAGATGCCCAACTTAATGAATTTGGAGGCTTAATTCTAAGCAAAGCTTCTCACTCTCTTAACCTCGTAGTGTGTGCAACCCATTGGTGGAGTCAAGAGAGACCTCTTTCGTGGCCCCTTACATTTTCTATGCTACCGTAAAAGATAGAGCTCTTCCTATTGGAACTCCTCAACCCTTGTGCCCTTTTGTAGGTTTCCAAAAAGCCTTATGCATCTTTCATGGTTATCTCTTTTGGTTATCTTGTTATGACAAGTCAACCTAGAAGTGAATCTCAAAATTTTCTAGCCAACTCCTCCCTCCCTGCTTCCTATTTAAGGAAACATGTCCTACTAGGGGATAAATTACCATAGGACATCAAGGTTCATACTGCTTAACAACTCATTAAAATTGACATGTTAATTTTAATCTCGGTTAAAGAATGCATTTTTGTTTAAACGGGCCTAAGCAAATCACATTTTATTCTTGGTTGATATTCGTTAAATTGTGCTAATATTTATCTACATATTTCAGTGCAAGTCCAAAAGGCTAGACTATATGTGATGCACATGAGCCAACTCCTACACTAGTATGGAAGGCTACCATGCACCATGAGTAGAGAACCCCCTGTTAAGTCTATAACCCCTTCTACGTGATCCAAACAATCTCAATAAAGTGAGAGGAGGCTTAGGCATAGAGCTTGGCATGCCGTGAGGGAGAGCATATAATGTTGCCACAACAAGCCAAACAACACTCCTACACGAACATTAAATGATAATCTACTCTTGTGTTATTAGTTTATGAGAATGTGATCTGTAATCGAGGGACTTATAGCCCACTCAACTCACCAACACGGATCCTTCAAGAAAAAGTACCAAGTCTTTTCTCTTTGATAGCTAGAGGGCAACCAAATAAATATATCAACACTCTAGCACTTGCTTGCACCTACTGAAAATAATCTATGCTAGACAAATAAGCATAGGCATGCTCAACAGAAAAAAATATTGTCGACCTCGTCCTCTATTCTAGATTGAGTAAAATCCTAGGTATTCAAGTTTTCTCTAGGAACAAATTTCTTGATATGCCAAGCCACCACAAAAGGGAAACAACCAAAAAGAAGTTTGCAAGGGCATATGGTCTTTAGGAAAGCTAATACAAATTGTTTACATCCATCTCTGTCAAGGAATTCACCAACAATGAAAGGAAACATACCCAGCCATGTAAAAACACCCAGAGATTGATAAAAAACATCCAAGGCACTTCTAAGTTTACCCAACAATGATAAAAAACACCCCAGGCACTTGTAGATTTGCCAAGCAGTGATTAAAACGCTCCAACACTAATAAAAACACTTTGGGTACTTCTAAATTCGTCCATTAATAATTAAAAACGCCTCATGCATATTTAAATTCCTCCAACAATGGTAAAAACATCCAAAGTATATTCAAATTTTCATACAACAGTGGTAAAAAACGCCTCATGCATATTTAAATTCATCCAACAATGGTAAAAACGGCCCTAGGCACGTTCAAATTCATCCAACAATGGTAAAAAATGGCCAAGCATATTTAAATTCATCCAACAATTATAAAAACAACCTGACAGCATTTGTATTTAGATCAGGAATAAGAAATTCGCACAAGACACTTCAATTTCAACCAACCATGCTTAATTTTCCCCCGGCATTTAAAAAAAACATTTTCTGAGTTTTTTCAAATAGTCCAACAATTAAAAAACAACCACAAGATTGCAAAATGCCCAAGAGCAATTACCAATTTAGAAACATCCTTATATATTGCAACAGCTCTAGAACTTGAGCCATTGATCTTTAAGGTTGGATGGATATTCAATGGAGGGATTTTAATGGTTGTTGGTCTCTTAGATATACAAAAAACACTCCATCATACATCAATCAATAATTCTCAAGCCCAATTCCTCTCTCATATATACTTATTCACCCATGGCATCCATTAACAATGCAATGAGCACAACATAACTAAAATCAACCATTTAACACAAGCAAATCAAGCACACAAATAGAGGAAACATGGCATTTGACACATTATTTACCCTGGAAACCCAAATGGGAAAACCAGCATCAAATGGGGCTCAGGCATTTCATTTTGGCAACCTCTATACTATGCATGCTCAACATTCTCCTTTTGACTCTCCATGGCCAACACCAAAATCCCTTAAAGAGTGAAAATGTAGTGAGATATACGAGAGCTGGGAAATGGGAAGGTCAACATCCCAGGCCCTTAGTTTCCCATTCCCACTCTCTCATGATCTTATTTTTTTTATAAATTTGTTCTTTTATTTTTCTCCCATTTGTTATTTTTCTATTCCATTTAATTTCTTTTACATTTTCCCTTTGTGTTTATTTCACAAGGCTTGCTATATTGCAAATAATACATTGTTGATTTATATTTTTGTTGAATTTTATAGGTTAGATGAGTGTTAATACATGTACTAAACTTCAATACATGAACATATAAAAACTGAGGTAAAATTTAAACTATAATAAAACATAACAACGTAACTTTAATTTCTTTCAACTTAACGCTCTGCTGATCACTGCGTTAACTTTAACGCTCTGTTGGTCACTGCGTTAAAGTTGATCATTGAAATGTTTCATCAAATGTCATGTACAGACAAATAATAAATAACATGTGCAGTAAACTAAATCTCAAATAAACTACAGAAGATAAAGAATCATAACCATTCGTTGGATCTACCTATACTCAGTTAGTTCTGAGTTTGATCTTGTCACTGAAAGGACAAGTCAAACTGGTTAAACCATATACGTACCTTGAGAGAGAGAGCTTAGGTAGGACTAAACAGATCTTAAGTGCTTCAATAAAAAAATCATGCAAGTGACCATGGGTAAGGAAAGGCACATAAGTGTTCCAAAACCAGTAAGCAATTACCCATCTGTAAGAACTCACACAGAGTTCAATCACAGAGACATGCCTAGAGATAAGACCGTAAGCAATCACCTACATAAATCACACAGAGATCAAATGCAACAGAGGGAGGTCAAGCCTGTAAACAAACATGCCGAGGAAGAATCGCTGCAGAGGGAAATCGCAAACACGCTAAGATAAGACTCAGTTCGGCAAATGGCAGAGATCGTGAATACAGAAATTGCAGAGAGAGATCAAGCAGATCTTGTGAGAAATCTCGGTGAGGAAGCGCGATAAAAAAATAGCAAAATAACCAAATCACAGAGACTCGCGCTCAAAGAAATCGCAAAAGCTCATGAGAGGAAAAGAACGCAGATAACCAGTGAGGGAAAAACAATAAACCCGCAAACAAAGTGCAGACAATCCGTACATAAATCGCAGAGGTAAAACGTGCAGAGCCCGTGAGGGAAAAATCACGAAGGTCACCACAACGCTTCAAAATCGCAGAGGCAAAACGTGTAGAGCCTGAGGGAAAAATACTTCAAAATCACAGAGATCACCGTAGACAACCACGTGGGGAAAAATCACACATATTGAAGGATAGCTCTTTGGTTTATACAGGCTACGGTATAAAAATCAAAAGAGATTAAGTAAAATAATGTGGTCCAAAAGTAAAAGTCTAAAAGTCTAAAATTTTATTATAATAAATATAATAAAATCATATAGTAACTGGTCCAAAAGATAACATCAAATTTTATTATAATAAATATAATAAAATCATAAAGTAACTGGTCCAAAAAATAACATAAGATTTAATTATAATAAATATAATAAAATCATAAAGTAACTCGTCCAAAAAAAAAAACATAAGTGTACTTTAGGTAAAGTAAAAGGTTTTATGTAAAGTAAAAGGTTTTAAGCATAAGAGTAAAATTCTCCAAAAGTCTATTAAATAAAATCATAAGATTTTATTAATAAGACTATAAAATAATTATTTAATGTATTTATAATAAAGTGAAAGTCCAAAAATCCAACATGAGGTAAATAAACCAAAACCATAAGTGGGTCAAGGGTCCTTTAACAAAACATAAGGTAACCATAACAATATATGGTCCTTAATAAACAATTAGGTAAATACACTCTATAAAGTAGGAGACATCATAGTCAAAGGTGCACACAAGTGAGAGTGCTAGGACCAAATAGGAATAGGACCAAGAGCCAACAACCATAAGATCAGGTGAACCATAAAAGTGGACAATCAACATTTAGGACCAACAACACCAAAGACTTTTCTCTCTCTCAAGATACATAGTTTTATTTATTTTGTCATCACTACATAAGGAGGAAGATCCAAACGGATGGTACAATCCTTTTGTCCTTAACACTGCTCCTAAGGGTTAGGTACTATGTACATCGTCAAGGGGTGGCCAGTCCCTTGAGAGGAAATCTAGCAATAATCGATTAGGAGAGGGGACATCATTATCTTCCATTCTTAACGAATGGCTTTCAGCCCTAGGCTGAGTTTCAGTCTCACACTGAATCATGTTGATCAATCCTTAGACCTTGACCGAGTCCTCCATTCTCTTGCAGAATGGTTCTCAGTACTTAGCTGAGTTTTAGTCTCACACTGAAAGTTGATCAACTCCCTGCAGGACCTACTTGGACATCGTGTCCCTGATTCCATACCAGAATATATCTCTGCCTCTACCTGCAGGCTCTACTTGGACATCACATCCCTGGTCCCAGACCAGAATACCCTAGAGGCATATAGGGGCCCTAGCCACATGTTAGGGGCTTTGCCATGGCATCAACCTGCTTGGTCCTAGACCAAGAATCCCAAGAGACTACTAGGGGCCCTATGGTACCTTCTAGGGTCTTACTCTGTCCTAGTCAATTGACTAGGAAACCATTCTCTAAGAATGGGTCTCGCAGCTGCACTAACTTTAACAATTTTAAATACTAAGCCTTCAACTATTCATTGGTTCGAATCAATTTCGGATCACACCTCCCCATTGACAGGCTTTTTGGTCTCCAAAAGATCAAGGAAACTAAATTGGATCAGTGTGCACTCTATTGACTTCTCTAGAAAGTGGGCTCTAACTCTGGCTTTCGGATATAGCTCTAACTATACCTCTGGCTCTTGCATCATGGCGTTGGCTACTAGCTCTAGTTCTGGCTATGCCTTGGCTCTTGGTTCTAGCTCACTTGTTCCCGCTGCAAAAGTCTACTCATTGATTCTCATCCCTGTGCAATCCGTTGATCTAAACTCTAGACTCAACATCCATTACCATCTCCCTCTCAATCTTGGACACATCCATCTTGACAGTTCAATGAAGCCAAGTCAAATTTTGGTCTCTGCTTGTTCTTAAAGTGCAAAGGTCTACTCATTGAGTCCACTTTGAGAAATCTCTAGACCCAAAATCTTTAATCAAAATTCATTCCCATCCTCAACATGCAAGTCTCTTGCATTTTACGACTCTGAAAGTGGTCCATCTTGGCAATCAATTAAGCAAAGTCGAATTCTGGTCTCCTTTGGTCCACTGTTGAATGTATGGAACAACCCTTCAATAGTGAGATACAAGCGAGCATATGCCATCACTAAATGAAGTGTGGATTGCACTCTTTAGATAGGATCAATTGATCCCTCACATGGGACAATTCTATGTTGGTCAATCATGCTTCAACCAGTATTCAATGAGTAAAACATCATCCCAAGCTTGAGATCCTTTTCTGTTCTTTCCTACTTCCATTGAATTGTGGTTTGCTTCACTGGTGAGGTTGAGCTCTCGTGCCACCACAAATTTTCAGACACTTCCTTATCCTTGGGTTGCTAAGCCAATGATCTTTTCCTTGCCATAATCACTTGCTTCTTGTCATGGTAGCATTCTCTGTTGTTGGTAGGTGTTAATCAACACTTTGTAACTACAATAACATTGACTGAAGTACCTTCTAATTGGTGTGTAATCATAACACTTTTTACTATCCAAGACAGTGCCAACTCCTACATATGCTTGGTTGCAAGTGATAATCATCAATAGGTTGGAGTGGTGGCTTTACCAACATTCTCCACCATATCATAGTTGTTGCTACACGCAATCTCAAAAATGCAATCAAATATTAATTGAACCACAAAATGTACTCAACCATGGTTGCTTTCTTTGTTGCCATGGAGTTCAAAGGAACCCCAAAGTCATTTACCTCCATGCACCAATCTTTGGCCCATCTTCCAAAGTGGATTCTTTTGATGCAAGATAAAAAAAAACCATTGGAACGTGGCTTCTGTTGGCGTCAATTTGTTGTTCATTTTGTTGCTTTGTTGTCCTCCTGAGTGGCTATCTCTCCTTGGGCAGTAGATGTAGGCAGCTCTTTGTCAATTCTCATCTCCACTCTCCATTCTCTTTTATTAGTTGCACAATACGTGGGGTGAAGCTCTAGATGAAGCCACCAACACTTTTCTTCCCAATGTCCAGTCATCTTGCAATGGTGGCAAAAAAAATTGAACTTAAATGGATTTCTTTGCTTTCCTTCCTTCTCCATTTTCCATTTGATTTTGTCAATGGTTTAAATAAGTCTTCTTGTCATCATTCCTCTGAAAGGAATATGACTCTTTGCATATGGATTTCTTCTCCCAAAAAGAAGCCACATAATGGCCTTTCTTTCCACAAAATGAACATGCTTTTGAATACCAACAGTTAGTAGCTCAGTGGCCTTTCTTCCTGCAGTAGTGACAAATAAGGGATGCCTTGCCTGCTGCATACCTCTTGGCTTTCTTCTTCTTATCTTGGATGATATACTTGTCACTTCTTCTAAGTGATGGTGTAGGTTGAGTCTTTGCTCTTCCTTCATTGTTGCTCTTCTGCAATTGGTCACTATAATAAGGCTGAGGAGGCAATGGGATGCTACCTTCATTCACTAATCTTGCCTCTTATGAGCTAGCCAACTGCATCCTATCTTGTGCTTTCACAAATGTGGTCTTCATGGACATAGAATTATCCATTCTGCTATTGAATGCTAGGCCTTCATGCTTGGCCCATGGTGTAGCTACAATTGGGCTCAACATGCCTTGGCTACACTTGCTTAGCCCATGTCCATGATAGCCCATCGCCTTTAACAATTTTGAACCAATGTCTTTTGTATGCTTTTCAAATAAACCAAGCTGCTCTTGAGAAATATTTATAAAAAGTGAACTTACCTCAGTGGTGTTTGTCATGGTGCTAGCTTCGACAGTGGTAATGGAAGGTGACTTCGCTTCATGGTGCCCTTTGACAACTGCTTGTAGTTTTGTCAAGGCTTCCTCCTTCTCTACCAACTCCTGTTGCAATTGTGCCATCATCTTAGTAAGCCTATATTCTTGCCAATTATCCAACCGAATGATCTTTTCACTAGGTTGTACAAGTTGCACTCTATGCTTGTCCCAATTTATCATAGAGTGTAGTGAGGGTGTCTTGGTGCTCTTCAAACTTCTTCTTAAGTAGTGGCAACAATTTGAAAGAGGTATCAAGTTTCTTCTCCATCTCTATCATTCTCTTGATGAACATTTGAAATTGCTCCTTAAGTGTCCATTCTCTTCTTGAAGATGAGCATTAGTGGCTTTCAAATATTCCAACCTCTCTTTGTTTGCATTACCCATGCTAAAGTCTGCAATGTTCTCTTCAAAGTTTTGGTTTGTGGAAAGTTCTTTTTCTAGTTCCTTTGCTCTTTCTCTCCAATACCTGCTCTCTTCTTGGATCTGCCTATCGAATTCTTGGAGCTCTTGGAGCTTCTCTCTCTTCAATGTTTTCCCCGTGGTGAGTCTTATTTCTTCTCCAAATACTAGCAGTTGTGTCACAATCAAGGATTTAACCACTCTAATACCTTATAATCCATAATCAAGGGACTTATAGCCCACTCAACTCACCAACACGGATCCTTGAAGAAAAAGTCCCAAGTCTTTTCTCTTCAATAGCTTGAAGACAACCAAATAAATATATCAACACTCCAGCACTTGCTTACACCTACTGAAAATAATCTATGCTAGACAAAGAAGCGTATGCATGCTCGACGAAAAAAATCTTCCACCTCGTCCTCTATTCTAGATTGAGTAGAATCCTATGTATTCAAGTTTTCTCTAGGAACAAATTTCTTGATATGCCAAGCCACAAAAGGGAAACAACCAAGGAGAAGTTTGCAAGGGTGTATGGTCTCTAGGAAAGCTAATACAAACTGTTTACATCCATCTCTGGCAAGGAAATTGCCCAACAATGAAAAGAAACATACCCAACCATGTTAAAAACACCCAAAAATTGATAAAAAACATCCAAGGCACTTCTAAGTTTGCCCAACAATGATAAAAAAATGCCCCAGGCACTTGTAGATTTGGCAGGCAGTGATTAAAATGCCCCAACACCGATAAAAACGCCTTGGGTACTTCTAAATTCGTCCAACAATAATTAAAAACGCCCCAGGCATATTTAAATTTCTCCAACAGTGGTAAAAACATCCTAAGCATATTCAAATTCGCCCAATAGTGGTAAAAAATGCCTCAAGCATATTTAAATTCATCCAACAATGGTCAAAAACGCTCGAGGCACATTCAAATTCATCGAGCAATGGTAAAAAATGCCCTAGGCATAATTAAATTCATCCAGCAATTATAAAAACAACCCAGCAACATTTGTATTCAGATCAGGAATAAGAAATTCGCACAGACACTTCAATTTCACCCAACCATGTTTAATTTTGCCCCGAAATTTTTAAAAAACATGTTCTCAATTTTTCAAATACCCAACAATTAAAAAACGGGCCACAAGATTGCAAAATGCCCAAGAGCAATTACCAATTTAGAAAACTCCTTATATATTGCAACAGCTCTTGAACTTGAGCCATTGATCTCTAAGGTTGGATGGATATTCAATGGAGGAATTTTAATGGTTGTTGGTCTCTTAGATATACAAAAAACACTCCATCATACACCAATCAATAATTCTCAGGCCCAATTCCTCTCTCATATATACTCATTAACCCATGGCATCCATTAACAATGCAATAAGCACAACATAAATAAAATTAACTATTTAACACATGCAAATCAAGCACACAAATAGAGGAAACATGGCATTTGACACATTATTTACCCTGGAAACCCAAATGGGAAAACCAGCTTCGAATGAGGCTCATTCATTTCATTTCGGCAACCTCTATACAATGCATGCTCAGCATTCTCCTTTGACTCTCCGTGGCCAACACCAAAAGCCCTTGAAGGGTGAAAATGTAGTGAGATATAGTAGAGCTGAGAAATGGAAAGGCCAACAGCCTTGGCCCTTTGTTTCCCATTCCCCCTCTCTCATGATCTTATTTCTTTTATATAAATTTGTTGTTTTAATTTTTTCTCAATTGTTTTTTTTTTTCATTTCCATTTAATTTCTTTTACATTTGCCTTTGTGTTTATTTCACAAGGCTTACTATATTGCAATTAATACATTGTCGATTTACTTTTTAAATATTGAGCCTTCAACCATTCATTGGTTCGAATCAATTTCGAATCAGAATGAGAAACAACCTAACAATGATGGCTAGGGCGTTGTTTTACCCAACCTAAAGTTAGTGAATGATGTGGGGGGGCTTTGAGAATGATATGGATGATGCTTTTCTCAATGCAAGTTTTATCTCGATGACGATAATGATGAACCTTCTTGACGTTAGTTGTCACTCCTTTTGTGCCTTAATAAGAATGTTTTTTAAGGATATTGAGATTTTATGTTGGATGGCCAAGTGGCTTTTTTGAGACATTTAATTTAAAAGTAATGTGGCAGTATATTTTTCACAGGTGGTCTAGGTAATCTTGAGTTTTGACAGCTTTCTTTGGTTTTAAGCCTGATTTACTCTAGCTTATAGTGGCCACGCGTGGCCTTTTTTTTTAAATGCCCTAGATATAAATACATTGAAAGTATTAATTAAGAGTATTAATATGGAAAAAAAACCCTCTATAGCAATATGTCATTTAAATATAGCTTGTAATACATCACATAGATAGCAATGGCAAGCTAGATAGGGCACACAGGGCATGACATTGATGCTGCTTACGATGATAGCTTGTAATACATCACATCAACCTAGGAACTTGCAAGTTGCAGCCCAAAGACCACTTCTGAATTAGCAATGCTTTTGGTGAGGTTAATGCCTCACAAATCATCCTTGTCTGGTAATTGTTATTCATGTGAGATTATTCACAAGCACACACAGACATTTTTTACAAGACAGAGAAATCTTAACAAGAAGTGACTTCACAAAAACCATGCATGTGAGAATTTAACAATTCTTTTGCATAATAAACCACCCATGCGTGTGAGAGACAAAGAAAGATAGGGCATTACCATTGCTATCCCCTAAGGCTTTGGGGAAGGGAGATTTTACCGCTTCCAAACAAAAATAAATCCCATGACCCAACTTCATCAGTTGCCTTCCAACGGCAGCAGTCTCTACCACCAGAGTTATGAGTTATGTTTCTTTTCTTGTTCTTATTTTAGGCTCTGCTTCCCATTTTTATGCCTGAAAGACGAATGACATCAGAGAATCCATATTCAAGTATATTAATCAAATAAAATGATATCAGAGAATCAGAAAAACCCTAGTTAACATGGATATTCCTCCTCAGTGCAGAAGGATACGTGATTATCCTTTGAATTAATCTCAGATTTCTGGGGTAAATCCCCTGGATTCTGAACAGCCTGCATAACATGGATATTCCTCCTCAGTGCATCTATACCTGGAAGGATACGTGATATTCCTCCTCAGTGCATCTATACCTGGAAGGATACGTGATTATCCTTTGAATTAATCTCAGATTTCTGGGGTAAATCCCATGGATTCTGAACAGCCTGCATAATCATCAAAGCTATAAGAATTTGATATCTCTAAATACATAACAAACCCAGGTTAAAATGTGCTGTTAACAAGAAGAATTGAAAAGAAATTTACTTACCAAGTTCCATCAAACTCAGAAGATACGGGCCTCTTAACAGGAACAAATCCTAAAACACTCTCGTAGAAATCAATGGATCCCTTAACAGATTTGCAAACAAGAGAAATATGATTCAGGGAAGTTAAAGGCAGCGGTCTGCATTTTACCATCTCTACCAAAACTTAAAAGGAATCCTTCAAAAAAATGGCAGAATAAGAGCGATAGCTTAGAGCAGGATACAAATACAAAAACAATCAAGAAACAAATATACGCAAAGAGGAATAAGGCACCCGAATTCTGTTTTTTTGGTTGTTCTTACTTTAGGCTATGCTTCCCAGTTTTATGCCTGAAAGACGAACAAGGACACCCGAGTTGAGCTATAGCTCAGAGCAGGATACACACAAATAATCAAGAAACGAATATATGCAGAGAGGAATAAGGCACCCCAGTTCTGTTTCTTTTGCTGTTTTTGTTTTAGGCTCTGCTTCCCATTCTTTTATGCCTGAATGACGAATAAGGGCACCCGAGTTGAGCTATAGCTTAGAGCAGGATATACACAAAAAATCAAGAAACGAACATATGCAAAGAGGAATAAGGCACACCCGAGTTCTCTTTCTTTTGATGTTCTTACTTTAGGCTCTACTTCCCATTTTTAATGCCTGGAAGACGAATAAGGGCACCCGAGTTCTGTTTCTTTTGCTGTTCTTATTTTAGGCTTTGCTTCCCACTTTTTTATGCCTGAAAGACGAATGATATCAGAGAATCCATATTCTAGTATATTAATCTAACAGAATGATTACAGAGAATCAGAAAAACCCTAGTTAACATGAGCATCTATACCTGGAAGGATGCGTGATTATTCTTCGGATTAATCTCAAATTCCTGGAGTAAATCCTCTCGATTCTGACTTTGTAACAAATGTATGCCGACTCTATAATTGAACAGACTGTATAATCAGTAAAGCTATAATAATTTGATATCCCTAGGTGCGTAACAGACCCAAGTTAAAATGTGTTGTTAACAAGCAGAATTGAAAACAAATTTACTTACCAAGCTCCATCAAAATCAAAAGATCCATGCATCTTAACAGGAACAAATCCTAAGACACTCTCGTAGATGCCAATGGATTCCTTAACAGATTTGCAAACGAGAAGAATATGATTCAGGGAAGTTAAAGGCATGGATCAGCATTTTGCCAAAACTTCAATGAAATCCTTAAAAATAAATGGCAGAATAAGAGCTCAGAGCATGATACACACCAATAATCAAGAAACGAATATATGGAAATAAGAACAAGATGGATTATAAGCTAAGCTCCAAATCCCTGACCTATGAAGCAGATTCACCAGCAGCAGATAAAGATCCTCTAATTGTAGAGCCGGGTAGAGAACAAATTTACCGATTTCAAGCAACGTTTGAACCCGTTGATCCCGAGGGCAGCCCCCTTCCCTTATCGAGAGCCCGCATCACTTACCTGCTCTCCCGTGCAGGTCAGAGTTGAGACCTTATATATTGAAAAAACCATATAACCCGGCAGCCAGAGCAGCGTCGAGAGCTAGAAGATTAATAAACAAAGGTTTGGACAGAGGTATAGGTGGTAGCTGCAGTTCTTGCCGGATATTGATACAAACTTGATACATCTGAAAATTTTGAAAATGAATACCTGGGTGAAAAGGAGTGGGGAGTGGCTGGTTGGTTTTCAAAATATTGTACTTAATAGCTCAATGAACATGTGAAATCCAACGGACTCACTTAATTTGAAAGTATCTTGAAGTTTTATTTTTTGAGATAATACGTGGAAGGTTTTCTATCTCATTATTATAACTTGATTTCAACATAAATTTTTCATTTAATTATAATTTTGATTTTAACATAAATTTTTCATTCATTAATTTTCTCTTTGATTTTATAAACTTTTCATTTATCAATTTTCTCATTATAATTTTATTTATATATAATTAATAGTTAATAATATTATAGAGTTAGCATATTTACTTATGAACATTTATCAAACTTTTAGCATTTATCAGGTTTTTTTATAGTTTTATCAATAAGTTAATAATTAATAATATTAATATAATTAGAAGTTTTACTTCTAATCACTTGTCAAACTTGTTACTAGTTAGCAAAGATTCTCATTGAACATAATCTAAACTAAGTTTTCTCTATAATTCTATATATTAGAAATCAAAACATTAAGGAAATGGCTACCAAAACCATAAGTTGAGCTATTTGGCTTGTCATCAAACATCCAATTCTAAACAACATGTACTTATGATAATAATAAAATGCATCATAGCCAAATATGTATAGAGCTGGCATAAGATATAAGTCGAACTTCTTAGACAAAAATATAGAAAGTAAATAGTGAATTTTTCATCAAAAGATTTAAAAGACTCAATGGGATTAAATGAGGCTTGATGAGCCTATGAAATGAAGCCACCCAAGAGCTAAAACATGGAAATGATTATCTAGGAGCAAGTAAAGGCTATTGGGCATACTCATTTTATATATAAATATAATAATAAATATGGTGTCGAATGTGCACAAATGAGCACTAACAATTGCATGGCAAATCCATAATTATCATATACAAGGATTGAGATGAAAGAGTATCGTGAATTTGAAGTAGTGGTTTCCCAAAAGCTATTCAATAACAACCCGAATGGAGTTGCTCACACAACTTGGGGGATTCATCTAAATAATGCACTGTTGGTTTAGATACTTATACAAAACACGCCTTCAAATTTCATTAAAGAACATCACTCCCGTTGTAACCCAGTAATCTAAGACTTTGCGACGTATTTTTTCAGATTAATAAACTATGAGATGCATTTTTCCAACCATAAAAAAGAGTGGGTCGTTGGCTTCCTTGAACCAACCACCATAGTAGGTCTTGGGAAACGCATGAACAAAGAATCTGTGGGCATACACAAGTCGTGGAACCCGAGCCACAAAATGTTTATAAAAAATATATATAATGCAACAACCCGGAGAAGTTGACCCGCGCATGCGAGAATACATAGGTGGTAGAGAGCAACAATGACAGCTACAACTGCCATCGTGAGCTACTAACACACAAACAAACAAAAAAGTTCCTAAACCTAACATAGAATTGGACCTTGGTAGAGGCGGACAATGCAAGTTGGCATAAATGCAAACCACAGTTGTAGATAGGGGAAATGTCCTTTGAGAATCAAAATGTAAAAATTGTTTAGAGGCACACGAAATCTTGAGACTTGGCGGCGCCCTTCCATATTGAAGTAGGTTACATAAACACATTATCGTTTGGAAAGTGGTAGTAGCCCATGGCCAATCTACCAAGGTAGCAATACAAAAGAACGTTGTTTCTTTTTCAAGTAAAAACACAAGCTCTAGAAATGAACGCTCACTTCGGGAATTTTTGTGGTTCGTCTCTCAAATGATGGACATTGTCCTTCGAAAATCAGAGGTTCACCATGAGCTAGTAAGTTTGCCAAATACAAGATATGGGGGCAATACAAAAGAAAGTTGTTTAGTTTTCAAGTAAAAACACAAGCTCTAGAAATGAACACTCACTTCGGGACTCTTTGCAGTCCATCTCTCAACTAATCGACATTGTCCACCGTAAATCAGAGGTTCACCATAACTAGTAAGTTTTCCAAATACAAGTTATGGGTTCACCACACATCCGAAGAGAGAAAGATAAATTGTGGGTTGGTTGTTGATAATTTATGTAGGGGCGGTACCTACAAAGGAATGAGCCATGCACAAATCCGGATAAACATGTGGAAGCAATGATAGCATAGAAGCATGGCAATGGAGTAAAGTCATAGACTTGTCATGGCAGTGGAATAAAGGCCTACACTGCATGTTACCCGTTCAACTAAAACTTATAAATTGCTTGCACAAATGGAATTGAAACAAAAACTGCCTTGGCCTCGATATGAGGCCAAATAAGGCTTTGAAACCTCTTATTGGTCCTAAAGAAAATACAAGATAAAAAATTAGGGTGAATGCATAAAAACTAGTGAAAAACTAATAGTTTTTGGTCGAACTAATTTCTATAGTACCTACTGCTTGGAAAGGATTAATAAGGAACTTGATGTATGTTTCTTTTGCTAATCTGATTTTAGGCTTTACTTCCTATCTTTTATGCCTGGAAGATGAATAAGGTCACCCAAGTTCTATTTCTTTTGTTATTGTTTAAATCTTTATTCATTCTTAATTTTCCAAACCCTTTGTTATTATATTAATTTCTCTATGCTACTTAGTTTTTCTAACTCTCATTTATTTATATTTATCTTTTTATAAAACCTTTAGTTATTATATTTTATTGATACATTTTTATTCTATGTTTATTCTCTAACTCTCATTGTACATATCCATCTAAGTAAAGGTTTCAAGTTTGTGTTCTCTTCTCCCTTTTCACTTCAAACACTTGAGTCTCCTTATAATCACAAAACCACAAACATGAGACTTAAGATATTAAAAATTAGAAGGTAGAGAGAGATAAAAAAGAATAACATATTCTCATTGTGTAAAATATGTTTACAATAGATGGAGATTCAACATGTAAGTGTAAATTACTCTAAGTCGAGTTGATTCAAGTTGTAATGCTAAGAGGAAGGTCAACTAGAATGGGATGGATGATTTTGGACTTGTGGAAACCCTAGATTTTACTAAATATTGAGGGAGAACTAGTTGAATATGGGTTGAATCTGACAACAAGTTCAGAGATTTTTTAGTATTTGGATCTTTTTATAATAGTGGAAGGGGATGCAGTATATCAAGGATTCATTCCTAGGCTATGACACTTGTAGGTGACAAGGGTCACTTTTAGGTTTTTAGAAAAAAATGGGAGATGGCCAAAAGGCATATCTGTCAATCACCTCATTGACATCTACTACTTGTGTCAATGAGTTTAGTTTCTATGTGGAGAAGGACACATACAAGAGGGATATCACATGATTCTATCAAGAAAAGGCAGTTTTCAAAGAAGTGATAGAAAAGGGCTCCTTGGCTCAAACTTCATGTTGGATGATTATTGTGTTTTCCAAGACAAAGAACTTGATACCTCTACATGGCCCAGCTCTTCCTTCAGCACTTGTCTTTAGAATCCTTTGTTTTATGATTCTTTGTCGAAAGGAGGTGAGGGTTTTAATGGTCGATTCCTAGATCATGTTTTTCATGTTGATTCTAATGTTTCTCTTTTGGCTTGTTCTTAAGGGGAAAGGGTTTACATTTAGAAGAAAAGGAATAGTGTGGTAATGAAAATACCACTATGGTCAAGACGATGATGGGAAGGGGTTTGAGGCCAGAGCATGCTTTATCCCACATACGAGAAAAAAAAATTGGGGTATTTTTTTGGAGGCCAAATATTAAAGGGCTCCCTACACAATTGGATCAATAGATTTTGGGAGTTAGTTGTTGGATATAGGCCTAGTTTCCATATCATGATTGGAGTGTGGCTCAATTTCACCTTTCGCTCAAAAGAAGGCACAATTCACATCCTTGGTAGTAATTGGTAATGGGGTTCGACCTATTTAAATTTGAACTTTTTCCATCCATGCTTTGACCTAAGGTGAGAAACCTCTAAAGCTTTGATGATATGGGTAAAAGTATCAATGTTACCCATTGAATTGTAGTGTGATAAGTTTATGTGGGATATAGGTAATTATTTGGGGAAGATCTTATATATTGATTTATCATACAAATATAGTGTTCACAGGTCTATGACCAAAATTATGGTGAACATTGACTTGAAAGGGGTTTGGTTGAAAGCATAGATGTTGGGTTAGTGATAATTTTTCACTCAAGTTTTGGATTTATTGTAATGTTCCTTTTCAGCATACAACATACCATATATATGGACATGTTTTGTGAGACTATGAGAATTCTTTTATAAGCAAAAGAATTGGTAGAAAAATACTTATGTCTCCCCACAAAAAGAAAGATAAAAATCCTTTGCATGTTGATCTAAATCTAGTTTCTTGATTTCATTTGGAAATGGGTAAGGAGACTAACTTAAGGAAAGTGGAGAAGCTGGTTCTCTCGGATAAAGAAATATTTTTTGAAATAGGTGGTGACTCTTTATATCCTATAGTAGTTTATGTGCTTCATGTAAATGTATTTGTATTATATAGATTCAATGTGCCGAGTAAAGGTTGCAAACACATAAGTAGATCCATGGTCTATGCCTCAAGAACCTTTAAATTAACTCTTGGCTCCAATTCTCCAAGAGACATGGGATTAAGGGTTCCAAAGGGCGGCAAAATGATAGGACCTTTGAATAATCAAAATGATATCCTAGTTGAATGCACAAACCATGCTCTTCTAGTGGAGGATATTGGAATCTCAATCCATCTTCTTCTAACTATGTGATTAGTCACAACTTCAAGTATGAATGCACTTCATACTATCATAGTCATGGGGAAGTTATAAGGAAAACTAGCCCATCCCACTTGAAGGCTTAAACAAGCATGTCCCAACGAATTCTAAAAAGGGGAGAAATTTGATCTCTAATAGGGGAAAAATGGAGGGGGTGTTTCTTATTCACCTTCCATAACACCTAAATATGCTTAGGCTTGGCATTCCATTTCTAAGGAAGGGGTTAGAACTGAGACCTTTTCAACTTCATCTACCAAGGATTCAAGGGGTGACACCTACAATCTATGTTCTTAAAAGGATAGAACTAATATCAATGTTTTTGGATAAGGAAGTTTAGGTTTTGATGTCAAAAATCATGTTTAGTCAATGCATGCTGGTAGAAAGTCTCACATATAGCATGCTTATAATAAAGCTTAAGTGGAGATTCTGTAAGGAAGACAAAAGACTTCGATGGGGCTCTTAGAGAACGACAACCCTCCTCAATTTAAATATGAAAATCATCTCTTGATGCAAGGGGTCTCGGCATCCTAAATAAGTTACTTACCCTCTTCAAAATAGTGGAGAAGGAATTACTTGACATACTTATTGTACAAGAGACTATGTGTAAAGGGGAACTCATCTTAGGAAATTTAAAATATCTTTTCAAGAAGTAAATTTTTTCATGGGTGGATACTGTGGGACTTTCCAAAGGCTTGATTTTTAGTTGGTGGTCTAGTCTCATGCTAACAAATTGTATTTTTGTTCCCTTTGGTCTGTGAACAGATTTCATGGATTTGAGCTTGGGAATGAAAATTTTAATGGTGAATGTGTATGGACCTTACAAATGTAAGCAAATATTTTAGGACCATTTTTTCTTTGTCATTGTTTTAAGGACAAAAACCTTATTCATTGGTGTGAATTTGGATTTTACACTTAGTTGGGCAGATGTTTGGGGTTCCTCAACAAGGGTTGACCCACTTGCATATTATTTTTCTTCATATTTTGGATGCAACCAAATTGGTCAATGTTGAACAAATATCTTTGAAACCCACCTTGTGTAACAAGCAAACAATAATTGTTGGTATTCAAAACATCTAGATAGATTTCTCATCACGAAACAATTGTTATTAAAATTTAACAATTTTAGGTCTTGTATAGATGTTGGTGGTGCTTTGGATCATATCCCAGTCTTTATGTAAGTCAAGATGGATAATGAGAAGCTGACTAGCCCAATAAAGTTTAATCCACCCTCGAATAGGTGCCTTAGTTTTGTGAAATTGGTAGAAGGGAATGGATTTCCTACAACGCAAACGTTGGTGTCTCTGCTAGTCACCAATTTGATTAAAAATTGAAATTATTAAAAAAAAATGTTATTGATTGGACAACACAAAGATATAAATAAAGAGACAATATACTAAAGGAGGTAAAGTTAAACATTTCAAAATGATTCGTAAACAATTCTAGTGGGTTTTTCTTTGATGTATAAGTACGAAGGCTCGCAAAGTCACAGGCAAAAAGGGTCATGCTTCTCTACAACTCGGAAGTGGAAAGGAGAATGAAAGGCTATGCATTTTGGTTTGAGCTATGTTATTATAATGCAATTTTTTTCTACCGGTATGTGAATCAAAGGAAGAACCATAACACCATCTATGGATTAAAAAATGGAGAGGGGCGATTTGTTATAGGTTTCAAGAATCTAGCAGAGTTGGGGATCAAACCACTTTTATAGTATCTATAAGGAGTGAGAGACCAAAAACATTGCTAAGGTTGTTTTGATGCCTGGAAAATCCCAGGTACCGACAGTATAGGGATTCTCCCTGGTAAACAATCCCAATTAGATCCACCGTTTAGTGTGGGGAATCCATTTGGTTTACGGTCCGACTACCATAGATTAAGTTGTTTAAATATTTTACTGATTGCGACCCGATCCACCTTTTATATAATTTTTTGTTTAAATGAATGAAATGCAGATGCCCAAGCTAAATGCAAGTGACTGATGAATAAGAACCTCACAAGTGATGCATAGGCTCTTACCTCCCGTCTTATCATTCATGTTCCTCGGCCACTTCTTTCAATCTAAATCTAAATCTAAAACTAATCTATTCTATCCCTGCATGGAGAAAATTTAGAGTTCAGAGTAATATACTAAAAATGTTCATATAAGTGTAACAGATAGTTGTTCCAACACAATAATCACATTCACAGCAGAAAGAATACCAAAGATATCTCTGATATAATTAAACCATTTATTACCCTTTCATTACGAAGACATTTATAAAGACAACAAACCATTCATAACCAAATAATTAGTTCCAGTAAGTTAGAACAATCTTAATGTACAAAAGCAAGAAGAAATAGTTCTACAGGATGCATTCCACACATTCCGAGTAAATATCTGTGCAGGCCTTTGTTCCAGCAAATTGGTCCTTCTTATTAGCAAAGAGTTATCCCTTTTACAAAATAGTCAAGCATTCTTTTCACTAGCCAAAAGTACTTTTTATGGTGCTCTGCACCCCTACTTATTATATGGATCCATCACGTTGTGACCTTTCTATCTCCCTTAACCCTAGAGTTCCCAAGATTCTTATTCGCTTAACTTGGGAGAAATCCACTGGTTTCATAAAAATAAAGTATACGCGCCTTGTCTTGCTGGAAATACATGCGGCTTATGTGTTAGCTTCTCAAGCGATTGCATCGTATTCGGTTGGCTCAAGCACCAGTCACATTGTTGCGCCTCCACATGTGTTATCTCTTGCTAATTAATCCTCTACTTTTGCGTTCGTTTCACACTTCTCGTATTCGAACTTGGTGAGCAATAATACTTGTGATACATAAAGAAGACATAATGAGAAATATATATGATCTGGAAACAACAATAGTTTGACAATTGTAATTTCAATGATAAGTAATTTGACTAAATTTAAGCTTCGAGAGAAAGATTTCTCAATTTCCCCAATTGTTCACAGTAAAAAATGAAATAGAGATTGAACGACTCAGATCATCTCAAAAGATGGGTCAGGTTTGATCTAATCCGTTAGATCATGCAGCCTCAACAACTCCTTTCCGTGAAATAGCAGAAAGCGGAATGTTAAGTTTCTTTGAGATTAACTTCCATCTTTCCATTCCTGCTTTTCCATTTTTGCCCTTTTCTGGATCATTGATCTATTTCGGGACGATTCTCAGTTGTTGATCTAAATTCAAGTTACAGGTTGCGGATATCGGAAAGCGGACTTCCATCTTTTTATGACCAAAAATATACCTTTTCATATTTTCGCCCTTCTGATTCCGCCTTTTTCTACGGGATCTTTCTGGACTGTTGATCTATGTAGAAGCTCTCTGAACTGTCGATCTTACAGCTGTCGAAAAGCAGAACTCTAACTTTTTGCAACCAGATTTCTGTATTTCTACTTTCCACTTTCTGCTTCTTTTCTGAGCTGTTGATCTTCATGGAAGCCTTCCAGACCACCGATTTGAAATCAAAGCGGATCATGGACTTTAGATTTCGGAAAGCGGGACTCCAAATTTTTGTATTTTCGTTTTTCACTTTCTACTTCTTTTCGAGTCGTTGATCTTTGCAGAAGCCTTCTGGACCGTCAATCTGAAATCAAAGCGAATCACAGACTTTGGATTTCAGAAAGTGGGACTCCAACTTTTTCTAAATTAAAATTTGATATTTCTACTTTCGCTTTTTATTTACCATTGATATTTGCGGGAGCCTTCCGGAAAGCGGAAATCGGAAACCGGATTCACCAACTTTTTGAAGTTAAACTTAATCTTTTCGATTTCTGCTTTTTTTGCTTCTATGGATTGTGAAAAGCGGAAATCAAAAAGTGGGTTCACCAACTTTCATGACAAAAAACAAAACGGAACTTGAACTGCAGACTCCAGAAAGCGAGATTTCAACTTTTTCAAGGTTAACTTTGATATATCCGCTTCCACCTTTTCCTTTCATCCCTTTTCCTTGACTGTTGATTTTTTCGGAATCTTCCTTGGTCATTGATCTGAAATCGAAAGTGGATTTTTCATATAAGACATGTTTCCAAGGTCGCACCTAAGGATTTTTACCAAATTGACACTTTAGGCTTAGGAAATTTCTTTTGCTCAAGCTTCTAGGAAAGACTAGGGATGCAGGGAGGGATTATCTGAGTTGGGAAACATGTGTAAGTGTGCTTTTAAAATTAAAAAAAAATGGAAGTAAGGGCCTTAAAATGTAAAAAAAATTGGGGAGCAACAACAATTGGCGACTAGCTGGTGAACACAGATCTCTGAAAAAACCTTCTTTGAACAACAAGATTGCCATATGGTAGTGTACTGTGACTGTTTAGTGATTACTTAAATGTATTTCCTGAGACTTATTTAAACCAAATTCAGGGATGCAACTTTCAAGCATCACATTTGATACCATTCCTTTGGGAGTAAGGTAACCAAGGGTTCAGTGTCTTGCTAACTTTCCTGGGGCAAGAGTATGAAGTTCATTTTACCCCTATATTTAAGTTGTCACCAGATACGACTCCATAGGATCATAACAGAGTAAGACATATGTATTCGTTTGTTCCTCATTCCCATGCTATAAGCATTCTTTTGATGCTTTCTTTATGACTGAAAATGTCTTATGAGTCTTCCTTGATTGCTTCTTTTACTTTGAGAATTTGGTACAATTTCTTCCATCTACAATGTCCTTTTGTGTGAGTGATAAATTTGTTTGCTCATCATTCTCACAGACGGAGAAGAACCTTGCTGATATTTGTTGTTTTGACAGCCCTTTTGGTCCGATGATTTATTTCTTTACCATCATTTTTTTTAATTGAAGACTGAATATTTCATAAAATTGACTTTTCAATCTAATCCTTTTGGCCTATTTGATTTGTATCGATGGGATCATTTTGAATACCATACACCCGTTAGACCTGCTTCCTTTCTGTGGGTCCATTATGATATGCTTTCGGAGACAGGTATTAATGTGAGAATGGATGAAACCCCAAGATTGTACTCTAGAACTCATGAGTCTTGGTCATTTTACAGGGGTTATAATGATTCAAATGTGGGCTTAAATATTAGCTTCCCTTTCCATCGTCTGTCAACAGTTAAAGAATCTCATCATGATCGAACTTTACCATTTTCTCTTTCCCATAAGCAGTTCTTGACATCCAAATATTTTGAGTTTAATCATATAACTATATTTCCAAGTACCTAAAATTGAGTTGGATTATTAAAATCAAACAAAATAAGGCTTTGAAATAAGGTGAAACAAACAGTAAAGTAAACCAACTAAAAAAAATCAAGAAAAACATAGTTCTAAATATGTACAAAGTGTTCCTACAACTTAAGTGAAGTAAAGTTTGAGACAAAGGCCATTTACGGGAAGAATTTCTTCATGTCCTTGTAAATATTGCAATTTGTAAGTTGTAGGGATTAACTTTTCAGCGATTAGATAAGGGCCAATCTATAATGTTGGAACTTTGTGTGTTTTCCCTTTTCTGCATGCGGATTATCCCATTTCAAAACTAGGTCTCCTGCATCAAATTTTCTAGTACCAGATTTTATTTTGTCAAACCATCTTTTGATGATAACGTGATGTTGTTTGAAATTATCTTTAGCCTTTTGTAGTAATTCCTCCAATTTTAACAAAGTGTCAATTCGTGCTTGTAAAACTTCACCACTAGAACCCCTTGAGGCTTGAGCTAACTGCGAAGATGGGAGCGGAGTGTTTGGGGAAAAAATAGCTTATTTTCCATATACCAGAGTATAGGGAGACACTCCTAAGGAATTATTTGGGGTGACCCTGTTTGCCCATAGTGCATCTGGAAGGGATGAGTGCCAATTTCTCTGATTTATAATAACAGTTTTCTTCAAAATCCGGATAAGATTCTTATTTGTTGATTCTGCTAAACCATTTCCCTGAGGATAATAATTTGCTGAGTAATGTAACTTAATTCCTTTTCATAAGCAAACTCAGCTATTTTAACAGATGAGAAATAAGATGCATTATAAAAACAAGGGAAATTGGAACTCTAAACCTGGTCATAATATTCTCTTGGAGGAAGTTGATGACTGCATCCTCGTTCACTTTGCACAATGGAATCGATTCAACCCATTGTGTGAAATAATATATATCCGTAAGGTTATACTGATGTTGTAATGAATAATTCAGATTGATTTCCCCAATAACATCTATGCCCCATTGTTCAAATGGCTCTGAAATAGTAACAGGCTGTAGCGGTCCCGCTGCTTTTGACAATCTGCCACCACTTCTTTAACATACATCACATTTTCTTGCATAAGCATGGGTATCTTTAAACAACGTTGGCCAGTAATATCTAGCTCTATGTATCTTATGAGTTGTGGTATCCCCAGAATAATGTCCTCTCGTTGGTCCGTCATGCAATTATTTTATTATTTTAGAGGCATCCTCTCTCTCTAGACATCTGAGAAAAACTCCATTATAAATTTTTTCTGAAAAACACTCCATTTATTAATTGATAGGAGGCTGACTTCAAACGAAGTGCCCTTCTCTACTTGGAGTTCCAATGCTTCGGTAGATATCCTTGTTGAAGATAGTACACTAGATCTTTGTACCAAGATTTGGGAGCAATAAATATAGGACATACATCAATCAAGTTCAATCTAGCATCATTCTCCCAATCAGAATCTTTATCAGTGTGATTTTATGCTAGCAAATTGCACAACCCTTGACCTATGATGATGGTAGCTGGTTTGAATTCTAGGTCATACTCTTGTAGGGTAGTCACCCAATTCCCTCTTCGCTCACCCAATTCTTTCTACACAAAAAGAGACGTAATAGCCGAGTGAGGAACTACAACTTTTGTTCTATTTTTTAAAATACAGGGTCTGAATTGTTTTGCTGCCTTGAAAACTGCATATGCTTGTTTTTCCACGGCTAGGTAATTAAATTCATCCCCTTGTAATCCAGTGCTCATGAATGATATTGGGTATTCGTCTACCAATTCTCCTTTTTGTGTAAGCATTGCTGTGAGAGAGTTGTTTGAAGCAAAGGTATATAAAATAAATACCTTTTCAAAGTCTGTACTCCTCAAAGAAGTTGCATGAGCTATTACTATTTTGATATCTTTAAAGGCAACTTTCTCAATGTCAATTCACTTGAACTATACACTTTGCTTCACCATTTGCTGCAGAGGTTTCACAATTTGAGCAAAATCAGGGACAAACCTCTGAACAAAATTTAATGTGCCTAGAAATGATTGCATAGTTTTCTTATTATGGGGCATGGGAATCTGCGTTATAGCCTCAACTCTCTCTGGAACTATTGATATTCCCCTCTTTGAGATGATGTGTCCCAACAATTTTCCTTCAAGAACTAGGAAGATGCTCTTCTTTGGGTTCAAAGATATACCATATTTTCTGCAGCGATTAAAAATCTATTTCAAATGAAAAACATGGTCTTCTCTTCTCTTGGAGAAAACTGTTACATCATCTAAGTACACTACTACATAGTGGCCACTTAAACCTATGAATGCAATGTCCATGGCCCTTTGAAATGTGGCTCTGGCATTCATGAGGCCAAAAGGAATTCTTCTATAACCGAATATTCCCCACTTTGTACGAAACGTTGTCTTTAATCGATCTTTTTCGACCACTAATACTTGATTATAACATGAAAATCCATCTATTAGGGAGAACATTTATGAGCCTGAAACCATTTGTAAAATATGTTCCATTGGTGGAACCGGATAGTTATCTTGATCTGATGCTCTGTTTAAGTTCCTAAAGTCAACACACAGCCTTATTTCTCCCGACTTTTCTCTCACCGGGACTAGATTGGCCACCCATTCGGAATGCCGAACCTTGAAGATGATCTTTGTGTCCAGTAACTTCTTTACTTCATTTTGTATCAGAGGTTCTAACTTTGGGTGCATCTTTCTAAGTTGTTGTTGAAATGACTTTGCTCCTGTTTTTATGGGAATTGCATGTTGGATGATGCGAGTGTCATAAGTCTCTAGATCTTCATACGCCCAGGAGAAGATGTCTTTATATTTTTTAAACAACTTGATGAACTTACATCTTTCTCCAGGCGAGCAACATTTTCCCAAATTGACATATTTGGGTTCAACTTCTGATCCCATATTTACCAGCTCATATTGCATTGATGAACTATTCGTCTTCACATTGGCTAGTTTCCGAAATTTACTCTGCAAATCAAACATCCCTTCAAGGGTTCCTACCGCTTTAGGCACGAAAATTCCCTTAACTGCGTCTTCATTTTGTAAACCTGACAAATGTTCTTCTTCATCAATTATCGATTCTTTAAAATATTCTTCATTCGTCAAAACATTGATAATCTGCTCATCGTCATCGAATACCCTCAGATTTGTAACATTGTCAGGTACTGATGGCCTAAAAATCAATTCAATAGAATACTTGTTATTAGTTGGTACTAATATAGATGTATAAGTCGCCAATAAATTAGTTGCAGTGTTTTGCAATCTAGGTACTGCATTTATATTGAAAGCATTGAAGTGCATAATCAAATTCCATACCTTAGATTGGTATCCTTTAAGATGTGGAGATAAACAATGAGTGGTGTCTCTTACTTGTCTAACAACTATCTCATAATCACCAAAAACTTTGAAATTTTTTACTTCTAACCCAATGGCTTTCTTCAGACCTTGAACTAGAGCTTCTTACTCAACAATTTTATTTGTGCATTCAAACTATAGTCTACAAGAGAGGAAATATTTAGTCTTTTCAAGACCAACAAGGACATAACCAGCCCCAGATCCCTCTTGTGTTTTAGAACCATTATAATACAAAACCCAAAATCTATCTTCTAAATCTACAGAGTTAGTAGCATCTCCTACATTAGTAACTAAGTCTACTATATTACAATCAATATTATTAGTTCGTGAAAATCGAAGGAGATCAGATTGCATATCTGATTCTTGACTGACTTGTTTGGCTTGATAATTTCTTGGTTCAAGCTCCAAAAAGTAATTTCCCAAAACTAAAGATGAGAAATTCATAGGTTCGTTATTTCCTTCCAACTGAGTCACATTATGTTTCATGTGTAGTTCCCTTCGTATCTGAATCTTATTTTGAACATTTTGGTATGGCAACCACATGTGTTACCAGTCAGTTGCAAAATATCCATTAAGTTTTGTTGACCAGTCCCTGTTTAAAATTAATCCATAATCTTTCGGTACATCAACCACCATGATATCTATGAATAGACAAACTCTAGGGTCTGAAGATAATCGAATCAACACATCTTTCATTCCCCCTATGGCTTTAACAACAGATCTATCTAGTTCAATTATCTGAGATGAAGATGGTGTGGGTTGACTATTAATATTCTTACATATTGAAAGTGGCATGACATTTGATGAAGCTCCAAAATATACCAAACAATTGTGCACATTATGATTAAATTTTTCCAATGACAACATAAAAGGAAAAGTATGATATTTAGATTTTCCTCCAATGCTTGCTTCATTGATTTCAATATCAGATTCTATAGCTTATGGGATACTATTAGGTTGTGGATCAAAAGCTTCCAGAAGTTTCATCCTTTGTTGAAGCAGATTACATAGTTCGAATAAAGATATATTTGTTTTTGTTTTCTTAATGTCTTCTACGATATCATACCCCATGTCATGTTCTACCAAGACTTTTCTAGTACCTTCGGATTTATTTATCACTGTCTTCATTGGTTTGTTTACTACTGGGATTGTATCTTTTATATTTACCGGATTAGGCTTAGGTGTTGTTTGAGTAGCACTAAGAAATTTCTTCATGTTTTCTTTCATCTTCTTTATTTTAGGTAATACTAAACTTTGATCCACTACCAGCCTTTTACTTCTAGTCGTAACACTAACTGATGACACTTAAATTTCCTCAATAGGTTCATCTTCACTTATCCCCAAAGTAGGTGCCCAGTCCCATAATACCATAGTGGTTTCTTCGTTTATTTGTTCTGGCTCATTAGTTTGGGATTCTTCTTCTTCAGGATCTACCAGCTGTGCATCTAACAATTGATTCATAACCAAAGTCATTGAATTTATCCACTGTGGATAGTTTTTTTTCAGAATGATGTTCTTGGTGAAAAGTACAAAAATGATCCATGGCTACTTCATTAAAATTTAAAACAACATAATTATGTACATGTGCCTGGGGATGTCCACTCTCTTCCTTTTTTTTGTAATAAGGGTTAAATGGATTTCTATAAGGACTATCTCCCTTATCCGTTTCAAGTTTACTATCTTGTTTGACAATTTCTGCACTATTTTCATCACATTTTCTATCTCATTAGAGTGTTCTTCTTTGGGCTTAGTTAACAACAAAGGCCTTTTGTTTGTGGTATGTTTCAACTCAGGTTCTAGAGCATGCCTTGCGATACTATCTAGATATGCCTCTACTTTTTGGGCTTCTTCATAGTTTTCTACCAATGTAACTTTACCAACCCTTTTTACAAACATTGTTATTGGTGGATAAAATGATGTAGTATAATATTCTACTAGAGACTCATCAGTTGGTTTTGTTGTAGCATTGAAGGTATTCAATAAAGTGGTGAATCTATGATTAAAGTCTTGGACCTTTTCTTTCTTTCCCATCCTCATAGATAGTAAATCTTTCATGAGAGTGGCTACACTTTTCTGGTTGTAGAATTTACCTAAGAATGCCTTTTCAAAACCATCCCAATTTACTATTCAATTAGCTTGCAAACTAAATTACCATGAAGATGCTTTAGGTTAAAAAATATATGGAAAAATTATGCAAACAACATCTTCATATTCAACATTTAAAATATTCAAAGCTAGATAAAAACTTTATAAGTGATCTTTAACAGAAACACCCTTTCCAGGATCAAATTTTGGTAATACTTTTTCTAGGTGTTTAGGTAAATCATACAATGGAGCAGCCAGGTTGAGTGGCGTTCTTTCTCTCCATGCGGGTTGTCTAACATTTCCAGCCATAATTCAAGGTGGAGACTATGGTGGAGATTGAATTAATACTAAAGTTGCAGGGGATTCTGGACCCAATTGATCAAGAGGATTAACAATTTATTGGATGGATAGATATACCAGTTCTTCCAAATTTTCCACAAGAATTGAATCCTTAGTGTATGAGGCTATTTTCCTGGAAGCTTGCCTTCTAGGTAATGTAGGATTAACTTTTAACCCCCCAAGTTTCTTAACGTAGGATCTTGTATGTCTCCTAAACCGATCTACTTCCTCAAATGGGATAATGTACAAACGTTTTGATTCTTCTTCCCCAGAACCTATATTTTATTGTTCTTTGAATTTAGGAATAAAATCTTCAGGGAAAGTCTTTTCAGATGTTGTTCCAGTGTAATATACTCTGAAAAAACAAATTTCCTCTACTAGCCATGCACTAGCGGCCCTCCTACTAGTGCCAAATCTGTTGATGCCTGGAAAATCCCAGCTACTGACAGTAGGGATTCTCCCCGGTAAACAATCCCAATTAGACCATCGATTGTTTGGTGTGTGGAATCCATCTGGTTTACGGTCCGACTACCGTTTATTAAATTGTTTAAATCTTTTACCAGTTGCGGCCCGGTCCACCGTTTATATAATTTTTTGTTTAAATGAATGAAATGCAGATGCCTAAGCTAAATGTAGGTGACTAATGAACAAGAACCTCACAAGTGATGCGTAGGTTCTTACCTCTCGTCTTATCATTCTGGTTCCTTAATCACTTCTTTAAATCTAAATCTAAAACTAATCTATTCTATCCATGCAGGGAGCAAATTTAGAGTTCAGAGTAATATACTGAAAATGTTCATATAAGTCTAACAGATAGCTGTTCCAACACAATAATCACATTCACAGCAGAAAGAATACCAAAGATAGCTTTGATATAATTAAACCGTTTATTACCCTTTCATTACACAAACAATTATATAGACAACAAACCATTCATAACCAAAGAATTAGTTCTAGGAAGTTAGAACAATCTCACTGTATGATATACAAAAGAAAGAAGAAATAGTTCTACATGATGCATTCCACACATTCCGTGTAAATCTCTGTGCATGCCTTTGTTCCAACAAATTGATCCTTCTTATTATAATAGAGTTAGCTTTTACAAAATATTCCAGCATTCTTTTCACTAGCTAAAAGTTCTTTCTATGGTGCTCTACACCCCTATTTATTATATGGATCTGTCACTTTGTGACCTTTCTATCTCCCTTAACCCTATAGATTCACAAGCTTCTTATTCGCTTAACCTGGGAGAAATCCAACAGTTTCATAAAAATAAAAACAAATTATACAAGCCTTGCGCTGTTGGAAATACACATGGCCTATGTGTTAGCTTCTCAAGCGATTGCATCGTATTCATTCGGCTCAAGCACCAGTCACGTTGCTGCGCCTCCACATGTGTTGTCTCTCGGTGAATAATCCTCTACTTTTACATCTGCTTCACACTTCTAATATTCGAACTTGGTAAGCAATAATACCTGAAATACATAAAGAAGACATAATGAGAGATATATATGATCTAGAAACAACAATAATTTGCCAATTGTAAGTTTAATGATAAGCAATTTGACTAAATTTAATCTTCGAGAGAAAGATTTCTCGGTTTACCCAATGGTTTAGAATAAAAAACAAAACAGAGATTAAACAGATTAGATCATCTCAAAAGATGGATCGGGTTTGATTTGATCCATTATATCATGCGGCCCTGTTGTGCCCCTACCCAACAGCCTTTAAAAAACATTATTTCTTCAAATAAAATTGTATTGTGTTTGATGAAATGTTTGAATTTCATATAGCAAACTTAAAGAATTAAAAGTTACTAAAATGGTGACATTCCAGAAGCTATTAAAACATGAAATTCAATGTTTTTAAAGAAAACCTTTGCAAACTATGGATTAGTTGACAAAATTACTATTTTGAAATTATTATTTTGAGTGGATAAGTGTTAATAATTTGTCATCAATCTACTAGTGATTTCTTATCCAAATATTTATCTTTCGGTTATGTGATTTTGTTATCATAAATATTGATAAGGTTTTTGGAAGGGTGATTATTGTATTGATGACATCTTATAAATGGGTAATTTTGATTCAATTATTCAACTTGGTAATTCTGATTCATTTAACGATGGATATTGAAAGATAAAACCATGCATTCAATTTAAGAGTTTGAAAAATATTTTACTAAGTCTATCTTG